>JAVIWB010005640.1:0-600000 GCA_031893035.1 Dermolepida albohirtum
ATGGAGAACTGGACCAAAGTGTGTTATGAAAAATTGAAAAACAGAAACTCGAAAAAATAGAAG
The DNA here is from genome assembly GCA_031893035.1 of Dermolepida albohirtum. Classification (NCBI taxonomy): domain Eukaryota; kingdom Metazoa; phylum Arthropoda; class Insecta; order Coleoptera; family Scarabaeidae; genus Dermolepida; species Dermolepida albohirtum. The sequence goes on from JAVIWB010005640.1 coordinate 64, forward strand.
TAAAAGAGAAATAGGTATTACAAAGAAAAACTGAGAAGCTTAATACTACAGTGAAAATGAAGAACTGCGGTAAGTTAAACAACTTAAATATCTAAAAAATATTATAGTTGGACATGAAGCAATAGAAATAAAACAAGAACTTAGAATAAAAACTAATGCAATACTAAATTTCCCGCCAAATAGTTAGAATTTAAGGAAAACGGCGTGAGCGAAAAAACTGAGAGGATACAACAAACGAGGTGAAAATGTTGCAGAAGCAAAACTGGTTGATAAGGTGACAAATACTCAAGTAAGAAAATTTTCGTGGAATTGATCCTGTTATTGAAAGAATAAGAGAAAAGATTCTGAGATGGTTCGGACATACTTGTTTGTGTAGAAGACCAACTACAAGGTTAACTAACAATAATTAAAAGATGGGGAAACCAACTAAACATAGGAATACCAAGAGTGCAGTGGAGTGGTGAAACAGATATTTGAAGTAGAAATGGAATTGAAGAAAAGCTGAACTTGCAAAGAATAGAACTGGGTGGAGAAACAATGTAAAAGAAGATTAATTACAGAGTAGAGCAATAAGGTAAAAGAGATTTAATTAACGTAGAAATTTAACGCAACGGTGGCTCTTCCCGGTAAATAAATTATCAATCAATGAACGAGCTATTTTGTAATATTCTCTCCCGCTACACACATATAGATAGAGAGAAAAAAGGAAAAGGAGAGAGAATATAGTGGTTTCAATTATAAACAGAAATATCAAGCTTTAATTTCAAAGTAATAAATAAATGTAAGAACATATCCATAAAGGGCTACCAATCTACGCGAGTACGCTCCTGAACATGAAGAGTACAGAATTCCATACTAACTTGACTCCTTGCAATCGCGCTTGTGTCCGTGTGTATATCTGTATGTGAGCGTTCCAGAAACTTATTTAATATATCAATATTATTTGTAACATCTGCTGACGTTCAAAGACTTTGAAAAATATATTGTTCGGTTCCGATGCCGTTACTTCGAGCTGTTATTGGCACGACATTCGGAATTGTAAGTTCAGAGTAAGGACAGATTAATATTGTCTTTCAAATTTTCCCTTGGAAACATTGAATATGGTTGGGAAATTAATTAAACGGGACCTGCTGTTCGTTTAATCAATAATTAATTGAAACTTACGTTATTAATGTTTACAGAAACATGGAATTATTTAATTATATTATTGGATAACTTAGATTAATTAGATAACAAAGTAAGTGATGTTAGAAAAATAGTTGCTAAACTTACATAAAATAAATATTACATTCCCTACACGATGTCACTCTTTCCTGTCCTTCGCTCAATTCTTAATTGCACAAAATTTTATAAGGAATACAAAAAATTAATTCTAATGAAAGCCAAATTAGATGGGCTTCAAATAAATCCAAAACTCTGTAATATGTTTGACTTACGTATCGGACACAATTAATTTGTTACTAACGTCAAGGTCGTCAAGTATAAGTAATATGCGCATATTTCTTATGTTTATTTTATTGATTTATTGTAATATACATACATATATAAAATATTAACAATATATTCAAACAAATGGGTCCGTAGAGACTTTGGATGATGCCTAACGCCGTAGTTTGTAACATTATCCATACGTGTGTCCATCGACAGATATTTTGCCGATGCGAGTATGTAATACTCATCGTTACTATTTAGTCATATTTGGCGCCAGTGCGCCCATGTGATTATTGTAGACTATGAACCCCGCCTCGTCTTGAAGTATGTAAATACGATACGCTATAGCGGATAGTTCCTCTGATACATTTTATTTAATAAACTTAATTAATTTCACAATTCTTAAATCCGGTCCTCCATGTATGGCATTACACTGGATATCCTAACCTTAATTTCTTAATTCTCAAATCTATCTAAATCTAAACTATTCCTTAATTAATTCTAATTGCGAACCTAGCCCATGTCCAGCTTAATAATTTACAATTTATCTCCTCCTAACCTGCAGAAGTAGTCCGCTCCTTAAATACTTTATTTACTTCATTTACACACACATACACACGCACACACTCAAATATATATACATATATATATATATATATATATATGTGTGTGTGTGTGTGTGTGTGTGTGTATGTGCTTTCTACGCGAGGTAGTCTTTGCTTTCTACCTGGTGGAATCCGTCCGCCCCCTCTCCTCTTTCTGGAATTCTAGACTCCTGTAACAACAGAGAACACAGTAGCTACTCTACTCAATCAATTTACTCGGATATTTATTTCGCAGGTATAAAATTCAGTCGCTCAGTATATGTATGGCATATGTTTGTTTCACTTGTAATATGTAGCCCGTACCTGTGTTTCATGCGTTTTTGTTGCATGTATGTCGTGTATGTAAGTGTGTGTGGATGGATGTATGGATGGATGGACAAGACGTGTATATCTTCTTTCTTACTCATACCGCATGCTTATAGGGTAGTAAAACTCTTAAATACTTAACTTATCTTATCCAACTTCATTTTCTACATGGTCATCATATTTGTATCTTATGTTGGCGTGCTCGTAATGTGTATGTGTACAAACGTCTCTCGCGCATTCATTCGAAGAATCAGACCAGCTGTAGATCCTCAAGCTCTTTCCTGCACGTGTGTAAAACCTGATCCTGCAATGGCCTACTCTGCGCGGATGTTCCCGCCCTAGCCTAGGTACCACGATTGCCAGCTACAGAGGCCTGAACGGTCATGTCCTGTGCCGTCTTTCCATTCCGTTATGCGGGAGCACGGCACACACTACGTTTGTTACGTTCAGATATTTGCCTCTGATACTAACTCAACAAGCTGGCGCTTCCTTTCGACGTGGACTGGCATGTTGTAGGCACATCTGATTTTTCGTGCGGCTCCCACTAGTAGCAAGAATCGCAAAGTTTGTCGGGACAGGCCTTACTGAGAGCCAGTTCTTATAGAAAGGGTCTGCAATTAAGTCATTAATAGAGCGGCGACGAAAGTGGCAATACCATAGGCGGTACGGTAGAACGGGCAATTGGTGCGCAGTGAATGAGATCATTCACATCAAATACAATACGGTTCACGGTTAGTGTTTATAATAACTTCACACAAACATGTCGCGAAAGTCTGTGCCGTTTGCTACGTCGGTTAGAAAATACATAGCAGAATTTCTCGATTTAAAGTATGATGGATGTGCAGTATTGTGTTTGGTTTGTAATAAGCGACTTATAATACGGAAGAAAGACAATTGTAAAAAACATGTGAACAGTGCAATACATAAACTGAACAAAAGAAATGAAATACATTATGCAACATTCCTTTATGATTTTTTATTTATGTTGACTGCATGTAATTTGCCGCTTCGTTTAATCAGCAAACGCCCTTTTCAAGTGTTCTGGAATAAATATCTGCCAAATTATAAATTACCTGCAAGAAGAACTTTACAGAAACATTTGCCGCGTTTAAGAGAGAGGCTTGAAAATATAGCAAGAAGAGAATTGCATATTAAAAATGTGTGGATTACTGTAGATGAGACTACTGATTTTAAAAAAAAATAGTATAATAAACGTAATCGTAAGTATTTTATCAGCCAACACATTGTCACAGCCCTATTTGCTAGCCTGTAAACGTATACAAGCATGTACTGCGGCAAATATTCGGCAAATAATAATGAACACCTTAAAGAAATTTCACATTCATAGTACTCAAGTCTGCATGCTTGTAACAGATGGTGCTGCTACTATGTTACTACTAGGACGTTTACTAAAAGTAACTTTTCCTAAATTAATGCACATAACTTGTGTACTCCATGCTCTTCATTTAGTTGCTGAAAATGTTAGACGTAGTTATAAAAACGTTGATCATTTGATTGGATCCACCAAACAAGTGTTTCTTAAATCCCCTAAACGACTTAAAGAATTTCATAAAACTTGTCCAGATATTTCGGAACCACCGGAACCCATTCTTACACAATGGGGCATGTGGCTAAATGCAGCTTTTTATTACCATAAGAATTTTCACAAAGTTTAGGCCAACCGAATCCCAAGCAATCAGAGACAGTCAACATCAATTTGAAAATCCCCAAATTCTGGAAGATCTGCATACAATATATAACAATTACCATCCATTAGTTGAAGCAATTACAAAACTTCAAAACGAAAACGATTCGCTGCCCTTAGACGCATCACTATGCATAGTGCAAAATGTGACCGCTCATTTGCATAGTTTAACTGACGCTGCTGGTGTACGAGCTCATCAAAAATTATTAAGTGTTTAAAAAAAAAATCCGGACTTGCATGTTTTACGAACTATTTATGACAAATGTGCAAATAGTGAGCCCTGGAATGATTTTGAACAACAGCTTCTTTCTGCCAAAATTACATCAATAGACGCCGAACGATCTTTTTCTCTATACAAAAACATTTTCTCGTCGCGAAGGACGTCATTTACAGAAGCAACCGTAGAGACGTATGCAATGATGCAGATGTACAGTTACTTCCACAACACATTACCAGGGTTATGAAATTACATATTACTAGGTAAGCACTAATTGTGTAAGAATAAGTCTAGACACGGCACTGCTACGGACACTTTCGCCGCAGTTTATAATTTACACTTAAACACCAACCGTGAACCGTATTGTATTTGATGTGAATGATCTCATTCACTGCGCACCAATTGCCCGTTCTACCGTACCGCCTATGGTATTGCCACTTTCGTCGCCGCTCTAGTCATTAATAGGAGACGATTCGAACTGGTATTTTTAAAAGAATGATTTTGAAGATCGTGAGTCAGGTGAGCATCTTGCATGACAAAGACTGATCCTTGTTGCTGCTTTCATCCTACACTTTGGTTTACGCTTTAATCGACTATCGAACTGAATTATGCGAGGAGGATGCATATTCTGGGACTACTCGGAAACAGATTCTCGCTAATCTTATACGTTTGTGACAGAATCATATGTGTATTATTATAGTTTTGTCAGATTAGGTTCTCGGTGAGTTCTTTCTACTATAAAAGGATTAGTACATAAAGCTCATACGAGCACATTAAAAACGTCCTTTACTGGTGAACAGATTTATCGCAAATAAACATGCACATTTAGTATCAGTTTAGGCAGACCCCTATTAAGGATTGATATACCTATGTGCAAAATTGCAAACTTCACATAATTTCACCATAAATAACTTTGTTATTAGAGAAGAATTTTAAGTTTCGTTTTCGAAATATTTTTATTTTATTTTATTAAATGTATAACAAGTTTACAAGGCTTATATTTATAAATACGAGCATACTTTTAATAAGTGAGTAATATAATATTTTATTAGTTACAATGAAGGAATTGCTCTAATAAAATTAGAATTCTGACCACCATGAACGTACAGTTTAATCAAATTAATTAACGTAGCAACTCATACAAAACTATTTTTCTAAAGCTATCAGAGATCAATAAATGTTCCAGGGTTGATATTTTCTAAGGTCCTAAAAGCGATTTTAGGGCCAAAACTTGGCTATATCCTTTAGCTTGATCCCGGAAAAAAATCTCGAAAAACAATCAAAACGTAAATTCATAGAAACCCTCAGAAAGTCATACAGGTGGACTAAAATTTGAACCATAAATCTCTATAATAAAAGTCCGGTTGTCTGCTACAAACACATTGATGGCTAAATCTTTTCGAGCTAAACTTCGAGTTTTTATAAAAGCACCTAAATAAACCATAACCAACACATTGTAGTTAACTTAAGGTAGTATCTAAACCTACATTAACATATGTATATGTAAATAAGAAAAGAATAAACTTCTTTTTCATGAATGATTTATTTATTCGAGTATTCTTTTTATAAATACTATAACATCATTTTCTAAAATATGCCAAATATCGCTAACCCAGTTAGTAGACAAGTTATACAATTTCTTAGCTAATAATTTTAATATAAAAAATCATGTTGGTGCGCTTTCATACGAATATTTTAAATAGTATGAATCTCTATTCTATCGTTGCTGCGATCTAATTCGTATTGTTGTTCCGCATATATCACGTAGAGATTGGCCATACACATCCAGGCGTAAATACTGAATACTAAAGAAAAAAAATTAAAAAAATTTGAAAGTAAAAAAATATTTAAATTGTATTATTATTTTACTGAAATTTTCAGAATATCAAAATAGCGGTATTAAATAAAATAAACACAAATTAAAATCTTATCTATAGGTATTAATAAATAATTAATCCAGAAAAAATGCTGACTTATTATAACAAATAATAATAATATATCAATTGAATATTTGAAAATTCATTTATAAAAATAGTTTTAGCACCTTACTTCTAAGAAATATTATTGTCCCGTTTAATGTGTTATTGAGTCTGAATTTTCGAAATAGGAGATTATTAATGTTAATAATTATTTATAAATATATAAATAAACTTTCGCTATGGAAAATTAATAAAAATTAGTACTTTTTGCTATACTATTGTTAACTGTAATTACGGAAGCTAATTAAAAATTCCTGCGTTGGAGCAGGACTAAAATCTGTATCTGCCGTTTGCTAGACGGCTTCCTTACCAATTAGACTACCAAACAGTAGAGTTTTACTCTTTTAATAGACCATAAATTGCATTAATATAATAATTATATATAAATATATAATTAAGTGCCTCATGATGGAAAATTAATGAAAAGTAAAAATTAGTACTTCCTGCTATACTATCATTGATTATAATCACAGAAATTAATTAATGGTATAAAAACGTAAAATTTGATTTTAAAAATAAACGTAACAAAAATAGACAATAATGATTCTGACAGAGAAAAGAAAATTAAGTTTAAGTATAAACTTTTAAATGAATTTTGTCTTCATAAATAACTGAATAATTTGAGGAGATACCTTTGTAACTTATCGCCTATATTATTATTACGGTTTCGCGTCTTGCCTTCTTAAGTTAATACAATCCTATCTCAAGAACTGAATTAACTGTCTTTTACAATAGATTCAGTTGAATAACATTTGTTTTGTCAACTAGTGTTTCTGCGGGTTTAAACCTGAACCCACTATTATTTCTACTTTTCATAAATGTCTTGTTACTTAGCTTGTATTCTCTTTCCTATAAATATGGTAGGTTTTTACTATAGTTTCTTCTATTCGATGACGCTAAGCTACAAGCGAGTTTAAACCTTATCTTAGCTTGGACTAAGTCTAATCGTCTTCGAACACCCTTAAATGTTTTATGTCATTTACCCATAAGCTAACTTCTGTTCCTTCCTCATATTCTACAAATTAACACATTCTTATGAAAGGTAACTCTCTCACTTCTTTAAACTAATGCAATACACAGTATTTCAGTGATATTTTTATTGAAAACACAAGTTGAAGTATGGGTCAACTGTTTGGTATCCCTTATACATTTCGCAAATAATTTCAACTGAACATGTTCAACGTTGATTTTTGAAATTCCTGACTTAAATCTTCTGACGCATAGCCTGAGCGCGATATCGACTACAATTTTTCTTTAGATAGAGATGATGTCAAATGGCGATCATTTTCTTCATAATTTGGTAAACGGTCGTACCAATACTGTTTACGAAAACTCTTGAATTTCTTCTGTACTTTTCCATTAGTTTTATGTTATTCTAGCTTATGTCCATTAGGTGTATCTCATGTTCATTTGTTCTTTTACAAATATTTGTAGGTCTTCTTCTTCTCTTTCTAGTGGTATTGTAACTATATGTTTGTCTCGTTATATTTGATGACGCTTTTCTCAGTGTATATCTAAAGCATCTTCATTTGCGCTTTTCCTTGATTCTAATCCATATTGCAGCACAATCTTGATATTGCTGATGCAGATTTTTGATTTAGCGTTTCTTGTAATAGCTGTCGATGCTTATATTCTACACAACGAAATAAATACTGTGCAAGACTGATCCTTCTCCCAACAACTCTCTGTGTTCCATCCTCCTTGTTACTTACGATGCTAAGTTTGGTCAGTTTCAGTGCAGTAGTTCAGCCCTGAATATGTTCTATACAAATGGATACGAAACGCCGACAGATATAGAAGTGGCGCGCTTCCAGCCCGGAAACCCAGAAGCAGATAGCATGGACCACGACCGAAGTCTACGTACCAGATGCAAAGTAGCTTATTTTTTCCACCTATTTTGTTTCAAATTCATTAATGTACATTCTTTCATAGTCTTTATAAATACCTTGGTTTTCGTTGTTACTTTTAGGCCTACTTCTTTTGCATTATCACCCTATTTGTTCGTTTTCCTCCGTATTTTGTTTACTCGTAGTACTTAAACATACGTCGTTATCAAATTCTTGATCTTCCAGCTTACTGAAAATATTCCATTTTAAGCCGGTTCTGTAATCAACTATATTTTATATATTCTTATAACTCACTCCATCACTATCAGAAGTATTAGTGACGACTGGGTGCATCCCTTTCTGATTTCATAAAATAATCTAATCACGTTTACATACATATTTATTTGCATCGCCGAACTATTTTTTCAATATTGTCCACATAGTCCTTTGTTCCATAGAATCATAGGCGTTCTCGAAGTTACGAAGTTTATTCACACATTTTCTTCCATTTCAGCTATGTATACCAAGATTATTCTTAGTGTGCAGATATGATCAAGAAATGATCTCTGCTTTGAATACAGCTGATTTTCCCTTTTTGTTCATTTATAGGTTTATTATCCTTTCCAAGATAATTCTGTTCATAATTTTACTTGGTGCACATGGTGATGCTATCAGCCACCAGTTTTCACAGCGAAGTTGTTGACCTTTTCTTGGTACTTTAATAATTATGCATTCGCTGCATTTTGGAATTCTTTTCTCAGACAATTCGTACTGAATAATGTATGTAGAATGTCAAATTTGTAAGCGTTCCATTATCAATTTTATAGAAATTTCATCTGTATCTGTAGCTTTATCGTTTTTATGGTAACTCGTAACGTATGCTCTCTCTGGTGATCTCGTTAAGAAAAGCATCGAGTTCAGCATTCCCTTCGGCTATTATTTTGTTCTGCTTATCATGGATTTCCGAGAAATATTTGGCCCAACTGTTCCCATCTCATTATTGACGTTGCATATTTCTATATTTTTCTCTTTCATTCAACTTGACTATCAAACAATATACAAGTGTGAAGATGGAATTTAAAATCTACACTTAACAAAAAGAGATAATTTCGAAAAAGAAGAGGAAAAAATGATGTTTTATCTTTCATAGTTTTGTCTTTGTAAATAATTTAGTAATTTGATCGGATGTCTTCTTATTATTAAAGATATATTAACTTATCACCAATAGAATAACTTAGACCATATGTATCAGTACTTAACACTTACTCAAAATGAAAATCGCTAAAGGCACAAACCAATACAGCATATAAGGATTAGCATAATAATTCCAATATGAGATAAATCCAAATATACCCACTAATATCAAAATTTCAATAACTTCAAGGGCGAGAAACGGTAGAAGCAACAGAGATTTTCTCTGAAAAAAAAAGTAATTATTAATTTAACGAGAAAAACTATAAATTTTATTACAAAAAATGGCGTAGAACAAAATACTCAAAGATCGATTATAAATATAAATGCAAAATCTTTAAAACTTTTAATTACCGCATCGATAACGCGTAGCTCTTTTTTTTAAATTTAGGTTTCCTTGAGACTAATTAAAATATTTATTCTCTTCAAATAAAGTATACAATGTAAACAAGTAGAGAAAGAACATGAAACATTCGAGAAGCAGTCTATTTAAAACCCTAATTATTAGTCTTACGAGAAAAATTATTAATTTTATAAAAAAAATGCCGTAGAGCAAAAGTCCTTACAACATTTAATTATAGCATCGGTAATGAGACACAACCGTTTTTCCAATTTAGATTTGAACCTAATTAAAATATAATATTTATTTTTTTCAAGTAATATATACATTGCAAATAATTAGAGAAGAAATATAAAACATTTGAAACGAAAGTTAGAATTATTTAAAACCCTAAGAGAGATGAAGAGAATGAAACAAAACAAACAATGTACAAAGAAATGATTTTCTTTCTTTTCGGAAAAAGGAAAGGTATGTCAATCAAAATTGCAGCAAACTAGACTGCAATCAAAAGTGGGGTAAGGAAAGGACGAAAAGTAAGATGCAAATGAGGAAGAAAAACTTTGGATAATTAGTTGTCAGAACTATTGAGCAAAATTATAAAAAGAGAGTAACTAAGCAAAATATATAGTTTTTAAATTAAATTAAAGTAGGTAATGATTAGTTATGGTAATTGTTATGTTATACCAGTTTCGTCGTTTTATCATCTTTACTACTTAACGGGTGGACCATTTAAAAGTTTAAATTTGTAAATGCAATAAAACAAAAACGGCTTAAACGGCTTGCCAAATTTATTTTTTTGTTGTAAAGTACAATTGTTTCGGTTAGAGATGGAATATTATTTCATTCATATGACTGCCGCGGCTGGCCTTACAGTACCCCATTCGATCGCACCAATTTTCGAGCAGTTTTTCGAGTGTATGTGGTCGTATCACGGCAATGGTATCACGAATGTTAACCTTCAAATGCTCAATTGTCTCTGGTTTGTCGGCATAACAGTTGCCTTTAACGACGCCCCACAGAATATAGTCCAACGGTGTCAAATCACAGCTTCTTGACGGCCAATTGACATCACGATTTCAGCTAATTGAACGGCCATCAAACGTTTGACGCAATAAATCGATTGTGGCATGAGATGTGTGGCAAGTTGCACTATCCTGTTGAAACCAAACATCTTTCACATTAATACCATGAAGAGCGGGCAAAAAAAATCGTTTATCATGGCGCGATAGGTGTCTCCATTGACTGTAATGGTTGCAACGTCCTCATTTTCAAAGAAATATTGGCCAATAATGCCTCCGCTCCATAAGCCGCACCAAACAGTCACTCGTAATGGGTGCATTGGCTTCTGTAAGACCACGTGTGGGTCTTCTGAGCCCCAAGTACGGCAATTTTGCTTGTTAACGAACCCACCAAGATGAAAATGAGCCTCATCCGAAAAGATGATTTTTTTGGCAAAATCGACATCATAATGCAGTTTCCCGTTGGCCCATCCAGCGAAGCGAAAACGAAGCGGATGGTCATGCGGCGTCAGCTCTTGAACCAATTGAACTTTGTAAGGCGTCATACCGAGATCTTTTTGCAAAATTCGACGTAAACTGGTGCGTGAAATGTTCAATTCTTGAGAACGATGACGAGATGATGATGATGGATTCTCACGCACACTCTCAGCCACAGCTTCGATATTTTCGGGTATACACACTGTACGAGCACGCTCGCGTCTTGGCGCATCAACAATGAAACCAGTTTCACGAACTTTATTAGCAATAAACTTGCATACATCGGGCACTGTTGGTCCTTCTCTGCGACCAAATTTTGTACGACATTTTCGTGCAATTTCCGATCAATTGTCTTCGTTTTGGAAATCAATTTCCAATAAATTCCAACGTTGCTCAAGCGTAAATTGATTCACTTCGTTCAGTGGAGATAATATACTGAATTTTGTGACAGAATAGAATGACATAAGTTTTGCCAGATTCGAAATAACCGGTGGTTCAAATTTAAACTGATTGATGGCCCACCCGTTATTTCTACACTATGTTTTCTAATGTAGAACACTACATTATAATAGAATTTTAAAGTATTCACAAGACCATAATATGACAATCAATGTGGTTGTGGAAATTAGATACTCGTGCAGTAGAAATATTGTATTTTATGAACAAAAGAAAATGCTTGTCAAAAATGAGAGAAGTAGAAGAAACTCTACTTGTCTTCATAAAGATAATAATTATCTTTTCATCACTACAAATACATTTAAAACCGTAAGTAAATTTCGAACTTGGTCAATGATACGAAAGGGTTCCACTCAAATGATATACTTATTTAAGACATTCAGAAGTGATTATGTAACCTATACTAAAACTTCTTTCATTGAGGTAGAAAGCTTCTATGTTCGTAAATGTGTCGATAGATAGAGTCTATATTGAAAAATAATACAGTTTCGTTTCTTGTAATGGTGTAACAACTTTTTTAAACAAGAATAATAGGTGTACCTGTTAAACATTTCTTCGGATACGAGGGGAACTAGAGTTTTCTACCTAACAATAAAATAAAAGACCTAAGATTTCCTTGAAAATTTTGTTTTTTAACGTAATTTCCTTAACTTTATTGCGTTTTCCACATGTCTTGTAACGACTTTACTTTGTCAGAAAAAAATTATTTCTGGTCTTCGATCTAAGCATAATCCTTCTTTTAATTTATCATTTCAAATTATATCTTTTAAAGAGATCTTTTTAAAATTTCTAATAAAAAATAAGTCGGGTGGAATCAAATCCAGTCTATATCGTGAGTGGTTCAGAACGCTGAAGTTACACTCGCAAAGGATGTGGTGAACTTTGGTAAGACTAGACGTTCTAGATTAATAGTTATACATAATTTTGTTAACGAATTCCCGTAGGTAACTGTTGTTACTATGGTCTTCTTTGCCATGATTTCAATAATAACTCCCGCCCAAGGAATGATGGTCATCAGCTGTCCAATTAAAGATTTTGTTGATCAAAAACCCTTATGGACCCATCACATTGACTTTCATTTTCTTTCTGAATCCCAGTAATGTGCCTAAACCTTGTCATATATCACTATTTTTGGGAAAAAGGTAGTCTGCATCCAAAAATATAAAATGGAAAATTTGTTGGCTAAGTAACTTTTGTTCGGACGTTCTTTGTTTGTTGTACAGATTTGTTAAAATGCTTGGTACAAGTATATTTAGTACTTTAGCAATAGTAGAAGCTTTCGAACGACGGTCTTAAAGAATAACTGTTTTAACTTTTATGCACACATCAATAGTATTTGCATCCAAAACATTTCCACATCTTGGGTCATCTTCACTCGGTCCACAACCTCACCTAAACTGTTTTAATCAATATTTCTCTTCAAAATGTGACAGAGCCTTATCCTCATATATTAAAATCATGTTTATATTTCTAAGATAACTCTGCTTCTTTGTCAAAAATTTGATGACACTCATTTTTTGTAGCTGAACGCTTTATGATGCAAATAATTAACGAATTAAAGTTCAATTTGACACATACGCTGAAAAGTATTGTCAATATTGAGTGTTACTAGACAATATCGACTTCTATTATAGCTAGGTAGGCTTTTCTAGTTCCCTCCATATTTAGATATGAGATTTCATTCACATAAGTAATTCTAAACTTCTCTTTGTATACCTCGGAACTAAAAATCTGAATGACACTAAATTGGACTTAAATCATGCAGTACCTTGTTAGCAGCGAGCAAACTGTGCTTTCTGCAACATTCACTTTTTACAGATAAAACAGATCAGACATTGTAAACTTAGTAAAAGCCTTGAGATATTTATTTATTTATTATAGAAAGTTATTATAATAAAGGGTGTTTGAAATTTCGCGGTTTTTTTTAAGAATAAATAAAACACATAATTTGCATTCATTTTCAAAAACCTTCTATTGGTAGTTGGAGTATCAGTTATGACATTTATATGCGAAAAATAATAACTGCCAAATGGCCTCCTCTTGCAGCTCCACAGACGTACACTCTTTTGTTAAAATTTTCAATCACATTTTGACATAGTTGAGGTTCTATCTCACCAATACACGAATAATTTCATCTTATCTTCCAAAGCAGCAATTGATTGTGGACTGTTTTTATAAATCTGAATTTTCACATAACCCCAAAGGAAATAGTCTAACGGTGTCAAATTATATGATCTTGGTGGCCAATTAACATCACCATTTCTTGAGATTACACGTCCAGGAAATTTTTCTCTCAATAAATCAATTGACTCCTGTGCAAAGTGAGGTGTAGCGTCATCCATTTGAAACCACATATCTTCTAGATCGATATTCATTAATTCAAATCGATCACCATTGACAGTTACAGCTTCACCAGCAGCATTTTCAAAGAAGTAAGGTCCAATTACATCACCTGACCATAATGCATACCCAACAGTAACTCGCTTAAAATGCATAGGTTCCTCATGCATAATTCGTGGATTTTCCTCACCCCAGATACGGCAATTTTCTTTATTAACATAGCCACTAAGTTCAAAATTTGCCTCATCGGAAAACATTATTTTTTGAAAAAAATCAGCTGGTTGTTCATTGATGAAATTGACAAATTGAAGACGTTTTAAATGATCTAATGGCTTCGGTTCCTGTTTATTTGAACCTTATATGCCTTCGGAGCTAAATCCTTGTGTAAAATAAGATATATTGTTGACCCACTAAGTCCAAGTTGTTGTGAACGTCGTCTAATGAATATTTCAGGATCTTCAGCAACACTTTCACTAACCAGCCAACATTTTCTTGTGAACGACCACTGCGACTGTATTTTTCACTTTTTTGATCTGCCACGGAACCGGTCTCTTGAAGTTTTTTAATAATTCAACCAATAGTGCTTTCAGATGGACGATTATGTAAACCATAAAATTAACGTAATTTTCTAAAAACTGTTTTCACAGAACGCTGATTTTCATAAAATAATTCGGCAATTTGAACGCGTTGTTATACCGCGTACGAAGCCATTTTTATAAATGTCACACATCACACTTTTTAAATGCCCACATACCCAGACATATTCAGTACGCCATCTATATTTTATTTATTCTTAAAAAAAACCGCGCAATTTGAAACAACCTTTATACCACTTCAAATCTTCACTTATACTCACCACATACACTCCATATAGTAATAATAGACTGGCTACTAAATTAACAGCTGAGATTGCTACAATTACACTAAATATCAGTTCGAACAAAATTGGATCGTATTCACTGGTATAATAGAGTAATATTGAGAAAATTACTAATAATGTAAGCCTATAGAGCTGAAACATAAAGACAAATATTTTAAACTAACTTTTTAGTAGTAGTATAAAATATAGGTATACGAGAAAATAAAATATCACTTTTGCTATTATGACAATGTAAATACTCACGATTCTTAAACAGCCAACAATTATCGCGGCAACATTTAATTTGCAACAGAAAAATTTTGGTGGAAAAAGACACGAGCGACATCCCATTCCTAAAAAAAGCTAAGATTTCTTTTCAATAAAGTAAATGTATAATATTATTGTTCACTACATGTTACCGCTAAATAACAAAAAGTATATTCCTGCTTTGTAATGAAGTCAACATTAGTTTTTCATTATTTTGGATTTTTAGATCAACGTTATCTGTTTGATAAAAATATTGAATTTGATAAAACAGATCACAGTGGATTATGTCTGCATTTCTATGTTAGTACATTACTCATCAAATAAATGATATCTTTGTAAGCGCCATATACAGTTTAACAGATGCACATAAATTAAATTGTTGATCCACTCTTATCGATATTAAAAGTTCAGATTTGGAAATATGAAAGATGAAATATATAGCGAATTATGCAAAATGCGAAATACACAAGTAATTATTTTTAGAGTGTTCAGATATTTTTTAATTACATGTGCAAATAGTAACAAAATAAGAATAGAAAGACTTTCATTACAGATTGTACTAGCAGAGCCTTATAGGTACCACTAATTTAAAGCTATGATAGACCGAAATTGAAATTACAAGTGCAAATAAATTTCTAAATCGTTTCTCTATATTATGTACAGGAACCATAATTAAATGTGTTTTCTACAACATTAGTATTCCCGGCGATGCACTACTACGAACCCGAAGGTTTGTTCAACATTAGTCATAGCCTGTGTATATATATATATATATATATGTATTAGGTGCGCAACTAAGTTCTCGCTGTTTTTTTGATAAAAATGCAACTTTATAACTTTATTGTGAAAAAATGTTTACAAATGAATCATTCAAAATATTGCCCATCACTAGCGACAACTTTGTTCCATCTTTCTGACAGAGCTCGAATACCGTCACGGTAGAAGTGTTTGTCTTTTGAGGTTATCCACGAATCAAGCCATTTTGAGATGTCTTCATATGAGCGGAACTGCTGATTAGCCAGACCATGTGCCATAGAATGGAACAAGTAATAATCGGACGGCGCAATATCTGGAGAATATGGCGGATGGGGTAGGACCTCCCTGTTGACCGTTTCTAAGTAGGTTTTAAAGGATGTGGCAACGTGAGGCCGAGCGTTGTCATGCTGTAGAATCACTTTTTCGTGCCTCTGCTCGTATTGTGGCCGCTTTTCGCGCAGTGCTCAGCTCAATAGTATCAATTGAGTTGGATACCGTTCCCCCGTGATGGTTTCGTTCGGTTTCAATAGCTGATAATAAATAACACCGCCCTGATCCCACCAAATACACAGCAAAACCTTCTCAGCGTGAATATTCGACCGAACCGACGACGTAGAAGCATGATCGGGCAGTCCCCATGATTCTGTTCTTTTTGGGTTGCTGTAATGAATCCATTTTTCATCACCCCTAACGATGCGATGAAGAAGACCCTTCCTTTTTTGCCGCTGGAGCAGTTGTTCACAGGCGAAAGAACGACGCTCAACGTCTCTTGGCTTCAAATCATAAGGAACCCAAGTTACTTGCTTTTGAATCATTCGCAACGCATGCAATCGCTAGAAAATGGCTTGGCGGGTAACTCCTAATGCTGAAGCAAGCTCTTTTTGCGTTTGGCATGGATCCTCATCGAGCAATGCCTCCAATTCAGCGTCTTCAAAGGTTTTTGGTCTTATATCACGCGAACGGTTGTCAACATCAAAATCACTGTCTTTGAAGCGACGGAACCAATCACGGCACGTTGTTTCACTTAGAGCAGCATCTCTGTAAACTTTTTGGAGTTCTCGATGCGCTTCAGCGGCCGTTTTCTTCGAATGAAAGAAGAAAAGCAACACTTTCCGCAAATGACGATTATTTGATACAAAATCAGATATTTTCACACAACCAAAAGTATATGACGCAAAAACAAAATCACTAATGTGTCAAAGCGGTTTGTTTACCATATGTCCAAGCTTGGTTCATGACGTTTTGGCTATGTCACAATCGACCAGCACTTGCTACTAGAGCCATCTGTTGAAAAACCGCGAGAAATTAGTTGCGCACTTAATATATGTATATATTATTATAAAATTTAATAAAGAATGAGTGCAGTTAGTGTGTTTAGACTTGATTGTATAAAACATGCTTTCTATGCCACACCTTGGCTTGCGTCAAAATATAATAAAACCGAACGTTAAATGTATCATGTAAGTTTGGAATTATTGAATGATATTTAAAATTAAAAGGAATTATTTATACTTTATTTATATTTACTGACTTATTTGTTAATCCATTCTATCTCATGTCATGGGATTATGCATCGCTGTAATATGATATATCTCAAAATAAACATAAAAAAATTAAAGCATGATCCGGCAATTGCATTTTATGAATCAAATATAATGATAAATTGAAAGCAACTGTATATATAGTTGATTATTGAGGTCGTTACTTGGTGAAATTCCATTACACTAAGGAATAAATAAAACACTATCTAAATTTCATATTGTATTATATATTTACTAAATATAAAATGTAGTGTGAAATTTAGACAGTGCTTTATCTATTCCTTAAGCCATATGAAAGTATTAATTATGTCATTATTGTGTGCTACAACTTTTATGTAATACATTGACTCTTTCAAACTATTGTATAATCATATAGATAATGAAATACTCAAAAGAAAATTGATATTATACTTTGAAATTCCTTTATGTTTTATTACTTGTAATATATTTCTTAGTTTAACTTTGATTAAATAAAAGATGTTTAATTTTTAACTATTTGTATATTATGATTTAAGAAAATAAAACTTTACACCTATTTAACAATGCAAATTTAATATTATTAAAATCAACTTTTACTTAAAACTCTAATCTATTATCCTATTATATTAAAAGGAATCATTCTATTATTAATAACACCCTATCAACTACATATGTTTCATCGAATGCACGAATCGTCAGGTTGATTTGTGTTATTAATGAACGATTCCTTCAGAGCGTTTATCATATCATTTCGATACAGAAAATAATGAATAATATCATATCTCCCTCTCTCGACCAATACATAAATGTATTGACCGACAAAGCGAGAACGCTTCTATCTCACAAAGATCGGTAAACTAAGTTTCCAGTGTGTAATAGACAGAAACTTGCGTGCTAGGCTTTATGCCAATTAAATAATGTTAAAAGGAATCATTCTATTATTAATAACACCCTATCAACTACATATGTTTCATCAAATGCACGAATCGTCAGGTTGATTTGTGTTATTAATGAACGATTCCTTCAGAGCGTTTATCATATCATTTCGATACAGAAAATAATGAATAATATCATATCTCCCTCTCTCGACCAATACATAAATGTATTGACCGACAAAGCGAGAACGCTTCTATCTCACAAAGATCGGTAAACTAAGTTTCCGCTCTGAAGGAATCGTTCATTAATAACACAAATCAACCTGACGATTCGTGCATTCGATGAAACATATGTAGTTGATAGGGTGTTATTAATAATAGAATGATTCCTTTTAACATTCTTTAATTGGCATAAAGCCTAGCACGCAAGTTTCTGTCTATTACACACTGGAAACTTAGTTTACCGATCTTTGTGAGATAGAAGCGTTCTCGCTTTGTCGGTCAATACATTTATGTATTGGTCGAGAGAGGGAGATATGATATTATTCATTATCCTATTATAGTTAATCAATAAATAAATAAACTATTTATATTTTAAACAAATCGTATATTATAATTTAAGAAAATAAAACGTTACCATCTTTAGACAATATAAATTATATCTAATTAAAATTAATTAATTAATAAATAAAATAAACTTAACGCTATTAATATTTTAACAATTTTAATTCTTATTCCCCTTATTGGCCAAATTGTAAATTTATAAATAGTTGATATTCTACCTTTTTTTTTTTGAAATGTTCATTTTATCTAAATGTAGAATTTGCTTTTGAATCCTCTCCTTTACCTATTAATCACTAGATATCCTCCTTTCCTTTATTCAGTTCTGTATACTTTCGGTTTGACTTCTTCCAATAAGTCACGCCTTAAGTTATTCGCCCTTGTTTATTATTAATGTCAATGACACATGCACCAATTGTTTATCACCCTTTTATAACAGATGTAGATATTTTCCAAAACTTTATTGAACACACACAAATTTATGGAACTTACTTAAAAATTTTTTATTCACAGAAAAGAATTAAGATTGTTTTATGAACCTCTTCAACAGTTTTTTAATTACAAATTATAAAATACTAATCGTTTTCTGCTTCTCTATACTTTTCTGTCCATATAAAATCATATTTTCTAAATTAAGAATTTTAATTTAGATGTGCAAGCATAACCCTTTCAATCTTGTAATTTCCAATTTTTATATATTCTTTTAATTAGAATATTTCTTTAAAATCCATATAACTAAATCTTCCTTATTATCCTTTATTTTATAGGTACTGTTATCTATAATAATCCAATCCCTTATAATACATTATTTGAATTGTATACTTTACCCATGTAAACTAATCGTAAATGCTAAATTCTACTAAATTTCTTTTAAAAATTAATTACATATCTCTCCTAATATTACTTGCTATCAGATCAATATGTCCTACCCATTACAATTATTACCCCATACAATTATTTTAAAAATTCTATTTGTTACCGAGATCTTTATGACAATTTCTACCGATGCCTCTTTTTGTTCATTACAATTTTAATCCATACTAATTAAAACTTGTTTTATTTTAGGTTTACAGTCTACTGTGATCAATCTAACAAAACCTATTACCTATTATATGTAGAATTGTGACAAAATACTGCCTAATGATATAAGGTTTTATTTTAAAACGATACCAAGGAAATATATAAAATATATCTAAGAGTCTATGTATTCATTGTTATTTTATCACAAGTAAATGTTTACAATTCTATCTAACAATAGTTGACATATTTTTTAGCTTCTTAGAAATTTCAATAACATACAAAGGGTTTTGCAATATGACGCAACAATGAATCGTAGGAAGCTGTTTATTGCTGAATATTGAGACATGTTCATACGTGCATAATAGCTGCCGTGCCATGTCGATGGACTCAGTTATTCATTAGCAGTAAGAGTGTAAGGTGCTTGCGATTGCATCGTGGTCACGAAATGAGATAGAGGCAGTTTTGCGTTATAATTTCGTACGTAGTTTAAACATAGACCAATGCCTCAAAAAAATGACTCTTGCACTAGGTGATGTTTTTCCACATCGCACAACGATATTCAGGTGGTATAGAGAATTCCAAAGAGGAAATTTAACTGTGGAGGATGCTTAGAGACCGGGAAGGCCACGAACGTCAGTTACGGAGGAAAACGTTACTACTGTGACGAAAATGTTTGGCGAGAACAAGAGAGTGACCTGCCAACAGATAGAGGGTACTTCAGGCCTAAATGCACCAAAAATTCGTTCGATTCTACATGATCATTTGCATGTGAATAAACTTTGTTCTCTCTGGGTGCTGCATCGACTTACTGAAGAGCGGATGACACGACGTGTGACTTGGTGCCGGAAGATGCTAAAAAAGTTTAATAAGGGACAATCTCGGTATGTGAACAACACCGCGACGGGAGACGATACTTGGCAGTACTATTACGATGTGCCGATCAAACCTCAAAACAAAGTTTGGATCTTTGGTGATGAGGACACACCCGTATGTGTTAGAAAATCCCGATCTGTAAAGAAGAAAATGATAGCTGTATTTTTCAAATCGAGTGGAATTGTGGAACGTGTCGTTTTGGACGCAAAGAAGACAGTCACAGCTAAGTGGTATACCGAACCGTGCCTGCCTGAAGTCATTGGATCTATGAAGAACCTGTGGCCAAAGTCAAGAATGGACACCTAGTTCCTCCATCACGATAATGCTCCAGCTCACCGCGCCAAAGCCTGCACCGAGTATTTGACCCCGACACAATTGAAACTTCTCGAGCTCAGTTCTTGTTCCCTGCGAATTTGCACTGTTCCTGCATGTGCAAATGAAGCTAAAAGGGAGGCGGTTTTCCAGTGATGAGGACATTCTGCGGGCTTGAGGCAACGAGTGTGCTTTACTCCCTAGTGAAACTTGGCAGAACTGGTTTAAAGATTAGTTTTGGAGGATGGAGAGGTGTGTTTAGTGTAGAGGAAATTACTTTGAAAAAATTAAATAAACAGAGCTGTATTGCAAAACTTTCCTAGTACCCTTTGTACAGTGTTTTTATTTTTGAGAAATATAATTTTGTCTGTTTTAAGTTGCCAGTTCTAAATTAATTTTTCTTACAATATGTCTTGCTATTGTTAATACAAAATAATATATATTTAATGGGAACCTGCTCAATTTCAAAGTATTAAATATAAAGAAGACGATTATAAATTTTATTTTAATAGAATTTTTTTAACTTACGGCGTTAGATTGGGTTTATTTTACAAGATAATTATATATGTTTTAGCGGTTAAAAAATTAAATGAACTACATAAATACTTTCAAGTGAATGTTTTAAGAACAATATTATTAATTCATTTATTAATTCATACAATTAAATACTTTATTAGGTATTTACTATAATAATTATAAACATTAACACCACATTACATTTCAATTTTCACCTGGTATATATTTTGTTTTACTGTTCCTTTTAATTTCGTAAATCCTATGTGTATTTTTTTGTTTGAGTATATTTGCATACCTCTATTATTAAAATTTATCCCAACTATCGGTCAATCGTTTTATTTTTGCATTGGTTTATTTTCGTATACATTTCATTGTAAACCATTTCATTTTGTTAATATTTTAGTCTTGAAATTTAATAGCCGTCTCTCCATTGCTAAAACCAAGGTACATTACTTATCGGGTTTGTCTTTTGCATTATCGCAGTTACAAAAAGAAGTTTATTGCCTATTTTTGAAGACCAGAAGAAATCCCTTTTTTTCTGAGAGAATAAAATATCTGTCGGATAGGGCGCAGGCGCATTTAAGTTAAAAAAGATTACGTTGAAAAGTAAAATTATAAAAAACCGTAGGTCTTTTATTTCATTGCTAAGTAAAAAACTTTTCTACTCTCCCTCGTATACTTGTGACGACCCCTATTAAATTTGCGGAGATTTACTTGTTTAATTTATTCACTCCGGCATCGTTAATTTCGAATTCAAAGTTATATAATACCACGTCCCAGTTTTACAAACTCTATTAAGTTTCATTCCTCAGAATCTATTTCGCTTCAATTCTATTTTGCCTGTTCCTTTACAAAAGTAACTCAAACATTCGTTATTTAGATTAAGGGAACCGATGCGTTGTAGGTCATCATCTGTTTTGGATCCTTATTTCGTGTAATACATTGTTTCTGCTAAATTAAAACTGCATTACACGTTGAAAAGCAAAATAATAAATCGTTCATAAGAGCTTTTATTTTGGTACATCGAGTTTATTTATTGCATGGCTATTATCAGAAATAAGAACATGAATAAATCTCCACACTAAACAAAAACTAAATATAAATAATAAATAATAATTTTTGAAATAAACTGTCTTATGTATGTACATTGACTTATATACATATGCGGTTCTGTTACAGATATCAAAATACTTCTCGGAACCATAGAAAATTGTAATTACTTTATTTCGATCCATTTATTTAAGCTCATTAAAATTTAAATCTCTTCCTTCGGTAGGTTTCTAAACTTCGCACTCATACCATCTAGAGCGTCACACATTCTATTTATTGGTATTTAGTGCTATTACTCGTAATGACTTATTCAGTCTAAAATTTCTGTACATTGCAGGCCGTGTTCTTCGATTGAAATTCAAATACATTTATATCTCAGTTACCCTAGGACCGATTTTTAACAGTAATAAAGTCTAATGTATAATTTTTAGGCGCTCTTTTTAGCTTTACAAGAGAAGGTTTGACTTTTCTGACCACTCGTTTTAGTGTTTGTAAAGTGTTCCTTAAGGTTGTCTCTAATTTTTGAGATGGTGTTTCCGTCTTTTCCATGAAGTCACTCTTTCATTGTGTTGTTCCAGTATTTGTTGTTGCAATTCTTCCACTTCCATGTAAAAAATAGACGAAGCTTGTCAAGCCAGTTCGTTAACTTTTTTACTAGCTGTATAGCTTATGGGTCTTTGGCCCGATTACTGACATTTTCTGCTATTAACGAAGTTAATCAGTACACATACACGATCATAGACAAATATAGGACTCACTGGCCTTCACTCTTTTACCGGTCTCTGATCTGAGGAATCTTTCTTTCCTTTCCAGTTTTTTATTGGTGTTTCAATGTTCCTTGTTGAAATGTCTCTCATCCTATGAAAACCAAAGACTAAGCTCGTCGAACCATAATCAATGAATATGCATACTTCCTTACAAACGTATAAGTCATTTACAAAGAATTTAGTACCTTTAACTTTGTTTAACAATCAGAGGAAATGGCCATCATGCGAGTTATTATTGGGTTGGCAACTAAGTACGAGGGAGCGTTTTTATATTCGCGAAATGGGTGACAAGGGGTGGAAATAAAAAAACCAAATTATTTTTCTTTTTCAATATATTCACCTGCAAGACGGATACATTTTTCACATCTTTCAATTAATTTATTTATACCCTCATAAAAAAATGATTTCTCTTTATCTGCAAAATACGCCGAAACTGCCTCCTTGACTTCATCATCGGCAGTAAATTTTTTACCCCGCAGCTCTTTTTTCATTTTCGGAAACAGGTAATAATCACTCGGGGCCAGGTCTGGGCTGTTGGGTGGGTGATTTACAATTTCGAAGCCCACCTTATGCAGGGCAGCTAACGCAACGCGGCTCTTGTGGACGGGCGCGTTGTCGTGCAAAAGCAGAACACCTTTTGTCAATTTTCCCCGTCTTTTCTCTTTAATGGCTTCTTGTAGTCGCTCTAATACTGAAGTGTAATATTCTCCGGTTATAGAAACACCTTTATCATTATAATCAAGCAACAATATTCCTTCCGAGTCCCAAAATACCGTTGCCATGAGTTTCCCAGCTGATTGTGACACTTTAAATTTCTTGGGAGGTGCTGTGCCCTTTTTATGCCACTGCATGGAGTCTTGTTTGGACTCAGGTTCATAATGATGAACCCAAGTTTCGTCTCCAGTAACAATTCAACTCAATACACCATCCTTGTCATCATTACAGAGGTCCAAAAATGCACGAGAACACTCTACGCGCTGTTGTTTTTGCGGCGGCGTGAGCATTCTCAGCACCCATCTTGCGCTGACCTTAGACAAGCCGAGATGATCGTGTAGGATTTTAAAAATTGTTGTATCGGATACTCCAACCATTTCTGCGAGTTGTTTCTTCTTTAGTCGAGCATCTTCGAATACAATTTGTTCAACTTTTTGGATAAGTGCTGGCGTGGTCACCTCAATGCTCCTGCCCGGCCTCGGGTCGCCTTCAAGGGATTCCCTTCCTTGTTTAAATAAACTATGCCAATTGTATACCATGGTTTTTCCTGGACAAGAGTCGCCGTAAACCAATGACATCTCATTCATTATGGTCGCGACTGATTTTCCTTGCCTGGTAAGGAACTTTATAACGGCACGATATTCGATTTTTTCCATATTTCACTTTTCACTCCTGATTATGTTACTTGGTTGACGATAGCTCAAAGACTAACTGTCTAATAACAATGAAACTTCCTATTTATACTAATCATGAGTCGCTGCACAGGCCACGCCCCCAATGCGCCCACTCACCCCTCTACAACCCGCTCATTCCGCGAATATAAAAACGTTCCTTCGTACTTTCGGTTTTGTAGTATAAAATAAAAAACTTTTTTTTAAACAAAGAATAGTTTTTAATCAATTATATATTTTCCATTTTGCTCAATGACCTTTTGCCATCTTTCTTTAAGCTGCATGATTCCGCGCTCATAAAATTTCTGGTCCTTATCAGCAAAAAACTGAACCAGATGCGAGTGAAGGTCATCGTCATTCGTGAAAGTTTTACCATTCGAAGAATTCTGCAAACTTCGAAATAAATGGTAATCAGATGATGCTAGATCAGGGCTGTATGGTGGATGTGGCATCACTTCCCAGCCAAGCTCCAATAGTTCCCCACGATTTGCCAAAGATGTGTGAGGCCTTGCATTATCTTGGTGGAAAGCTACACCTTCCCGATTTGACAATTCTAGCCGTTTTTCTTTGATTGCTTCATCCAGTTTTATTAATTGTTGACAGTAAACATCAGAATTGATCGTTTGGTTCCTTGGAAGCAGCTCAAAAAACACAACACTTTTTGTAATCCCACCAAACTGACAGCATGATCTTTTTTGGATGCAATTCAGCTTTCGATGTGGTTTGAGCTGGTTTATCGTATTTGCTCCATGATCGTTTTCGAACTATGTTACTGTACAGGACCCATTTTTGATCACCAGTGATGATCCTTTTTAAAAAAGGGTCGGTTTCATTTCGTCTAAGGTGCATATCGCAAAAATTGATTCTTTGTGTTAAATGAATTTCTTTCAATTCGTGAGATATCCAAATATCAAGCTTCTTAACTAGCCCAAGACATTTTAAATGTTTTTCAATTGTTGTGTGCGATACATGTAGCGATACATGCAACCTCTCGAACAGTTATATGACGATCCTCTTCAATTATGACTTTGATTTGGTCATCATCAACTTCAGTAGGCTGACCAGAACGTTGCTCATCTTTGAGGGAAAAATCTCCAGAACGGAATTTTTTATACCAATTCCGACACGTGCGCTCTGTTAAGCAATTAGCACCATAAACTTCACATATCTTTTTGTGAGCCGCAGCAGCTTTCTTTCCTTTACGGAAATAAAATAGTAAAATATGTCGAAAATGTTCGTTTCTGCACTCCATTTAAAATTAACCCACAACTAATAGCTTTAATAAAAATCACGCACTACTTGCTTCTGAAGTTACGTCAATGTGACTAGTATCACGCGACAAACGGTAAAGTACAGCACTAACATACGTTATACAAAAAATAAAGCAACGCTCTCTATCAGTAAAAACCGAAAGTACTTAGTTGCCAACCCAATATATCCGGACTATTAACTTTTGTGGTGCACTGGTGTAACGTCGTTCCTTTTGGTTGAAATAGCACAGTATCTTTACTTTTTCCCTTAAGAACCTACTTAGTAGGAGCAGAAAATCTTTTAGGATAATAGTTGATCTTCTAGCAAGGAATTGTAAGATCGACAAACATACGAATAACATAAGTTTAACAGAACCATATGCAGATTCCACCAAGTTAAAAAACAGACAGCGATTCATGTATTATGCCAACGTAGGGTCTTAGTAAGATGTTGATTTCTACATGGAGATAAATACAAAACCATTCTCAAGGTATCTATGTCCTATTGGAAGAACGAAGCTAGAAAATGTACTGGAACGAGACATGAGAACCACGATTAAACTGAAGACGTCACAATAGAATAAGCTCTATAGTCATCTTAAGCAAATCTATCTGTGTAGATAGATTCACCTAGATCACCGTTGTTTCTTCTGCTCTGTCTTATACCTATCTATGTGTCAGAGAGGCTCTGAATGTAAAGTTATATCTTTTGTCTGGTCATCCCTACCTTGTGATTTTTTTTTTAGTTCATGTACTTAAGTTAGCTCTTTGTTAGGATTAAGCCATTTTTCTTTCCATGCTTGATGTTAACATGAAGGCATCATTTTTCTTCGTCAATAATAACGTGGGACAACAGTCGCCGATGTTTTTGATAAGCTAAACAGTCATGATGTGGCAAAGAGACACAAGTGCTGATTCTTGTTGCTTTCGCACAAAACATACAACAACCAAACACTCAGTGTTGGAACTTTACTCATGGAAAGCAAATGTCGCATTATAGTTGTTAATGTAATCCACTATATATTTGAGTTTATTGTCGTATATCATCATGAATTAAAATGTTCAAACTATCTAAATCGAAGTCCGATAGCCTTCCTAGACGTTGAGTCGTCAAAATAGCTCTCCTTAAATTGCGAAAACCATTTCCGCGTTATACTCTCTCCAACTACGTTTGTCTCGTAAACGGCACAAATGATCCTATTAACTCCTTGAATTTGAAGAAAAGAATTTGCCGAAAGTGCTCGTTTTTTTCTACTTGACATTCCGTACTCTATATAAAACAATCTTTGCACAAATTCACAAATCAGAAGCTCTTCAATTGAACAATAGTACGACATTAAAATAACTTTGACATATGTACATCTAAACATTTTTTTCAAAAAATACTCTTATTCTAGAAATTAAAACGCTACGAAGTTATGCATTAGCTGGATATCTAGAATGACACGTAAACGTTTTCTTTTTTATTTATATTACTATAAACAATGAAATAAGAGTAACAAATTACTGGTGTTGATGTTCCGAACGTCGGTATGAAAAAATGCATTACACACATGAATGTACAAAGCAACGCAAAGGTACATCTTACCTATGTTTATATTGATGAATATCCCACGATACAGAAAGTTTCCAGATAAATGAAGCAAACATAATCCCTTCTAACAAATTGCTGACGGTTAATATAGTTTAGTCGCCTCGGAATGAAATATCTATAATCCAGACATTATAATGGCGGAAGCTTAAAATATCATTTGAAGTTATCTCGACTTGTTGAAACAAATATCTGATTAAATATAAAAGTGTTTGCATTTCACTACGAACAGATAATATAACGATTTCTAAGTGTAATGGCTTGCTTATTAATTTGATCGTTTTTTTCGTAATAATAATTACTTTGTAATTAATCATTCTTTTTTTAGAACATAAACATTAAATATCTTTAATCTTATAAAACTAGGAAATGCTCTAATGCAAATATAAATATTTTGTATATGCTAGTTTGGTTAGTCTTTTCTATTTAAAGAATAAAACTGTTTCAAAGTTTCTGTGTTTTCCAAGGTCGATTAATCAGCATGATTCATAAGTTCGTAACGTTTTTATCAAAGCACGTAAACTAATCAAACATATATGGTGGTCTGGAAGCGAGGAAGTCGTCAAGCCAATTTTGAAATGCGAAAAAAAATAAGAAATACATTTTTGCACAAATACTCTCTTCAATTACATACGTTTTCTCTGTAAACGACACAAATGGTTTTAGTAACTTGCGACTCATTAGCTCCTTTTTTGAGCTCAATTAAAACTATATATCGGAAATGCTCAGTTTTCTACTTGACATTACATTATCTTTTGTCAATAAATAAAACAATTTTTGCACAAATTCATATAAACAAAATCTATTCAACTAAACAATAATAGAACATTAAAATAATTTCGATGAAAGCCCAAAATTTGTTTCTCTGGTGTTACGTAAGGATATATAGTAAGGTTTATTCTCTTTCTTATTTATATAAATAACACAGGCCAACACACAATTTGGTGCCTGCGATTTTTTAACTGTTCCTGGGTAATTTTTGGATGCAGAATGTAAAAAAGTTGTCAGATTTGATCTATCAGTCTAGTTTTTGAGATTTTTTAAAAAAATTGTGTATATATTTTACGTTATAACTGTTATAATATATAATATTACTATTGACAGATAAAAAAACAAAGACACATGGATTTAAGTATTTATTGCAAAAACTTAATTTACATAATTACATTAGTCACTAACCACATAAAAATTTTCTTTTATACGACTTTCTAGAATGGAGTTTACTAGGGCAGTCTCGCTGAAGGCTCCAGCAGTAGTCCGCCATCATGTGGCTATCCCATCGTCCTTGATAACGATCTTCCATAGTTTTAATATCCTGATGGAATCTTTCCCCCTGTTCTTCACTACAATCACCTGAGTTTTCTGGAAAACGATCTAGGTGGCTGTGGAGGTAGTGAACTTTTATACTCATGTTACAGCCGAGAATATTAAAATTTGAAAGCATAGTTTCCACTAATTCTACGTAATTCTCTGCTCTATGATTGCCAAGAAAATTTTGTACTACTTGAACAAATGAACACCAAGCGTTAGATTCAGTCTCGTTCATTGATGTGGTGAATTGTGGATCTTTAACAAGTTGCCTTGTTTGAGGACCATCAAATATACCAGCTTTTAGTTTTTCCGTGCTAATGCCAGGAAATTTACGTGATAAATACCCAAAACAATTTCCTAGCTTGATATGCAAGGGCGTAAGTAAGATTTTTTCTCTTGCAACCAAAGGTTCGTTGATCACGTTTTGTTTTCCTTGAATCATGACATCTCTTGAAGGCCATTTTTTTTAACGCAGTGCTCATTTTTATCTCTGCTGTCCCAAAGGCACAAAAAACAAGGATATTTTGTAAAACCACTCTGTTGTCCAAGGAGGAAGTTAACAAAAATATCAATTAACCTGTAACCTATATCTCAAAAACTAGAGCTGATAGAAAAAATCTGTGGCATTTTTGGAATCAGCACATTAAAAACATCTAAAATCAGATGTTAGATTTCTGGCACCAATTTTTTTTTTCATTTTGTTACCCTGTGTAATCCATCTTGTAACGTTTCGGTAGGGAAAGTAATTCAGTTTGATGATAATACATCAATGCTCGTTAGAGTAAATTAAGGGAGAGATAGTGCATACACAAACAATGATGGTTTTGGTAGAGGCTAAGCAATTATTTTAATAGCAATTCCCTGAAACTAAATATAAATAAAACCTGAACTATCTTAATAACGACACGAAAAGAGTAGAGGGACCCAAAACCTGTCCCCAAGTTTTTAGAAATCTATATTGCTGGTGCTCCATCTAAAAAGCCATATCGATCAAATGTGCCAACAACTTTGTATACTATTAGGCAACTTAAGCAGATTGTAACTTACAAAGCTGCAAAGGCAGCTTATTTTTGCCGCTTTAAAGTCGTGTATCATACAGTATTTTATATTGAAGAATTTCAATCAAAATAATAGTATTCTTAAAATCCAAAAAGATGGTAACCGGGCCTTGTAGTGTCTCCAGTATAACTAGATTCAAACACAATATCCTTACAATACCATCCTTTTTTATACTTTTCTTACAATAAAATGCAAACACAAACAAAAATAAAAACCTTAATCAATACGACACTAGAAATGGAACAAATATCACCATTCCATTTCGTCGAATAAATAACACGGAAGTATTAAGTGACCTGCACTGACGAGGATTCTATGCCGGGATGAAGAAATGACTTGCGGAACAATAATTATACATTGCCGAAGAGTATTTCACTTGCGATTTTACTGCGCTGGTTAAGAGTACGAGGATGTGATTTATGCTAAAGTCTATATCAAGCATACAAAATAACTGACAATATATTATAATTTTATATTAGATTATTTATATTTTATAAGTTATTTGTACAATACAATAAATAAACGCCGGTATTCTTACCTTAAACGATTGTTTGCTTGACTATCGAGATGCTAAAAGTAGCTCAAAAAATTTTCGGAGACTGAGGAGGGTGTTCCCTGTGAGTATAGATTTTAAGTAAAATAGGCGCCACAGTATCGTAACCCTGAAAACTGTCAAAACTGAAGCAAATGGGATACACAAAATACGTTCGATATGTAATGTTGAAGTTGAATTCGATGGTGCCTGTGGTTGATTAACTTAATCACTAAGGTTGATATATAACCCCTTTCCACATTAACTTTCATAATTCTGTATACGCATTTCGACAACTAAGTTGTCATCATCAAGTTAATGTGGAAAGGTCGATATTTAATGATCATAAAAGAAGTTCCTTTGTTTGTCAAATAAAAAAAAATATGCAACTGAAGTTACTAATTAGTTTGCGGAGAGACAAAAAATTTTTAACTGACAATAGGTTTATTGTGTCCGTTAAGGACAAATAAGAAAAATTAACGGCAAAAAAGGAACCGTTCAGAATAGATATGTTCAATGAAATATATAAGTAATAAATTTGAACAAAAGAAGACTAATTATACTATACATATATATTGGTTCACACTAATCATGCATAGACAATCGTTTACCTAAGCGCCGCTTAACAAGGACTCCAAAGAAAAAGAAAGAAATGTAGAATAGCACAAGTAGATAATGTTCAGCTTATCTAGTGAACCCATATACACGGTTTACTGGAAAGTCATTACCGGTTATGATTGGACACGTATGTCATTTTATACTACTGACATCAAGCATCGAAACCATACATGTTACATTTTGCGAAAGTAGCACTGTCATATATTTATACCTCTTTTAAAATCTGGAGTTTCGTGCCTGCAAAAGTTCATTTGCGGCTCACATTACTTTTCTTATTCAATCGGGTGATGAAAAATTGATTTATTTCGAAAATCCTAAACGCAAAAATCATGGTTATCATCTAGCGAAGCCGGCCCATCGACTCCAAGGCCAATTCGGTTTGGTCGTAAGACAATGCTCTGTGTTTGGTGGGACCAGAGTGGCGTGGTGTATTACGAACTGTTCAAGCCTGGTGAAACATTTAATACTGATCGCTACCGACAATAAATTATCAATTTTAAGAATTAATAGAAAAACGTCCAAAAAGGGCCCGAAAACACGTAAAGTGATTTTACAGCACAATAACGGGTCGTTTCATTACTGTATGAAACAATTAAGGAAGTGTTGAAATATGAACAGATTCTGGAATTGTCAGTGTTTTGATAATAACCAATTATTAAAATTAATTAGATATATGTAGATATTCAATAATTAGCCATTATCCAATTAACTCAATAGCTCCGTTAAATCATAACTGCATATAAGCTCAATAATAATTGTCGAGATCTAACGAAGAAAAGCATATATGAATATATTTTAAATTTTAAAATGATACAAGTACGAAGGATCCGAAACTGCTTCGTACAATCACAATGACAGTTCCCGAAGATGAAAGTGTCCGTAATAAAGTAGCTTTCCCGGTTAGTTAGTAATATACTCTTCACTAAAGTCATCATGTTAGACCATAATTGAGACCCCCGTCAACGTAGAAAAGCGAGTGGCAAAAACAAAGTTAGGCTATTGTGTAATGCAGAGATTAAAATTGTCATACCTCGAGTTAATGCCGAGGGTATTAATTAGATTTTTCGTCCTTCTAATATGTCGTACAATAAAGTCAAGGTGGCAATTTAATCCGTCGTAGTCGCAATGTACTCGGCTTATTATGATACAAACCAAATGAAATAAATTACAAGTCGATACAGTTATAGATCGGTATAATATAATTCCAGCAAGACGTTGTAACTGAGAAAATACAAATTGCAGGCCCATTGTTACAGTAATTAATTACAAATTACTTGGAATAATTCAAATTAAAGATGTCAACAATTAAAACACTTAAATTAGTCGGGAATAATGAACTGGCTTACTCGCGAGTTGAACCATAGGTAGAGTAATATTTATAACAACTCTTCGCTAACACATCCCAGATAGCGTAGTAATACCAATAGAAGTAAATTAATTTCAATAGCGTGCGAATTGCCAATTGCAATATACATCGTTGTTTACAAACTATGAATAAACGATGAAATGAGCAGGCAACAAATTATGTGAGTATTTAACATGATACTATGTGTATGCGTGTTTTACATATCTTTTTACGAGTATATTTATATTAGTATTAATGACCGTAAATACTTTTGTGTGTTAACACTAATCAATTATCATTATCTGCCATTTTAAATATCTGTTTCTCGATCTGTCTAAGGTGTTTGATATAATTGATCATGAAGAGATGTTGAAAATATTCGAGCTACTCGATTACTCGACTATTTTTTAAATATATCATAACACGTTAAAATGGTGAGCAATTCGAGTGGTCACTGGAATGCTACAGGGTAGCATTCTGGATCCTATATTATACACTATATCAATGACATAGAAATATATTTGCCCGGCTGTGAGTACTTTGCTTATGCGGACGATACTGTGTTAGTGTCCTGTTAAAAGGATTTTTGCAAAGTAATAAAATCTTTGCAAACGTCTTCCAGATTGTCTTTGCTGAGCGCATGATAAACGACTCTCTCAGATCCAAAAAAGTAATCTCATGGAGAGACACTCACCTGACATAAAAGTTGATATAGAGTCAATGTTCAGCACAATCATGCTTGCTTATATAGAAATGGGGTAAAGAAGTAATACGATGTGCTTGTGATGCCATCATTGAGGTAGTTGGTAAACAAATAACTATGCATGGTCCTCGACTAAAACTTTTTATCCAGAGAATAATCCTGAAAATTACTTATAGATTCGGTACTGTCATTTATCTATAAAGACTTTTGGAAAGTGGTCAAATTTATGCGAACACCTTTCCTGCATTGTTTTGCTGGGTGTAGGATAAAGGACTATCAATTCCAGTAAAGCTGATCTCATGGAAACACACTCACATGACATGAGAGTTGATGTAGAGCCGATTTTCAGCACAATCATGCCTGCTTCCATAGAAATGGGTTGCAGAAGTAGTACAACGTGATTGTGACATCATCATTGAGGTAGTCTGCAAACATCTATGCATATTTCGCTACTGAAATTTTTTATTAAGAGAATAATCCTGAAAATTACTCATAAATAACAATACTGCCAACTGTTTCTATTACACTTTTCCATGCCTAGACAGACGCCAATATTTATTTGACATTTGTACAATCGTTTCTATTGTATAGTAACTATATACGATATAGCATATGCTTTCTGCTATGCTTTTTGCGGTGAAGCAACTAATTCAGTGTAGTATCAGAATTAACATTAATTCAATAATCCCCATTGTTCAGCAATGAACAAGGATGTTGTTACAAGGCCTCAAGCTGGTGGAAAATACTTAAAAACAAAGTTCAACAATACCTATGCATTAACTTGCCGAGATTGTTCAATAGTGTTCCGTTTGATTTGTTCGCCCTTGTCATCTTTTGCAACAGTTAAATCTCATATTAAAAGTTGACTATTCAAGAGCTTGATAAATTGATTTGATTCAAATAAGTTTAAAACCGAATGTAATAAAAATGCATCAGGTATATATTATTATGCAGGAATTGAGATCGAGTTGAACTGCTAGGTAGGAAATGTGTGTGTGTGTATGAATGGAAATGCCTATATGAATTTGTATTTTATTTTATTATTCATGTATGTATCCTGGGTAAGCTTCAACTTTATTTATATATTAGTTTTATAAACTTTCATATATTTTTTAGTCACATTAAGGTTAGGTTTATTGTAGAAAATATCTTAATACCGGATCGGGTGGATCACGCATCAAGCTACTGCCAAGCTTTTAACTTCGTAGTACATATTTCTAATTTTGGCTGCACTGAATAAATTAAGTAGAGGCAAGTCCTAAATATGTTTCGTTTGTGAAAGGAGGGATTACTAATTATTGTTATTGTTCTGTAATTGGTTTTCCTTCTAGACAAATATAATATTATTATTGTTATTATTATATTCTGCCATATTTTTTCTAGTGGCAAGTAAAATAATAACGCAGTTTTAACTAATATTTTGAGTAAGACCGTTTATAAATTGAAGAGAGAAATCAACCGAATAAATTTATTACACATGAAATTGTAGTTTTATTAATTCTGCACCTGAAATACTACAAAACTAAAATAAAAAAAGAACATTATGATAAAATATTTCCGATTCATTTATAGTTTGTTAAACTTTCAATTATACATCTGCTTTTATGTGAAATATAATATAAAGCCACATATTTCATAAGCTAATTGTAATACATCAAATATATTTAGCGGTGTAGTTAGAAATGAATCCATGCAAGCATACATTTTATAAGTATTCATACATGTAGCTACGCATGTATGCGAGGATGTTCTGGAAAAGTTTGAGACCTCTACATGATAAGGGACGAAAATATGTCAAGAGCAGTTCAAACGAATCTCCGACCCTACCGTGTAGGTTTGTATTATACTACTACGTGGGACCCAACTCGTGCTGTGAAAATATTCTTCCATGTGTGCCACATTCGTACATACGTGTGCGTTCGTGAGTGTGAGTCCGGATAGAATAACATTATTCCCCTGTGACATGTATATTTCCGGTATATTTGTGATAGATACGATACCTAGAATAAACACTCACATACGACAATGAAATAAATGCAAAATAGAAATCCTGGACGTACAAATAAACAAATGGTTAATGTAAATATATTATAGTTGAATAATGTTACTTACTTGCCGATTGTTGATTCTTTGGCGACAGTAAAATGAAACATGGAAATAATGGAAACAGTTTTCTTAACTTCTATTCTAACTGCTAATTAGATTTAACTTTGCTAATACAAATTCCCAAAACATTAACGTTAAATATATCTTATTAATATCGATTACTAATATCGTTTTCTCGAACATTTGGTGATTCTTTCTTATGCGTTGTCGTTTTAAGACAATATTCTATAGTTTTTATATTTGTTTGAAATTATTATATTCCTATAAAGAAACGATGAAAATTTCAGCAAGCTTGGATTGTAGTAATTCAATTTCTCTATTTCTTACACATTCAGATACTCTATTAAATATACTTAAAATTAACGAATCAATGCTAGTCTATGATATGCTATCCCAAACTTCTAAAATTCTTTGTTGAAGAACATCTACACTGATTGGGAATTGGAAATGACTGCAAACTATTGATTCTCTTACCATATCACACACGTGTTCTATCACTGACAAATCTGTTGAACTGGAGGACCGTGTCAAGCGATCAATCAACAAGCATTATCCAAAAGCTCTCGTAACATATGGTCGTACATTATCCTGCTGAAAAATTGTGTTATATCCTGTTCTGCTCTTAATAGGACTTTGAATCAACGCCCGTATTTTTTTGCTTATCTAGCGATTCTCTCGCTTAACTCCCTCTGTCCTTACTAGCAAAATAAAGGTGGATAGTGGGAGAGATTCCCTGTTAATATGATGTAATAGGATACCACAATATTGTAACCCTGAAAACCCTTCTGCAGGGGAGTAAGAGAACTATCAATTTAGGCTTATTAATACAAGTTGTATGTTAAAAAGGAATCATTCTATTATTAATAACACCCTATCAACTACATATGTTTCACCGATATCACGGATCGTCAGGTTGATTTGTGTTATTATATATATTTAATTGGCATAAAGCCTAGATGTAAGTTTCTGTCTATTATACACTGGAAACATAGTCTCCGATCTGTAAGATAGAAGCGTTCTTGCTTTGTCGGTCAATACATTTATGTATTGGTCGAGAGAGGGAGATATGATATTATTCAATACAAGTTGTAACTAGTTGTAACCTTGCGAATTCTCTATAAAATCAGATTCTACTATATCATGTAGAACCAGATACGCGCAACATCCTAGACAACTGATTCTGCACTTGTTGAGCAGAGACTTAAATATCTGATTTATTTCTACAAAAATTCTGTCACCGAAGTAATCATTACTATAGTCAAAAAATCTGTAGAAATCTCAAAACACCCCATTACCAAAACCGCGATCGTGGTCCTATACAATTGTAACATTCCACTATGTACAAGTGTACAAGTCTCATTACTAAGTTTCTTTATACCTTGCCACATCAATTCTTCTTTATACGTATTCCAACAATCAAGTTGTCATCATCAGGAGATAATTAATCATAGTGTCGCACCTGCTGCCGCAGTAAAACGCACACAGAATAATATCGTACCAACTTTAACCTATAAACACATACTGAATTTGTTTTGTGCAATATAATATGTTTCTTTGTCTTAAAGCTAACCCCTATACTAAAACACAGCTCGAAAAAATTCAGCAAACTGAACAAGTTCTTTTTTTCTAATAATAATTAATAATCATATTTTTTCGTGCCCTCATCTTTTCCACTATTTTTCAAGAGTATCTTTTGATATTATCATTTTGAAATGTCGATTATTTTCTACTCTTTTGGTTGGATGAGGCATGTAACATTTGGAGAGATAAATTTTACACTTCCTAATTTATCCTCTTCTGAATAGATAAGGGTACTATATAACAACGTTGCTTTTCGAAGCAATCTTTTCTTCCTAGCTGTTTCTTAGACCAGTAGGAACAAAATGTGAAACTTTAGAAAACGTCCGTTGCCGCCTATGCTTTGCGTTGCGATCTATTCGGTGAAGGGAAAGATCTTTAGGTTTATATACTCTAAGTACTTGGCTTCACTGATTTTCTGAAAAATGAAGCACACAATTTATGCCTACTCGTTGCTTCGATCTTTCTTCCATTGTGAATGCCAAGGATTTTTGAA
The DNA here is from genome assembly GCA_031893035.1 of Dermolepida albohirtum. Taxonomy (NCBI): domain Eukaryota; kingdom Metazoa; phylum Arthropoda; class Insecta; order Coleoptera; family Scarabaeidae; genus Dermolepida; species Dermolepida albohirtum. The sequence goes on from JAVIWB010005640.1 coordinate 37,306, forward strand.
GTAGCATTTTATAAAATTGTTATAATCACAAGAGGAATTTAATTCTTTGTCGACAATTAATATTTCAAAAGTTTTTTAAAACTTCGGATGGCAACGACATCTCCCAAAAATATCTCATCTGTACAGTAACCTAGCAAATTGCATGGCGATCTTTTCATCTAGTCAACTCTTTACTACTATTAGAAGATAACGGATTATCGCTCAGCTTTTCCTTTTAAGCTTAACGCCATTTCTTATATATTTGGCCCTGATATAGGAACAATTTCGTTCTTGTGAAAACTATAAGAAACTGTCATTTTTCGTTTTCCTGGCCTCTATTCCCTAAACTGTTTTTTGTAACCATTTTAGTATAAAAGTCTTTATGTGTGATATAATTTTCCTCCATTCACTCCCTGCCGAGATGCCTAATCCGTAATTAGCAGAAATTCGCTTAAGAGTCTTACGCTTATGCATTCTAAAAATAGTCTCCAGTTTTCGCTGAATGCCGGCAATAACCTTCTTCTTTTTCGATAACATTCTTTTCAAAACAAGGCAATTGAAAAACAAATGAAACTCAATACAGTGCTCGTATCGTACCCGCAACCTGCTGAATATATATTGTGAAATATAAACAAATCGTCCATATGCATTGACTGATTGACAGATGCTAAACACAACACCGCGCGCTGGTGGGAAAAATTCATTCATTCCATGTGTAAGTCGTGATTGGACTGATGAATCATCACTCGCTATCAGTCAACTGTTGCGCTTTTTCGGACAAAAATAATATAGAAAAACTTTTCTGAAAGTCGTTTCGGATAAACCGGAATTTGGGATAAACGGCTTTTGAATAAATGAGATTGTAGTATACATGAAAATAGTGGATTATTTAATTTTCTCTAATAATATGCGCCTATAACAAACTCAAAAAAATTTTAAAGTTTGATTACTTCCATATATAATAATTTTTGTACCTCGTTTTAAAATGTTTTTATTTGTTTAAAGAAAATCCGATCTAACACACGAAAGTTATTATCAAAAGCCGATGTTTGCGAGTTACGAATATTCCAAAAAGAAATCGTTTATTTAGTTATTGGTGTATCATAAAACCAAGACCCGTTTTTCCGAAAAAATATTAGCTATCTATCAAACGGCCTGCATGTAGATCTAGAAGAGTCTTTTAATATTCCTTTTAACATTAATTGTGATCTTATCCGAATTCCAACTTCAAACTTTTTTCAAACTTTTAATCCCCTCGTATTACAAAATACGTACTTCTTCCAAATATCTACCTGCCTGGTAATTATGACCAAGATCTACCCATTAATTTATTTGCTTTTTTGCATAACTATTACATTTTATTCAAGTCGTGAAACGCATGATTTAGAACGCTTTATGTAGCCAATCTATTAATGATATTATATCTAATGTGATCACAACTTCTTTAATTACATCCCACCCCTTCATTATTTCTAATTTTTGGCATGGGTTTCCTGGATGGTTCATTTCAGTCACAAGGGCACTTGTCCTTCATTCCAAAGACTCTTTTAAAAGATTCGACCTTTTAGAAACTCCCTCTCCTCTAGCACATCTCTCAATTCCAGAACATATGCACGTATTACCGTGAACCTGTACATGTAGTGTTCAACATAAATATTTTGCAGTCAAGAACTACAACGCTTCGTTCAAAGAGGTACATATACACACAAACAGTTACGCAAGTATCCTTGTATATTGTATTTTGTTCAACGACTGCAATTACTTACCGTTTTGTTTTCACATATTGCTTTCGCTAATTATTTTTATTAATATATTAGTTTTAAGAATCGTTTTCAGTTAAGTTAATAAATAAAATTTAAAGGACAGTCTTATTTTATTTCTACTAATAATTTTTTTTCAGCCTTCCATATGTCCCGGACCTTTGATATTTATCATAAATGAGTTATTAGTTATTAATTATTATTACTGTGACGCCGCAGTTGCCCTGTAACTTAATCATTTTTATTTTCTTTACTTTTCAATACACTCAAAACACTCATAATTTTTATTTTTCTATTCCCTTTCACTTACCTCTTTAATAGCTAATTATGGAATAAAATCATTTTTTTTAATTTGTAGTAAACTTTCGCAAAAAGCTTAAGATTATCTGTTGCACAGGTCAATCTTTAATGCAAGTCCATTTTATCAAACTGTACCTGAATGTATTTTTTATGAGCGCTAAAACCAAGAACTAGGCTAAGGATAAGATCAGTCTGAAATTTGCGGGACTTCATTAAAGACTGATGATATTTAACGGCATTCCATTCAGGCGACTTCAGCCGCTTGACACATGTCATGACAAGATGTCGTGAAAGGGTAGAATATAACTACTTGGGAAAATTAAAGTGGCGCTGCAGATGAATCAAATCTTAATTACGAGCTCCACCACCGCGCTCCTACCGCCGCCGACGTCACCGTTTCCGCAGTCATGGCCACGTGGACATAATAATTTGTTTCTCGTAATAGAAATGTTACATTAATTTCGCATAATAAAGTGTCTTTGTCTCCTTATTCATGAATTTACAATATGGGCATCTGGTTTTGTTCTTTTTCGATTGTTTCAAATACTAGTATCCAATTAAATTTGTATTTTATTGAATAATTTTGTTGCGCAATTGTTTTATTATCATTTTCTGTATTCATGTACTTATATGCAATTTTAGCAAACACAGACTAAATTACTTAATGAATTAGTACAGAAAAATTATTTATTAGTAGAATGTACTATGTTATGCAATGAAACTTTCATATTTCGACTTCCAAATCGTATCTTTGTCTGTCAGATTAACAGGGGGTCTTGAGGATAGTAAACAGTGAAACATTAGCTATTACATTAATCATATAACAAAATCTTGAAGTTTATATCAATATGCTCTTCTTCTTCTATGCAGATATTCAGGTAACTTAGGTTGAACAATACAAAGGACATCTCCAAGGAAAAAATCCTACAGCCATGTTCATATAATTTTCTTTTTTTGTAGTTTGCAATATAGAGACATCATTTCTATTTAAAAGGTAAAAATCTATAATTATTTCATATGCAACGGAACGCTGTATAAGGAGCACGTAAATGCTGTTGAATTAAATTTTTTGAAAACAGAGTATGTTCTGCATACTCTGCAACGATATCCTCTTCTGATAAATTGAGCAATTTTATGTTCTATAATTTTTTTAACAAAATAATTTAATGGCTTAAATTTATTTATTTACTTTTAACAGACTGTAAACAAACACATTTCAACACAATAATCAATCTCACTGTTAACAGATCTGAGAGTAGAAAAGAAATACCCAACACCAGTTCTGCGAAATGGCACATGGAGCAACTCCGATACCTTGTTCCAAATGCACTTGCCCAGAGTCTCACCCTTGATAGCAAATACGAGCTATCTACGAAAATGTTTATTAGACTACAAATATGTACTGGCATTAAATCCCCCTGTATTTGAAAAAACACTCTGTAACGAGACATTTAATAATTGCCTCGACTGGAAATAATTCATGCTCAAATAAAACTTATTAACGTAGCGAAGTAATTCTGTGTCAGACTCGCTCCAAACATTAGATATGGCAAGCATATGATGGTGATTAGAGAAATAATATTCAAACATGCAATTCAATGTACATACTGTTGCAATATTGTTATAATCTGAGAAGTATCTAACGACGAAACCAAACATCTTTAATGCTTTATTTAACACGTATAATAATGGTTAATAAAATGCAAAAGAATCAAAAGGTATACCCATAATAATTTCCAAACAATTCAAATCACCATATTCTAATGAAATAAGTTTGGATTTCTTTTCCAATAGAAACTTATAGAATGACATTGAGCAGTACTCAATTCAATACAATTATCGTCAAACTATGTAACCAAATTGTCAGTGTCGCCCGACAGATAGAAGAGTAACAGAAAACAAAGTAAATTTTGCATAAATTTCAAGAATATCTGCATATATCAAACAATTTGAAAATGTTAAATTATCCGTGATATTATTAACAAAGATGTTAAAGAAGGCCCAGAGGAACCCCTGAGCCAACAACGATATCTCTAAAAACAAAATTAATTTACCACTAGTACAAAACACCACCAATCCTCGTATATGGAAAAAAGTCCAGACTTTGTCGAAAATTTGCGAAACTGCTGTTTGGTAATTATTTTATTTATTATTAAAACATTTTGCAAAGGTAATGAGCTATAACTCTGATTATCCTTCTAAATCGATGCAAAATGGTCTGCAAAAGAATTTGCTATTCCTTGACCATCAACAGATATGTATGTTATTGCTAAAGTAGATATATGTTAACAAAAGATGCAAATTTTACCAGATTCAAAGAAATTTTGATAGTGAGTCTATAGATCCCTATTAATTAATTAATTAATTAATATTAACAAAGATTATAATTAGTTATACAAGTATTTTATAATTTGATATCGAAATGTTGTTCTCTATGTATAAAAGCATTTATTCCTCACAATGAACACAATTAAGCGTATTACTGGAGATGGTATGCTGACAAGCTCCTTTGTCCGCGATTACCGAAATGTTTTTATGAATCCATTAATGACTATTATCAATCTCTTCTTATGAACATATGTATGTCTTTTCTGGAAGTGCGCTTTAATTTGTCCTGTCCGTAAGAAATGCGACCGGACTGCTAATGAACTCTCGATTAATTTTTATGTATATGTATCTCCATATATTTCAACGTGCAATCATTTCGTTCTCCAGATCAACACGAGTTTATTCGCGACCGTTCAACAATGACAAAACTTTGCAGTGTTTCTCAGTGTGTGTACGAAATATTGAACAGAGGGCCACAAGTTGATGTCTTGTACACTGATCTATCATATACAATTCTTTTGAATTTGCTTCGTCTTATTTGAGAAACCGCGTCTTTTATAATTCCTACAATAGCTTATCATCGCGCGAATTTGTAGCTAGCTCTGGAATTTCACGCGGATCAAATTTTGACTCACTTCTTTTCGTTCTATTTATCAATCTATTATTGAACATCGAGTGTCATGTGCTAAATTAAAGTTGATATATAACCCCTTTCCACCTTAATTTTGGTATTCTGTATACATAGTTTGACAACTGTTGTCATCATCAGCAAATAATTAAACAGTGTCACACCTCGAAAACTACGGCAAGAATCCGCACGAAACTAATTCCGTACACGATCTGTACCGTCGAAAGCCAGGGTTTTTGCCTTAGTTGTCCAGGTGCGACACTGTTTAATTATCTGCTCATGACGACAACCTAGTTGTCGAAATACGTATGCAGAATACGAAAATGAATATGGAAAGGGGTTATACATCAACCTTAGATGATTAAGTATTTTATTTTCACTTATGGTAATTATTTCAACAATACTTCACCAAGTCTGCTACATTCATCAACAAGAAATATTTCAGATTTTCCTAGGCTAGAAAACATAACTGAATTTATAATATATATTTAATAAATTATTATTAAAAAAGTTGTTGGGAATTTTACCATGCAGAAGATAAATAACTTGTAATTTTCTTTTTCTTTTTGTATAATGAACTTCTTTTCTGTTTTTATACAATTTAGATAGGCTTTTCCTCTTCTTTCTTTTTTAAATGTACATAGTTAATAACTCTTTTACATAGTTAAAACATTATTTGTTCTTTATTTTCATTAGTATAGAATTGAGTTTATTTAGAAGTATTTATTATATAACGGATGTTACGTTCCAATCTACATTTTTCAAACCGTAGCACAAAATGTATATTCTGTGGCATCAACAATGGTCAGCGCTATTGTATAGCCATTAATGCATTTTCAAACAGGCTTTATTTCTTTTCTTCAATTATATTTAGAACTTTTTTCTATCTTTTACACTTTGTTGGAAAATTTGAAATCTATTGTTTATTTATAAAAAACCCTCTGTACTACATCTTTTGTATAATTACGAACGTTAATCGGGCTCTCTCTCTATCTCCCTGGTCGACTATTAAAACGTCGTTTATCAATTTGTCAAGAGCGGGATGATCCTTCTTTCCGAGGATAAATTGTTTTACTGTAGGAAGTGTGACGCTTCATTTAACAACAACTGTAGTGAGTACTGCTACTACGCAAGAGCGTGGAATGGGTTTGGAAACATTTAGAAACGAGCAGACAATTCGCCTATCGGCCGGTTTAGTAATTTCTTTTCCACAATTAAGTCTGGGTAATTATGATTGATAACTACCTCTGTTGATCGTCTATCGTATCACACCCGAAATTGACGGATTTTGATAAATCAGTCGTACCGCACGTAACGCTCGAAGATGTTGCCAAACCAAATAAGCAATTTCGCAGTGATTAAAGTAGCATTAACGTTGTAATTAAGCACGTTAATAATATAAACGTCTCGTTAATTATATATAGGAGTATACGAAATTCGTAAAATAAAGCCGAAGCTGCCTCTCCCCATATGCACGAAGATGGAAGAACTATTACAAGTTGAACTAGATATATACATGTATATATTCGGGACTTGCCGAAGTCGAAGTCTCCCCTCCTCACATACATGGAGATAGAAGAACTACTACAAGTTAAACTAGATATACTACAGTGGGCAAAAAATAGTAAGACTTTGTTCATAATTTTTAAATTCTTAATTTATTCTTCCAAATCTATTTCGTCCCCCTCAAAGTCATCCCCGGCGTTCGTTTGAGTTTGCTGAATAGCCAGAAGTCACACGGAGCTAAATCAGGCGAATACGGTGGTTGCGGCACGATATTGGTTGAAAATTTGGCGAAAAACTCACGATGAATTAATGCAGTATGTGACGGTGCATTATCGTTGTGCAAAAACCAAGAGTTGTCGGCCCATAATTCTGTCCTCTTTTTACGAATAGCATTACGCAAATGACGCATAACACTCAAATAGTATTCTTTGTTGATAGTTTGGCCAGTCGGAAGGAATTCGGTGTGCACCACACCTCGATAATCGAAAAAACTGTCAACATAACCTTGATTTTTGACTTGCTTTGATGTGGTTTTTTGGGCTTCGGCTCACCTTTGATACGATATTCGGTCGATTGATCGTCTGTTTCCGGGTCATAAGCGTAGATCAAAGTCTCATCTCCAGTTATGATGACTTTCATTTTGTCTTGATAGTCGGAAAGCATTGTTTCACAGACGTCAACGCGACGCTGTTTTTCGAAAAAATTGAGTTATTTTGGAACAAATCGTGCTTTCACTTTTCTTAGGCCCAAATGATCTCTTAAAATGGTTTTCACTGATCCTTCCGATATTCCAACGATGCCAGCAAGGTCTCTGACTGTTAATCGTCGATTCTCAAGCACCAATTCCTTGATTCTATTGACCTGTTGATAATATGTTGATGTTGATGGCCGTCTTGGATGTGGTTCGTCATCAACGCGTTCTCGACCCTCTTTGAATAATTCGTACCAATCAAAAACGCTTGCTCGCGACAAACAATTATCACCGAAGGCCTTTTGCAACATTCTGAACGTTTCGGCACCAGAAATTTGATTCCGTACACAAAATTTAATGGAACTTCTTTGTTGAATAATTTCACTCATTGTAAAAATCGCCGAATGTACTTTTTGTACTTCAGAAAAACAAGCGTATACTAAACACTAATAATTATTTTGATGTGACATTTGGCATAGATGTCACTGACAGTCATACCAACCTAGAAAAAAATATTTCGACGAACGGGTTTTCGCGCGAAATTTAAATTAAAAAGTCTTACTATTTTTTTTGCCCACAGTAGTATACATACATATATAAATTGGCAACTTGTATTATGCACCGAAGTTTCTTAATAGCTGTCACCTGCGATGAAGAAAAAAGCGCCGTTATAGAAAGGTCAATGGTTTTAAAGGGATCTTAAACAATTTTGAAATTATGATACGTGACGTATTAACTATTATCTGATGCATAGAGTCTTAATGCTGTATAACCAACAAAATATTCACAGTTATTTGAAGTAGTGTATACCGTTGGCCAGAAAGTGATTAGAATTATTTTTAACGAAATTGGTATCACTATATGTGTGAAAACGTAAACGATGAAATGTTAACAATTCTAAATAATTGGCAAAAATTTTAAAATATTTCATTCACTAGAAACCAAGATAAAACACAACCAAGTAATAATTATTTATAGGCTTCAGTCAAAAGGCGATAAATACTAAATAAAAAAACAAGTTATGTGTTAAAAACCCTAAAAGTACTACAGATACATTTCAAATGTTTAAAACCGCTTATGGAGATAATTTAAGATTTCTTAATTATTAGTTTTTTTAACCCATTTTGGATATGCTTGAGGCAGATGTGCACAACTACAAAAAACTTATGAAAAATTTGTTCAATAAACATGTTTAATAGTTATCTTTTTACCCCTTTCCTCCAATTTTTTAGTTTTGCTGCCCATATACAAGAGGAAATAGAAAAAAAATCTATCTAACCATAATAGAAACAACTTGGAAATAACTAGTTGTGCGTTGCCTAATAACATTCCATAGTAACAACATTTTTATATTTGTGTATCAAATTCAACTTCCATTCATCCTTTATTTTGCGCCTTATAAATTGTTTTTCAACAAGAAATAAGTTTCGTCAAACTATAGCATCACAATATTATCAAATTTTTGACAAAGGAATAAAGTTCTCCTAAAACTATTCACGAGCGAATGATTGCAGTGTATGGGATCGAAGCTTCTAAATTTCAGTGGGACCGTGAATCTATTGAAGATTACCACAATCTTTTGAAACCAAGCAAGATTTATTCTAATACGTTAACAAAATTACGTACGGTTATTTATCATAAACGTTCAAGTTCAGCCAAAAGCCAACCCTTCGCTCACGAGTGTAACTCTTGCCAGGGATCGTTTACCATTTAGTTCGAATTTGGTTCCGTCAGACTTCTTTTCATTTAGAAATTGAAAAAAGCACCTCAATAATTAATTTGAGGACGTCATTTTGCAGACGATAACCAATTAAATGAAGAGATTGCCACTTATTTTGTAGACCATTAAAAATACTTTTTTGTGATGGAGTAAGTCATTATCTAGACATATGGCGCAAGTGTGTTTAAGTTAAGAAAGATTAGGTTGAAAAATCAAATTATCAAAGAAGTCGTAAGTTTTTTGTTTCATCGTTAGGTAGAAAACTTTTCTAATACCCCTTGTAACTCACAGAATGGCATATAACAATTTTTTTTGATTTAGTCTTTCTTTCTTGTTCTTCTAATTATTATTGACCAAAAGTACAAAATAAAGGCTGTGTTAATACATTACTTCTGGTATTTAACTGGTGACGAATATATAAACTATTTTTTGAGCACATTCCAATTTAATAATAATTATAATAAAGCATGCCTTCATGTCTCCCAAGAACCAAGTCAATTGCGGAGCGTTTGGCAAACTTCGAGTTATTATTACATCCGCTGTCGTGGGGCGACTTAAGATCTTCGTTTGTCAGGATTTGCTTAAACGGGAAAGAGGAACCATGGAAAGCCTTCCCGGACAACAGGCCATCGAACTCGAATCGGAGACCACCGCCATTATAGACCAGTGACTTACCACTCAGCTATCAACCAGATAATATTTCTAGCCACTGCAGTATCATTAGCATATAAAAAGTATTTCTTTAAATCTCTTACTTTTTACGGACGTAAAACAAACTCCACATACAAGATCTGACATTATTATGTTTTTGCTCTGCATTCTCATAATTAGAATGGGAATCCCTACTTTCACTTGTCTCTTCCATACAACTTACGATAATCAAATCTTATTAGAAATATAGACGAATTCTGTTTCAGATAGATGAATATATCAAGTATTATTATAAATAATTGTGAAAACAGGAAATGCTCGCTTTTTTATTATATCCAGACATAACCTCTTGACGGTGCCCAAATCCAAATTAAACGTTAGTGCTTGTTATTTACTTTTCAAATTCTTAAAACTATCACTGTCCACATATGCCAAGTACCATTTAATTTTTTGAATTTCTAATTGAGATTTATTTACGATAACGTAAGGTAATGTTAGGTGATAGAATAACTAATTTATCGTTCTTTAATAGTAGATTGCAGTGCGAAGTTGTCTGTTTCTTGCACATTCCCTTATCGTGACAGTTTCCAAACTAATGTCTTGCAGTTCGTTATACGATAGCTTCTCCCAACGATCTATTTATATTGCGAGCTATAGCGGCAACACTCTTTCCAAGTTTAAATCCATTTAGCGTTACAGTGAATATTAATCTAGTGCCTACAAGAGAAAGAAATACCACTTATATATTTAAATCAAGCAGATACAAATTATGTACAGTAGAAAAACAAACTAACCATTCACATTACAAATTTTACTTTTATAACAAATATCATACAATATTGCCCAGTATTTCTTCCCCAAAGAATTCAGCATTCCATTCACACAAACCTAAAAACTTAACTAAAACCGACATTTTAAAAATTGTATTTCTAATTTTGAACTAATGAATTTCTTTCCTCTTCATTAATATCGTATTAAAATTAAGAATAGGGTGTTGCAGACAGGCTTAGTTCTATGAATAATTATTGTACATGTTTATGCACGTAACGCATATATCCTTATTAGCAAACATTATGCTACATTATATATCTACGTGAGTAATTATTACATATAGTTTATATATTAGTTTAATTAGTAGTATACGTTACGTAAACCTCATTAAGCAGACATAAGTCGAATATATACAGAATACATTACACTGTTTGTAATCGCCGGTGGATAGTGCAGTAAGTATACGTAATTGCATGTTTGTACCCAAATAATATTGGTCCAACAGAAGCTTAACTTTACCTACATATTTGAACGTTACATGTATCTAACAAATAAATACTTTTAATATATATAAATGTATATATATGTACGGAAATAAATATACAATATATATAGACATGTATATGTGTACGTATATATATATATATATATATATATATATGAGTGTGTGTGTGTGTGTGTGTATATATATGCTTTTGAATTTAAATGATATTAACGCATTTACTTTGATGTTGCTACACTCTTTCCCCTGCTATATTTTAAATGTAAATTTGAATAGAGACTGTGGCTGATTGAATTAATCAAAAAAGGATAAATAAAATATATTTCCACATTAATATTAGTATTTTGTATACCTATTCCAATAACTAAGTTGTCATAATCAGTAGATAATTAATCACAGTATCGTACCTAGATCCGCCGTAAATCTCAGACAGATTCATACCGCACAGAAATCAATTACACACTGATTTAAATTTCACACAGTTTAATATATTTTCTTTATTCTTAAAACTAAAATTTAAATCAAAAGCCAAAAACATCAAAGAAACAAGAATATGTAACCGGACGCTTATCCGTGTTTAACACATGTTTTGTGTTCTTTATAATATATATATGCTTTCATAGCTATCTAATTTATGGGAATTATTAACATTTTTGACAGATTTTACCCAAAGAATGGTTTTGAAATAATTAATAGATTAATTAGGAAAACTAACTTAAAAGGGATAACCCGGAATACCACTTATCTATCTCTTCAAAACGATCGAGACAAACAATTAATATGTAATACTGTTTCGCTCAACGACGAAATATTTAAAGAGTGTGTTTTAAAGAGCGTGGCTTTCGTTTCCTTTCGGTTCAGAGACTCGAGGAGATCTCTCTTAGGAGGAGCGAAAAATAAAGTCGAGTCAAATAAGAAATCGGGGACTTACGAAAAAAAAATGCCTATATTGTAATAAACAAAACGTTGATCAGACATTCGATAAGGAGCCGGTATAAAGAATATATGACTCGCATCAAGTTTAATCGATCTGAGAAGTCAAGCTTAGCCAAATATCTGCTAGAACATAATAATAGTGAAACCAGTTAACCAAAAATATAAATAATTACCATGAAGTAGATAGAAATGGTACATAAAAATATAGGTTTCCAATACAATATAAGTATTGTACAAATTAAAATCGATAACCTTGGAGTATATATTATTATTAAAAATTTCTAATCGTATATATTACCCTTTAATACATACTATCGAAAGTATTATGTATATATATATATATATATATATATATATATATATATATATATTAGTTTAATAATAGCGAGTCAGATGACAAAAAAACTAGTAAATAAATTATACTAGATTTATAAGTCACGAAATTTAAGAACACTCTGTATATACAACGAAATTTCGAACAAACCTGAATTTTATATATGTTGAATAAATCTGTCAAATATTATATTTAGTTTTAAACATTTACTTGTGGTAATATAACAAAGGATGCATAGACTTTTAAACAAACATATTTCTTTGTGTAGATATAACGTAAAATTAATAGATAGTATTGATAATCATTGTACATAAAAAGGGTACCAAGAAAGTTTTGCAATACAGCTTTGTTTATTTAATTTTTCAAAGTAATTTTCTCTACACTCAATATACCTCCCCATCCTCCGAAACCAATCTTTAAACCAGTTCTGCCAACTTTCACTAGGGAGTAAAGCACACTCGTTGTCCCAAGCCCGCAGAAGGTCCTCATCACTTGAAAACCGCCCCCATTTTAGCTTCATTTTCACATGCGGGAATAGTGCAAAGTCGCAGGGAACAAGATCTGAACTGTAGAGAGGGTGCTCGAGAAGTTTCAATCCTGTCGCAGTCAAATATTCGGTGCAGGCTTTGGCGCGGTGAGCTGGAGCATTATCGTGATGGGGGAATCAGGTGTCCATTCTTGATATTGGCCGCAGGTTCTTCATAGATTCAATGACTTTAGGTAGGCACTGTTCAGTATATCACTTAACTGTGACTGTCTTCTGTGTATACAAAACGATGCGTTCCACAATTCCACTCGATTTGAAAAATACTTTCTTCTTTACAGATCGGAATTTTCTTCTTTCAAAGACCCAAACATTGTTTTGAGCTTTGGTCGGCACATCGTAATAGTACAGCTAAGTTTCGTCACCTGTCACGATGTTGTTCACATACCGAGATTATCTCTTATTAAACTTTTTTAGCATCTCCCGACACCAAGTCACAAGTCGTGTCATCTGCTCTTTAGTCAGTCGATGCGGCACCCAGAGAGAACGAAGTTTCTTCACGTGCAAACGATCAAGCAGAATTGAATTGCTGGTGCATTCTACCCTCGATCTGTTCGCAAGTCACTCGCCTGTCCTCCCCAAGCATTTTCCTCGCAGTAGTAATGTTTTCCTCCGTAACTGACGTTCGTGGTCTTCCCAGCCTCTCAGCAACCTCTACAGTTAAATTTCCCTTTTGGAATTCTCTATACCACCTGAATATAGTTGTACGATGTGGACGAACATCACATAGTACAAGAGTCATTTCTTCGAGGCACTGGTCTGTTTGAAACCACGCACGAAATTATAACTCAAAACTGCACTTATCTCATTTCGTGACCGCGATGCCATCGCAAGCACTTTACAGTTTCACTGCTAATGAATAACTGAGCCCATCGACATGACGCGGCGGCTACTATACACGTATGAACATGTCTCAACATGCAGCAACAAGCAACTTCCTACGATTCATTGTTGCGTCATATTGCAAAACCCTTTGTATAGAGTAAGTACCAATTCATATTAAGTTATTCACAGCAGACTTCGAACTTAAAATAATAAAAATTTAAATTAATGCAAGTTAAATTAACATTGTATATAGGAAGGGACTGAAGTAAATATCAACAAGATATTAGATAAGATTATATTTCAATATAATCACAGTAATAGTAGGTAAAACTTACTTATAATTTCATTTTTTATGGTAATTTAAGAAATTGGACACAATACAATTGATATATGAGAAACATATGCAATTCAAATAGAGTAATAAAAGAGATAAGATCGTTATAGTTAGCAATATATATAAATTGGGTATAGTGAGGAAACTATAAAGGCACAAAGTGCAAGAAAATATTATCATTATTATAAAGTATATAAAAATTGGATGTATAATAAGCAAAAGTAGGATTAAGGTAATACCGGAAAATTGAAATTTTATTTTAAAAATATACATTTTATGGGAAAAGAAGAAATATGGAATTAGAAAATAAGTAGAAATTAATGTTTCCTAATTAATTTAATTCACTAATCGTTAGAAAGATTAAGAAGAGACATTATTTTTTTGATTATTATGAAATTCGTATTAGATAGCAAATGTTGACATCAAAATATTATAAATATGATTTCAAGTCAAAATCAAGAGATTCTCTATTAGTCGATTGCCTAGTAAACACCTATAGTGTATCTAAAATAGAACAAAATAGATATGTATAAACAATATTTAAAAAATGATACAAAAATACTTACAACGTTATTAAAAAGTAAATTAATGACTAAAGTATTTATTCCAAGAAAAAAGTAAATTATAAATAAGTGATATTAAATTTATTTAAAGTGAGTAAACTATTTTAAAGACAATTTTTTTCAGCGATAGATAATAATTATATTTTACAATAATAGTGTACAAAAGGACTAAATTGGTTAAGGCGCATGTTCAATTTTGAAAGTGTTACGCTCCGCATATATAATAATTTTTTATATCATGTTTTTTAAATTAATTTATTTTAATTTAAAAATAATTCGATTTTTTAATTCATAAATTCAGGCTGTAATAAACCAACCCCTACCGCGTCGTTTTCTAGGAAGCCGAATACCTAGAACTTTTACAACAAACCTTTTCCTCACTGGTAATTTTCCATTGACTAAAATTTAATATTAATTCCCCATATTGATATCTAAATGCAATAGACATTCAAATATTAATGTTACTATTTTTTACACAGAATACACGTCTGTTATTCTGTCTAGATGTCTATCTGCTTGCTACGTGTATTAATATTGACATCACACTTTTAATTTATGCAAATCTTGTAGCGAGCCAATTTCTAGGGTGCCTATTCTCTTTCCCTATTGGTTAATAATTCAAACATGACTATTATCCCACTCCTTAGCCTACGGGTTGTTTCTTTAAGCCTCCTGCGTATAAAACACAGAGACTTCTTCTCCGACCATGACCAAGTCCACACACATCACTTCCGCGAGGTTGTACAGTTAAGTTTTTAAAGCAGTATCCACGTGGTTATTTTGCGACCGCAAAATATACCTAACATCCTGGCCCACGATATACACGCACAAACCGCAAGTATTTTGCGTATCGTCCGATACATATTTTAATCTAACCCTTTTTTATATTTTCTTAAACAGCTTTATATCTTTAGATTTACTTTTATTACCGCTTTTCCATTATGCTTATCTTGTATTATTTGTTGCTCTCGATCTTATTAATTATCTTTATTCAATATACTCAAGTTTAGAGAATTAAATTAAATTAGTGAATAAAATTTTAAGGGCAATCCTATTGTTTTATTTCCGCTAATATCTTTCTTTCAACTTGGCACATGTCCTGAACTTTTGATGCTCATTGTACACAATTACTATTTATTAACTCCTTACATTATGTTCAACTACTTATTTTTTTATTTGCATTTATTACAGCGCTTCAGCTAGCCGCACACGCGCTAGTAATAAATTTACTAACCACTACGTGCAAATAAATATTTTCTATTAAATAATATTATCCTTTATTATTTATTATCAAACTAAAGGAGGTAATAAAAGGAAATAAGGAAGTACAAGATAGGTATAGGACTTGAAGCTGAGAAGGACATCAAGGAAGCAAAAAGATAAAAAGGATTAATGAAAACTTTCTACAGATTAAAAGAAATGAAATATTGTTTAATTTAAAAGGTAACAATTAGTTATTTAAGTAAATGAATAGATAATTGGCCAAATTTAAGAAAATTGGATACAAGTTACTAAAAGATTTATAATGAAACTTTTCAATGTTATAATAATGTGTATAATATTAAGTTTGTGTCTTGAATTTAGAGTAAAATTGACTAATAAGAATTATGCTAATTGTTAAATAATAAAAGATTTTATTTATTTTATTTTACAATATACAGTTTATTAAAAATTTTGAATATTTTATTTAAACAAGTTCAGTAATAACATAAATTGACATAACACAGTAAACATAGAAATTCTGAGTATCAAATTAATTCGTTTTGTCTCCAACATTAACTTAATATTTTTAGTAGAAAATATTGTTAATGGCTGTATTAACGAAAATCGAAGAAGATCATATAAAGTTTGAAGATGGAAATGAAATATATGTAAAATTTAATTTTGAATTATTCCAGATACGATTTATTCAATTCTATAGCCGGTACCTACTTTGATTTTGTATAAGTTTATCTTCATCCATATCTCATCAAAACGTGCACAATCCATGATCGTGAGACAGAGTAAAAATAAATAAATAAACTATAAAAAAGTAAGAACAAAGTAAGTATATTCATTAGTACATTTTATTATACACACAATTGCCTATGATTAGTTAGAAGTTATTTTGCATCTTAGATATTAATTCATCTTCATTACACAATTATAGATTCCCTTTTTTTACAGAGTCTAATCAAACTACATCAAATGTCATTTAACATACACATAAAAAATTAACCGTCACATTCATCACACAAAGACAACATTTGGCACAAGCCAACGTGCAACCAAATAAAACATGATATAAACATTAACAATCGCTGTCATCACTCGATATTAAATAATTTATGTATATATATATATATATATATATATATATATATATATATATATACATATACATATATATATATATATCCTACATAATCGATATTTACAGAAATAAAATCTAAATTTAAATTTCGAAGAGCTTGTATAAGCGTTAGTGTTTTTTAGTATGTCATTTCGTTCCTCTAAAACCAGGACGACTTTAAAACTGTTTTTCCAAATCCTTTTTCATTGTCAAGCATTCTTCGTAGTACTTTTTTGTCGGCAACACGTTTACCAGCAACTAGGGGAGAAACGTTGCCCTAAATTTCATGAGTTCATCTTTCAAACGACAACTTCCCGCGACGAAAAATGAGAAAACATTTTCCTGAACGCAGGAAAACAAATTTATTTCGTAGATAGCGACAATTCGCGAATATTCGACATATAGGATGTTGCTAAAGTAAAAAATACACTCACACACGAACACATACGTTCAAAAGTATATATGGACCTATGTATATGTACATATACAATATGTATATAAGAAGTGACTGCGTGAGCTGTATGTATATCCATGCGCGTATGTACTATCTCTTGTATCTGTTCATGTTTGTCTTTTCCTTTTCTTTTTACTTCTCATGTGTTGGAGCATTGGTTGTTTGCATATGTATACTACCGTTAAAAAGTTAAAAAACCCTAAACCAAAAAATGTTATATTTTAAATATATGTATGTATTGGACTTATATAATAATGCTAGTAATTATAATAATAAAAAAAATAATAACAATATTCGCATCATTAAAGCACTGTAAGTTAAGTTTCAAAGTCACCCATAAGTTCTCTAAAGAAATAATATAAATTAGTAATCAACATGTCCTTCACATTATACTTAAATTGTTAGGAGGGAATTGCTTATAATTTTTTGAGACTTTATTATATAAATATTTTATTCTCTATAAGTTTTTTTTACTTAAAGCAGAAGTAAATATATCCTACTTAACTTCTTACCAAGTTGATCAACGTAGTCTCTCTAATCACATCGCAAGTCAATAATAATACCAAATGACTTATTTGATTCGACCTGTGCTACATTGCTACGTAATCGTGAATAACTTATAGGTAGTGCGCACAAGCATGTTAAGAACATCACTTTAGGGCGAAAATATTTATCTGTAAATAAGCAAATACATTTGATACGAATCTGCCTATGCTGCTGAATGTGTATGCTTATTTGCAGATAAATATTTTCGCCCCAAAAGGACATTCTTGACGTACTCGTACGCACTATCCATAAATCTAATGTGTAATATCACTTACACAAATGGATCCATTCCCGATTAGTTCCGAATTAAGGTTCTTCCTCGCATAATCAGTTCAATAGGTGATTAGAGCATGAGTGATTGGAGAAAACAATAAAATAAGACCGATATTAGTCATGTAAGATGCTCGACTCACGATTCTCCAAATCGTTCTTTTAAATATGTTAGTTCAATTATTTGCGTTCTATTAATTCACTGGCTGCAGACCGTTCTCTTTGTAGAAATAGAATTGTATACCATTGCGTATTGTGCTTATATACTACGAGGAGAAGGGGGACTGACGAAGTTCACGGTCTGAAGGAGTCATATGGTTACAGTGCAGCTGAACTTGAATGAACAACAACGATGAGTGTTTCATACTCGCATCCGTAAAATATGGATCGACAGACACACTTACGGGTAAAGCCCAAACTACGGCATTACGCAGAGACGCTGCGGACCTATTCTACTGAATATATCGTAAACATTTCAGATATATACATTACAATATATCAATAAAATAAACATAAGATAATATGTATAGATGAAATTAATACAACTAAATATAAAATATGAATGAATACCGAAAGTCCTTAACAACTGTTTTATTATGGATTATTTCAAACATTGACTAAGAATTAAGATTTATTTTTATGTCATAGTAAAACATATTAAAATTTTGCTAGTAACTAACATCTTAGTGTATACCCATACACACATATATAGACACAAATACACCAACTCATATATAAAATCGCGTGCCATTTGAGGCGACGGAGACGCATACAATGGCCATTCCTGCAAACATTTATCTTGGCGGATAGTCGACGATGTGAAATCAAGTTCAACGTTTTCTATCCGGGAGTTTTGTTATAGCCCCTTGACACGGATCTATCTGTTTTACAATACAACAACAGACAAGGCAAAAAAAGTCAAATTTATTAGGTGCGCTACTCCAGCATGCACCTATACACGATACTTGAAAAATAAAAACAAAGACAAATTTATCTTGTGTTATTTGCTGAGATGAAATTTTGTGAAAATATCATTGTTTTTATTTTAAGCAAAGAAATAAAAAATAATGTCGGCAGCTCACGGTAACTAATATTTGCAAAAAAATAGGATTATAATTTTATCTAGATTATAGTTTGTTATAAATATGTAAATAGCGCATACTTTTGTTGCCCTTGGCGAAATATACAAGTCACTCACTCTTAAACTAGACGAACACAAATATGAGGAACATTAGAATGGTCAATAATGAAAAAATAAGCTCAAAGAGGGAGCAAAAAAGAGCGAGCTTGGTTTAAAACACAAGTAATATTATTAACTTTTTTGTAGAAACTCCAATTTGTCAAAACGTAATAAAGCACGAATTTAAAAACATATCCTCTCAAGCTAACAGTCATACCAGTTTCAGACATAGCTGGATACCATAAAGTCAAATCCAAGATTGGATACCATTAGACTTTAGGGTATTTAATCCTGGCAATATACCGATGAGAATAATTTTAAATCGATCCAAAACTTCAAAAACAATATATTACATAACAGAGCTAACGCTCGTTAATATGTTCACACTCTAATCTTCATCGTGATCTTCAGATTCCGAGTGTAAAATAAAGTTTCAAAAATTGCAAAAGCATTTCAGGCGCTGGCTCACCATTGTGTCTGGAGAGCGAAGAGTACTAAAGCGTTTTCCTTTTTGTCGTGTGTTTTGTATAGAAGCATTGCACCTTGGTCGAATTAACTGCTCATAATATCTATTAAGATAAAATAAGTGGATTGAAGTATTTAATGCCGAGATGTATACATATGTATACGTGTTGTTTTCTTTCTCTTTCCAGGCCGCGCTTTTGTTTCTTCATTGCATTTCATCTTCTCGTATTGAGTCTTTGGGCTTAGCAGGAAAATTTGTGTAAAATTGATAATTAGTCTTTTAGACTAGTTTTAATAGTTCAATAGTCAGAAGGTGTTATAATTTTGATTAAAAAAATCCAAGAAACTCACAGTTGATTACGAATATGTATTAAAAGCGGAAGATTGATCCACAATAGTTACTTTATATAACAATGTTTTTCTAAAAATTGTCCATAGGATCTAGAATTTGTAGAACCAGTAGAGTTTTAGGGATTTTATGGCAACTAATTTTACTTTTAGACCTCTACGGTCGTTGTCCACAGTTTCTTCTAAGTTTTTGGTTTGAAATCGCATTTCTAGTACTGCTAGAGACTAACTTGCCGACTTTAAGTCCGCTTTTCAAAGAGACATCACCGGGTCGGCTGTTGATCTCCTTGTTGTTGCGCTGGTATTGAAAAGCTTCAAATCCAGCTCGAAAATCCAGAAAAAGCTACAATCAGTAGCAAGTTTGCATACAAAAAATTCGAAGATTTATTGATGCATCCGGTACGTGTGAAAGCAACAGGGAAAGTTTAAGACGGCCTATAAATAATAGGAAGATTGAAAATCAAACAGTGTTCTGGGATATTCGAACACCACATAGAAGAGAAGCAGGTAGGTGCCTAAGAAAAAAAAGCAGCCAACAGAGCAGAATAAAAACAAACATTACAACAGGGTCTGAATGTGAAGCTAGAATACATATCATATATTGTGCTGGGGAACACTTCAGTGTATATTGCATAATCAACACAAAAAATCGAAAATTATCTATTAATCTACCTTGGAAAAGAAGTTAGAAAAGGCGTGTTTGCATATAATAAAAGAAAACATTTTAAGGTAAGCATATGGATTACAAAATATTTCCTGTCTCCCATGATATGACTGCCACAGCTTAAAGATGTGTAACTGAAGCAATTTTAATATCTAATGAACATATGTATTTGTAGTTTTCGATAACACTACCAATGCAGGTATGTAGCTGCAAAAGTAATCTTTATTGAATTCGCTGTTTCAAATGTCCACCCAATTGCTGTATACATAGTCTAACTCTTCTTGTAATTAAAGATGTAGCTCTGCTAACAGTCTCAGGATCAGCACGAATAGTTCTGCGGCATCCATAATTCTAACAACAAGTTGTTCTCTGTTTTGAAGTTGTTCTGCATAATCCAAACTTTTTAGCCTCCCCCATAAGATAATAATAAAAAAGATGTTCTAGAGGATTTGAGTTTGATCATCTTGTCGGCCAAACAATTGCTGAACTTCTTCCAATTCACCGGTTCATATGTGTATAATTTTAAGTAAGAAAATCTGTTATTTGTCTACAACTGTACCACATTCATCGACTTACATTAAGAAGATCGTTATCCATTAATGTTGTAAGATCATTTCCTGGAAACGTAAATATCGAATTGCCGTGAGGCGTTCAACGATTATAAACGGACCAATGAAATGGTTTTCAATAATATCATACCAAACATTCATCAAAAACCTATCTTAATTAATACCTATATTAATAGGGTTATTTAAAACTTAAAATGTTTCTACCTCAATTGCGATAGAATTTTGAACATATGTTCATTAAACATTTTTAACTTGAAATTGCTTCAGTAACATGGAATACCGGGTATACAAACTAAGTTTCTGTGTCTCGTATAATACATTGGAAAACAAATTTATCTACCTCACTCTGATATACTGGATAAATTCCTATACCTCCCGTTTAATTCATCAGCAGTGTATACATACATGTTTGAAGAAAAATAAGAAAGCTATCTGAGTATAGTAAACCCCAATAGTTGTGTATCATCAACAGAAGTGATTGGTGAAAACATCCATTGTTATAGGAGGCTCATAATTTCCATTTAAAATATTTGAAATTTTAGTATTATAAATTCATCAAACCCTGTATTTTTTGTTAATACGTCTTGCATCTTCGTTTTTATGGAATCACCAATTTTACCTTTAACTTGGTTGACCTTATTTTTTAAATCTGTAATTAATTTCATAGAATCTGTAAGTTCCACGACCTGCCTCTCTAATGTAGTTAACGTTTCCGTAATAAAGCTAAAATTCGCTTTGATATATGCCAGTTGTTTATTTAATGTAGGAATATTTAAAATATTTTTACACCCTTTAATAGCTGCGGAATCATCAACAAATTTTGACACTAACACTGCAATATCATTCAAATAATTTGCATAAAAAAATGCAGTCTCTAGCCACGTACCCCACCTCGTAATTATTGGCTGAGGTGGCAAAGGAGTATTAGGTAAACTCTCTTTATACATTTGTATTCGGAGGGGCGCTTTTACAAATATTTTCTTGACCGTATTGATTAAACAATTTATTCTTCTGCTATTCTATTCACGCCATGAGCTGACATGTATCATTTGTGAATAAAATACTTTTAGAGTTTGTGCAGATTTGGTCATGTATGTAGCAGCAGCGTCTGACAACATCAATAAAACCTTTTCAGTAGGGATAGTATTGGGTAAATATTATAGAAACTTGTTAATACTTCGCTTATAAACTGTGACATAGTTACATTGTTGGATTTCTCTAATTGTTTCAAATCAATTAAACATGCTTGACCAGGAACGTTTTCACTCAGTATACCTATTAATAAATTGACGATAAATCGGCCACAAGTGTCAATTGTTTCGTCGACTACAAAATAAATATAATTGTTTTACAATTACCTCCCGAATTTCACTCATGGTTTTTTCGAAAACATTGTTTATATATTTTTTTTCTAAAAGCGCTTTCATCTGGTACTGGTCTACCACAATACTTCTCTAAAAACGCCTTAAAAGCTGGATTTTGTAATTTCATAAGCGGAATATTGGCACTAACAAAGGCTTCACATAAATTAAAATTGAATTCTTCTCTATTTTCACAGACTGATGCCGAAGAAATTGTTTCATTAAGCGTTAATTGTTTTGTATTTTTCATTTTCTTCTTATATTTTGTATGCGAAGCTGTAGCAATATGTTGTGTAATTTGAAATTTTTTGTCACATGGAATCTATTAATTCGAAAACTTTTTTGGTAGGAAATACAAATAAAAAATAATATAGAGTAAACTTACTGTTTGCTGCAACATCGACAAAACACCTTGTTTAAATTTAAATAAAGTTCTGGGTAATCCTTTATCCATGTAGCTATCAAATACTGTGTTGGTGGCATAATTACTTCGTTTTGAAAACAACGACTGACCCCTGATAAATGAAACTGAAAGACAACCGATGGCAGTGGGACTCGTAGTAAAGCGTAGAGAAAATAGGGGAATTCCAGTTTTTGCCAATGCGATACCTGGCGGTTTGTAAAGTGTAGGTGAACCCCAGTTCTCAAAATGGAGTGTGGGCCATATTTGCTTATTTAATTTAACAAAAAATTTAAATTATACAAATATGCACGTATATGCACTTTATTCTGACTTATGCATCAATTTCTGAAAAAAGGCAAAATATGCAAAATGAAAATCGGTTTTTTACATTTGTTTTTGTTTAATTCGTGTGAATACGAGAAAAATATCTTGACATATCGATATTATAGAAAATGCAAATGCATATAATTCCGTGCTCTACTGCTCATATTCTCAAGTAAATGGTGCTACTTGTCTTAAATAGTGCATTAACAATTCACTATGTTATAGCAACTGGAACGCCTGCAAGAATACTAGAAAATGCGACCACAATATACATTAATATCTGTAGAGAAATGCCTTTAAATTAAATTATATTTAATGTATTGGTGTAAGCGCAAAAACTTTATAATTTTTCATAAAAAAAGACTTCGATGAATTTCTGCTGGTAATTAGAAGAGAGTTTTATAAATTCTTTAAATATTAAAAAAAATCCGAGTGCGTTTATATGTATTTGGATTATTGAAATATGTTTAGGGTGAGTGGGTATATCTATTCAACCTAAATAAAATTTCTCAATATGATGTCGCTGTAGCTGCAATCAATATCATAAAAAGAAAATGTTTAACGAAGAAATTTTATTCGCTTGGTATATCTGTTCATTGCAGTAAGTACATACTTGTAGGCTGAAGATACTAAGGTTGGTCTGGATTTATTCGCAAATCGTTTTCGCCATTGATTTTCGAACTACATACACTTCGTTACCGTACATATACGAAAGTTAATGAGAAGATAGTTTATATCTAACATTATTAGCAAAATGTTTTATGCACTATACTAATGAGTATTAGTCGGTTATGTGAAGAATGTATGGTACATAATATAACAGTAACGTCAATCTTTCTTATCGCCAAAATTTATTAATACATATACAAGAACAATAATTATTTATTTTCCAATACAACATGAAAAATACTAAATACTAACATATATAATAACAATTAAAAAATTATAATAAATAACAGGTATATCAACAAACTGTTATTACTTTGCATTATCCACCATTTTGCACACTTTCGACATTGCTGTTGAAGTTAGGTACACTTATTTTAGAGACAAAACAAAGTATCATGAGACGTTATACAGTGCAAGAATTCAGAATCATAAAAGTATTATAAAAATCATGGTTTATAGGTACTAGGAAAGTTTTGCAACATGACGCAACAATGAATCATAGGAAGCTACTTGTTGCTGCATTTTGAGACATGTTCATACGTGCATAGTAGCCGCCGCGCCATGTCGATGGGCTCAGTTAATCATTAGCAGTGAGAGTGTAAAGTGCTTGCGATGGCATCGCGGTCACGAAATGAGATAAGGGCAGTTTTCCGTTATAATTTCGTGCATGGTTTAAACATAGACCAGTGCTTCGAAGAAATGACTCTTGCACTAGGTGATGTTTGTCCACATCGCACAACGATATTCAGGTGGGAGGCGAGGAAGCACACGAACGTCAGTTACGGAGGAAAACGTTACTAGTGAGAGAAAAATGCTTGGCGAGGACAGGCGAGTGACCCACCAACAGATAGAGGGTATTTCAGGCCTAAATGCGCCAGCAATTCGTTCGATTCTGCATGACCATTTTCACGTGAAGGAACTTTATTCTCTCTGGGTACAATCTCGGTATGTGAACAACATCGTGATAGGTAACGAGACTTGGCTGTACTATTGCGATGTGCCGACCAAAGCTCAAACCAAAGTTTGGGTCTTTGCTGATGAGGACACACCTGAAGTTGTCAGAAAATCTTGATCTGTAAAGAAGAAAATGATAGCGGGATTTTTCAAATCGAATGGAATTATGGAACGCGTCATTTTGGACATACGGAAGATAGTCATAGCTAAGTGGTATACAAAAGAGTGTCTGTTTAAAGTCATTGCATTTATGAAGAATCTGCGACCAAAGTCAAGAATGTACATCTGGTTCCTCCATCGCGATAATGTTCCGGCTCACCGCTCCAAAGCCTGCACCGAATATTTGACCACAACAGGATTGAAACTACTCGAGCATCCTCCCTACAGTTCAGATCTTGCTCTCTGCGACTTTGCACTGTTCCCGCATGTGAAAATGAAGCTAAAAGGGAGGCGGTTTTTAGGAAAACGAGTGTGCTTTACTCCCCAGTGAAACTTGCCAGCACTGGTTGAAAAATTGGTTTCCGAGGATAGAGAGGTGTATTGAGTGTAGAAGAAGTTATTTTGAAAAAATTAAATAAACGAAGCTGTATTGCAAAGCTTTCCTAGTACCCTTTGCAATATCTAGACGTAAGTGGGCTTAAAATTTGTATGCCTGTAATCAACAGCATTAAGAAGTTAATAAAAAATTTAAGAGTATGGTTTGAATGTAGACAAACCAACTCTTATATGTGCATGTCGCAATCGCTGCTATGAACCAGAGCATAACTAAACAATAACTCAATATCTACTTTACAGTGAATGTTAAAAAAAACCTGCATGTAAAATGCCGAATGATTGTTAGAGCGGCAAACAGTTGACCTTTTCTTATTAAAATTATTAAATTGAAGTGACCAACTCGTTTTCGCGTCGATTGATTTGTTCATTTGCTTAAAAGTCCTTATGTGGTTAAGGTAAAAAACTAAATCCCAAGCAGATTAGTTTAGTGTACATTTTAGTTCTTTTTTTGGGTCATCTTTCAAAACTGCATTGAAACCTATGCTTGGAGAGCGTTCACTATTTGCACTGATTTCGCTAACGACGAAAAATTTTCTAATTTTTCTATACTCTTCACTAGTCCGAACTAAGTGTAATGAATAGTTTGTAAATCTATTTTAGCCTATCTGGAAATTTTGTCTAATTGTTATAGCTTCTTTCGGATCTAATTTTAAAATCGCCTTATATATATCCTCAAAATATTTATGTTCTACAACGTGTAAGAATCGGCTGTGGTGGTTTAGGAATATATGGACACAATCTGTGAAATTTTCGATTACGTTTGAGAGACTTGCGAAAAACCGCCTCTGTACCTGCGATTAATGTTTCTACCTCTTAATAACATCTGCGAATAGTTTCCACCATAAGATGTAAAGAATGAAGTTTACACGAAACATATAAAAGGTTACCACAATTTCCTTTAAGAAACTCGTCTACTGAACACATAACTGCGGCGGCGTTAGTCGTAAATATTGAGAGTTGGTTAATACAGTGCCTATATACATACATATCTATCGTTGGATTCATCGTTGTCGATAGAATCAGACTGACTGAAGAGTGGTGACATTCCACCAAACGCATGTTGGTCAGTACTCTACCTCTAACAAATGATCAATTTAATTTATTTAGCGGTTTTTTAAATCACGGTGACACATCTCGAGAATTCAGTCACGTATGTAGTGGTCAAGCCATCAACATACGTGACTGGATTCTCGACATGTGTACTCTCATAAGAAGGTGTACAGTTCCCTTCACTGACATCATTCGATTGTATATTAATCATTGCATTCATCGTTGTCGATAGAGTTAGACCTACTGA
This sequence comes from Dermolepida albohirtum, assembly GCA_031893035.1. NCBI lineage: Eukaryota > Metazoa > Arthropoda > Insecta > Coleoptera > Scarabaeidae > Dermolepida > Dermolepida albohirtum. Next base: position 64,069 of record JAVIWB010005640.1, read on the forward strand.
AGAGTGGTGGAATTTCACGAAACGCCTCTCGGTTAGTACTTTATCGACAACAAACGATTAAGAGTTGGTTTCTTGAAAATTTTTCCAATGTAAATTTAATAGAGTCTGTGGTTGATTAACTTAATCAGTTAAGGTTGATATATAACCTCTCTCCATACTAATTTTCGTATTCTGTATACGTATTTCAACAATTAAGTTGTTATTGTCACCATGTAATTAAACAGTATCGCATCTGGAAACTACGCAACTACGTGTGTGGACCAAACAGTGTGTTGTTTGGTCCACACATATCCACAGTTTATTCCTCAATTCGGATATAATTCCATTTTGGTGTAAAATTTTATACCATTTTCCTACTAGGTAATATACAATTCGGGCATTTATTATGAGACATATAATGAGACAAATGTTTCGTTGTATACTGAAATAAACAATAGATGAAACAAAATTAGCGTTACACATAAATCGGAATAGAAATTACTACGTATGACAATGTTTTTACAATTGTGCTTCGCACTATTCATGTGTCTTTTACTGTCACTTTTTGTTCAGCACTTTAGAGATATATCACAAACTACACATTTGACTTTCGAGCTGTCCTAAATTAAATTTGGTTAATGTCCATTCTTGTCGGCGAGCAAACTACAACTGAGAAACGAGAACATTTGCTGCGTTTTCTATATCTAATAATAATAATATCTAATAACCGCATCCTCACATACATACATATAAGCAAAAATAAGTATGAAAAATATAAATTTAAGACATTGTTCTAATATAAGTATAAAGCAATCAAATCAATTTTTATACATTGTCAATAACGACGTAAAATAACAAATTCATGTGTAAAACACATTTTCTTATAGTATTCTATTTATTTACAAGTTACGTCAAAAATATTAAAAACAATTCATTTATTAAAACATAATATTAATAAGCATTAACATAACCTCAGAGTTTCCAAGCCTTAATGTTTCAATTTGACACCTTTACGCGAAATGTACTATTCAAAACCATAGTACTACTTAGTTAATAGTAGAGCGTAACAGGCCTGTAATTAGTATAATCGCTGCGATCTTTATATACAAGATGAACAACGGCTACACTATGCCTATTCGGAGATAATGAATTCAATAATACTAAATTAAGTATAGGTAGCAATGTGCCACGCAAAAATTATTTATAGGTTTTAAACAGATTGTTTGAGATATTGTCAATTACGCATGAATTTTAACATTTCAGTTTATCGATTAATTCAAAAACGTCCCGATCTGAAAGAAGACGCAAGAACATCGACATAGGGTGCAAGAGAATCTTCTTTTCTAGCAAGTCAAATTTATTTTCGCTAACGTCCAATATATGTGTATTGTTTTATCAAATAAACTTCTTATACCAAAGTTATTCATACAATTGATTACTTTATAATATCCTTGTTTTGCTTCGAAATGTAATTTTGTAAATAATCTTATGCTTTTCTCTTTATGTACATAAATTTTAAATATGAATTACAATTTCATAAAATTCTTTCAGTACGTGAAACTTACACGTTCTATTGCAAGGCATCTATCTTCTACATGGAATCGAATGAACACCGTTTTTGCACGTACCAAGCAAATATGCCCTTAGAATTAATACCATACGGGAATTGATTAGAAACTATATCTCATATTACGTGATAGTATTAAGAATTGAACTAAAATTTCCCTCACAAAGACTGACTCTATATGTACGTGTATGCATGTGCATGTATGGTGTTCTACAGTAACCTTTTGCATATGCGATTCAGAATAAATTGAGTCACGTGTAGGCACCGAGTACACGGCTCCTTCATTTATTCTCTTCGTGTATGTGAATGCGAATTGAAACCGAAATTATTTTGTGAAGTCTATGACAAAAATTACAGATAAACAGTCATATAACACTCCTCTATAGATGGCTACCTCTTCAATTCCATTTAATGTATTCATTGTATTACAAATGGACATTATACAACCATGCTCAAATGTATTAGACACCTTACGAATTTATATACATACATACATATTGGGTCTGGGAAAAAGTTCGTGGCGTTTTTCCCGATAGATGGCATTGGTTGCCGATAACTAAAGAACAACAAGTCACAGCGACACCACCGACAGCTCGTTTTTTAGATGACCTTCCGAACGTTAGTTTGAGCGTAGAAACATTGTAATCGGTGCAGTGGTTGGAAAGTTATTCGCACTTGAAAATGGAGAAGAATAATGAGAAATTTTGCTATATTCTGCAATATTATTATGATAAGGGGAAGAACGCTGCGCAGGCTTGTGATAAAATTTGTGCTGTGCACGGTGAAGGTACTTTATCGAAATCTGTTGCGCGGAAATGGTTCGCTCGCTTTCGTTCTGGAAATTTCAATGTGAAAGATGAGTCACGCTCCGGTCGTCCAATCACTGAAAAATCTGATGAAATTCTTGAAAAAGTCCAACAAGATAAGCATATCAGCAGTGTCGATATTGGCATGGAGCTAGGCATTGACCACAAAACTGTCTTGAACTTTTTGCACAAAGCTGGTTACAAAAAAAAGGTTGACGTATGGGTTCCTCATGAGTTGAGCGTGAAAAACATGATGGACCGAATTAACATCTGCGATGCGCTGCTGAAACGGAATGAAATCGAGCCGTCTCTGAAACGTTTAATAACCGGAGATGAAAAATGGATTACGTACGATAATCGGAAACGTAAAAGATCGTGGATAAAGGATGGTGAGCCGTCACAAGCGTTCGCTAAGCCAACATTGACGCCAAAAAAAGTGATGCTGTGTGTATGGTGGGACTGGAGGGGAATCGTCCACTACGAGCTACTTCCAACTGGTCAGACGATTGATTCTCAACTCTACTGTGCACAACTAGAGAGATTACGCCAGGCGATTGAAAGAAAACGGCCCGAATTGATTAATAGGAAAGGTGTTGTCTTCCATCATGACAACGCCCGACCACACACTTCTTTGATGACCCGTCAAAAATTGAGAGAGTTTGGTTGGGAAGTTTTGATGCACCCATCTTACAGTCCGGATATAGCACCCTCTGACTATCATCTGTTTCGATCTCTGCAGAACTCTCTCAATGGAATTAAGTTGGTTTCAAAAGAAGCCTGTGAAAACTACTTGATTCAGTTTTTCGACCAGAAACCACAGAAGTTTTTCACCGATGGGATCATGGATCTACCAAAAAAATGGCGAAACATTGTCGATAATAATGGAGCATATTCGGTTTAAATGAATTCGTCCACGCGCCATGCGGGGACCAGTTGAATTTTACTGAAAAAACGCCACGAACTTTTTCCCAGACCCAATATATAGTTTATATAATTTAGTCAAAAGAGAGGTGAGGAAAATAAAACTTGTGAAAATTATGTACAAAGTGTTATTTAGTAATATAGTACAATTTATCAATATTTTGTCGCTCCGCCCTTGGCCTTCATGACAGCTCGCACTCGTCGAGGCATACTTGCTACTAAATTGTAACACTCTGCCGGTGGTATTGCAACCCATATTTCGCGAATTTTTGTTGATAATTCTGCTTTTGACAGGCATTTATGTTCCGTGATCTTAGTTTTTAAGATACGCCACAAATTTTCAATGGGCGACAAATCGGGACTTTGTGGCGGCCAATCCAATACCTCCACTGTGTTTTCCTCGAACCAACGCATTACAGCTCCCAATTTGTGGTAGGGCGCATTATCTTGCTGAAAAATGTATTGTGGAATATCTTGGTCGAATAGTTTTAGCACAGACGGTTCTAATACTTCCTCCAACATGGCTAAATAGCGATGGCTATTCATCCGTCCATCGCACAGGTACACTTCTCCAACACCGTATGCATACATACAACCCCAAACCATGATACTACCACCTCCAAATTTTACTGTGGGAATGATACATTGTGGTTCATAAGCTTCCCCTAGCCTACGCCGAACGCATAGCGCCCCAGGTAGTCCCCAAAGCTGCCAGGCAAAAGAAGAAAGTTAGCACTTAGACAGGATTAATTTTGTTTAATGTTACATGTAGACTGAATTGCATACAACGATAAGAATATTAGTCATGAAGATGTACTTACATACCTCGATATTCGATTCATCAGACCAAAGAATCTTCGACCACTTCTCGATCGTCCAATTTCCATGTTGTTTGGCCCATAAATACCGCTTCTTTTTATGAGCCCCTGTTAAAAGCGGTTTACGTCGCGCTTTACACCCTCGTAAACCAGCACGCTGGAGACGCCTTCTCACTGTTTGCGCAGAAACTGTTACGCGATAACGCTGTTTTAGCTCACTGGCGAGCTGTTTCGACGATTTTTTCCTATCACTGAGAGCCAGTCTTTGTAAAATTCTGTCTTCTCTAATCGAGGTATAGGGTTTTCTGCCACTTTTTGGTCTGTTAACAAACGACCCACTCTCCTGATAGCGACTAATGGTTGTACGGACTGCACATCGCGAACATTTTTTTTGCAATTGCAGCTATTGATAACTTCTGGGAATGCAGTAACACTATTTGAGCGCGTTTCCCTACCGACAACTCGCGTGTTTTAGGCATTTTTCTTCAACAAATAACTGACACAACGTGAAAAAATAGGATAATCTAATTGATCTCTACCACAAACTCACAAACGCACGTTGCTCACACACTGCTAGAATGACACTAAATTTCTAAAATCCACAATTTCCCCTTTCCACCTATTCTTTTCAATAGGGGATTAACTAGGGTATTCAAAAACGCATTTCTGTAAATACCATTAACTATTTTTACGGTTAATTTCCGTCAGACTTGGATAATACCGAGAATAAGGGTTTTTACCTGGGGTGTCTAATACATCTGAGCATGGTTGTATATACATACATCATTTCTTATAAATGTTGGAAATATATGAATACTTTTTAAAAGATTTTTGTCCACATGCTGTTGCGTAGAAACCTCGTAAATTAATTGATCTATTTGGTTTGTAAAAAATTCCGAAATCAATTAAGAATTAGAAAAATATATATTATAACAACACACAAATCAAAGATATCGATTGTCACCGCCATAACGCAGGCATTACCATTATTATATTGCTGCGCATATATATACGTACATATATATGTATAATAATTTTCTTATGTTCTTAAATTATTTTGCTTAATTTAAATACGATTCGATCTGAACACAAAATTATTTCGGAAGTCAGCGTCTGTGAATTGCAAATATTCGAACGTATAAAAAAAACACATTTTTCCTTTTTTGGGATGATCATAATTGTACATCTAGGCTAATTTCTAGAATATTCTCTGATATATTCCACTTTCTAATTACAATTACAAATTCCCACTTTGATCCCTTTTCACACAGAATATATATTTATTAATCTGGCCTATTATGCACCTATCTGGTAATTATTTCAACATATCGCACTTCTTAACCCAATTTTTGCTGAGCTTTTTCCGCATCATGATTGAACCATTTCAAATTGATTGCCCTTGCAAATTGCCCTTTGTTCCACAGATTGTTTTAAATGGTTCGATCTTTTAGAAATCGCTCTCTCTCTTGTAATACATCTTCATTGGAAAAACATGTGCACGTTTGTGAGTGAAGTTTTACAGTAATCCCGTACAAGTAATGTTCGACGTGTGTGATGCACCACGCTAGACCTACCGAATATGAAAAATGTCCAGCAATTCAGAAAAAGAAAGCTATATGCATATACACGACATTCGTGCAGACATCAAAAACAACATTAGTTTAATCGTAAATTCCATACGTTGTTCATTACCTTTATATTGCGACTTGTTACTTGCATCTCATATTTTGTTTTGATAATTAAGCTTTGGTTATTGAAGCTCTCTAATACGAATCGCTATATGAACGCGGGCATGATTGATATCGATTTTACATGGAACGAAAATTCGTTAGGGGCTAGGCAATTGTACAGTCAACAATTTCCTACAGAAAATAATTACATTTGCACGTAATAGAACAATGGGAAGACCAAACATAATAACAGCAATAGAATTTAAAGAATATGTACTAAACATAGTAAAGGAAGCATGTAAGTATTTGTACCAAGAAAATAGCAAATACTTTGAATGAAAGTAATAGGAGTATTTTGAAAATTTTAAAGTGGTAGTGTTGGTATCCATACCACAATCATTGGATTCATTTTTGTCAATGGTTCCTACATACACACACATTTATCAAGAAATGCGATTATGAATTTTCATAATAAATAAGTGGAGGCCGAAGAAAATCCACATACGATACTAGAAGGTCGTTTTCAACAAGTTTTATTAAACATTTGGGTTGAAATTGCAGGGTATTTCCACTAGAAAGTCTTACCGATAAGGTATATAGAACTTTTTTTCGAGGAGTCACTACCTGGGTTTCTAGAGGATTTACTACCGGTAACGAGAAGTGTAATGTGGTTTTACACACAATAGTGCACTAGCACATTTGTGTGAGGTCGCTTGTGAACTTTTTAACGTAACAGATAAAGATCGCTAGACTAATTGAGATGGACCTAATTTATGTCTTGCTTACGAAGCTATTTGAAAACATTAGTGTTCTACTCCAGCGAAAAATTAAGAAGATATGGGAAGTCGAATATTTGATAGGCGTTAGGCAATAAGAAACAATCCTGCTGCTTTTAAAAGAGTTCGGCAATCCATGAGATTGAAAGCATGTATCCTCCCATGGTAGTCATTTTCACTTATAAGGTAACAAGTGAGCTTTGAAAACAACAGTAGTATCCAGTGTACCCTTCCGTATGGTACAGATTAAATTTTTATGTCTCGTTTAGATTGTAATTAAATAATTATATTTCAAAACACAGGAAAAACCGAAAAAGATATATTTGTTTATTTATTTATCAGATATCTCGATGTACCGTAAGGTGTCAAGGTGTACATTTGTATGTCAGATAAATTTCATTTCAAAATTCTGTATAGATTTTACCCATTCCTTTCTGTTCTTTGCCTTTTCCTTTACTTTTTTCCAATTCATTTTCGGTTCCTCCAGATTTTCCGCTACTTCAGTTTACCAGGTTTTATCCGATCTTTCCCTCCATCTTCTCTGCATCGTTCGTGTTTCCCTACTTTTGCTTGTTGGTTTCCTTCCATCTCAGTTAGTTTATTTCAATCATTGTTGTTAGCGGTTCTACTTGCAATTGTTCTCCCACCTTAGTGTTTCTAATTCTATCTCTATCTAATGCCTACTACTGTTCTACGGTTCTTCATTTCAATTGCCTGAAGTTTACTGCTCGCTCCTGTAGTATCCAACTCTCACTACCATATAGTAGAATATGTCTAAATATAGTTTTATAGGCTCATCATCATTTTTGCACTTGTGCTGACCTCTTTTTTGCGTATAAATGTATTGTAGGAACTATAATGTACTTTTAATGCATTCTCTATTATATCATTTATTTCTGCATCACTCTTCCCTGCCCTATGTATTTTCATTCCTAGGTAATTGTAAAATTCTACTTGTTCTATTTCTCAGCCCTCAATTTTCATTGTTATCTTTTCCTCCTCTCTACCTATTATCATTTTCTTGATCTTATTTATATTTATTCTTAGACTTCTTTTCTGGAGTGCTCCTTTCCGTATTTCTATATTATATTATAACGCAAAAAAGATATAACATATTTTAGTTGTTACGTTAATCTGGCTTGATTAACCCGTGCACTGATTGTAGTCAGAATATTAATGTCATTAGCGTAATTCTTTTATTCGAAAACAATAATATATTATATTATTCGCTTTTTAAAGGTATTCTTGGATTTCTAAATGAAAGTCTTGTAAACGTTTAACACATTTCTTAAAATTAAATGAAAATATTTATATAAGACAAGCTTAAAATTCTTCTATAAAATAAAATGTAATTCAATTGAATTTCATAAATTGTAGACATATAGCTATAATATAAACAGCACCAATACTGTCTGCGTAACAGTTTGCAAATCCGCAATCAATCCTTAATAGTAATCTGCTTAGACAGTTGCCAAATGTGTATATTTGTTTGCGATAAACCTTTTCGGATGAAGTTCTTAACATGCTCGTATACACTTTACGTGTAAGTCCGGTTATGATAGAAAGCGTCTGTTAACAGACAAGTCTTACAAGACTACAGAAATAAGACGAAGTGTGTACATGTGTACCTACCATTAACGTATACGATTACGAGGATCTGTTTCCGATTAGCCCTCGCATAATTCAGTTCAATAGACGATTAGAGTATGAGCGATTGGGTAGAATGAAAGCATAAGTAAAGGTCAATCTTCGTCATACAAGATACTCGCTCGATTCGTGATCCCCCAAATCGTTATTTAAAAATGTCAGTTTATTTCACCTTCTATTAATGCTCTAAGCTGCAGATTTCTTGTATATGGGGAACTATCCACCCTCGCGAATTGTCATCGTCACGCTAGTGCCAAATTTGAATGAACGCCAACGGTGAATATTGCATATTTACATCAATAAAATATGTATCGACAGGCACACGTACGGGAAATGTTGCAGACTGCAACGTTACCAGGAACGCTACGAATCTGTATGGTTAAAGATAACGTTAACATTTTAGATATGGACATTATAATAAAAATAAACAATAGAAAAACGTAATAAAATGAAATATAAATTATGAAGGAATACTTAAATCCTTAGCATTAAGAATAATTTCTAACAAAAATTATTATAGTATTTACAACTTTACTTAAGGTACTTTGTAAACAATGAAGTGGGACATAACCGCAACATAAAGTGTACATTTCGAATTTTCACGATCCACTAATTTTCAATAAAGAGAAAATAGTCTTCCGTAGTTACGTTGAACTAACAAACTGTAAATTTCATGCTTTTAATATGGTTCTTAAACTAAAAGTTTATGTCGCCATCGCACCGGAGCCATAACTCGACAATTCCTGTTCGTTTGAAATGCGGCGTGCACTTGCAACTTTGTAGATAAATTAGCTTCCTCGGACTTGACGAATTAATAATATCGGCGGATAGCAAATGACTCGGTTTTGCTCTCTTGTAAGTTTAATGAAATTCGAATCTGCGTTTACGATAATATTGTGGAATTTCCAGTAGACGTATTATATTATGTAGACATTGTCATCCCCGTTTCAAATATCGTGGGGTTACATTTTGATGGAAACTGTAACAACACTCTAGACTAATTAAATTATTATCGAGATATTGGTCCCGTTAAAGTTCTAGCATAGTTTCGAAAGATTCACTACATATCATTTAGAGAAATTGTAATATATGAGATATTGCTGAAACTAATTAAAATAGATTCCATTATATTATTCAAGAGGAAATTACAGTTGATGCATTTAAAAATAAAATACACAAATTACTTATTATTAGCTGAGCATACATTGATGGACAACCATATAATGAAGTGTTATGTTAAAAAATAATATAATGAAGTGGATAATAATATAATGAAGTGTTATGTTAAAAAATAACACTTCTTTATATTGTTATCCATCAATGTATGCTCAGTTAAATAATATAAAATTGTTTACCATAAAACCCACATTACGAAACTGCTTCTTTACGTGTGGAAAAAGGAAATTACTAGATGCTGTCTAAGTTATAGGTCAATTGACCCTTTACTCAATATTTTCGCCATTAAAATGCTCTAACGTTTGAGTAGTAGTGTGAATCCCAATAGGATTATGATGCAAGATAATTTCTCAAGGACGCTTGTTTAGAACACTTTGGAGAACTTGAGCCAAACAAAGTGTAGTGTACAGTCTTCACTACCGGTGGTTCTCCGGAACTACAAGAAAAACATTTTCCTTAACATCAAAATGTGGAGATTCACTTTTTTTACAGCTTCTTTTCTTAAACTTCACCTGGAGCCAACTCATTTTTAAAGATACAAATTGAAAATTCCTATTTTTTCAGTATAACACCAATACACCTAAGCATATCTTTATGTATTATTTGTATAAAGTTTGTTAACTACCTTCGCATCAATCCTTATAATTGCGATCTAATCAATTTTAGTAAAAATAAGCACAAGTACTCTTACCTGCAGCAATCCTTTTACTCGACTTCCAGGACATTTAAACTAGTTCGAAAAACTTTCAGAGTTAGGGGAGTTCCCTGTACATTTAGATAAAAAAAAGAACGGGCCACAGTATTGTTTCCCTGAAAGTCGCTTCCCAATACTGAAACCAAGTGGATTCACAAAAAAGTACGTTCCTTTACTTTTACTATCTTAAAAAAGGGTTACCTAATTGTTCAAAGAAAACAGTTATGAACTTGGGGAAATAAATTGACTCTTCACGGAAGGAAGAGAAAAACTGACAATCCCAGTAGCTAAATCTGGTTTATTGCACATACAAAAGTAAATTTAGTGAACAGCTATGTAAGTGGTTTATCTAAATATAAAATAAACATTAGAAAAGCCCTAATTATTCCTAAACTATAAGTATAGATGATTCACGATGACCGTTCATAAAACAAAATCGTGACCTACATAAATACCACAATGTAAGCAACCCAGAACCAAATGCGTGTTGACTAACTACACAATAAAAACTGGTCTATATTACATATCTAATAACGAACCAAACAAAATAAATGGATGACAGTCTATAAATTGCGCTATTAACATAACTAGGTAATGAGTAACTAATTACGTTTCATTATACAAGGTATAATAAGAATACATAATGACTACATCAGACTTATATATAATTATATATATAAATATATATATAAAGATTAATTAATAGTTACGAAAGACTCTAGAACCGCGCGATCTGGTAGTTACCTTTACCTCTAGATGGTGTGATTGGTACGAAAATACACCGTATCTCCCTTCAGGCAGCACTTCAGGTTGACGTATTATTCAAGATTTGGTCTCACATAAGGTGGCTGCTTTATCATCGAATTAGCACTACCTTTTCTGGTCGAATGGAACGTTTTCAAGACAGAGGACAAACTTCAAACCATACATAAGAATCTTCTGATTGTATGGAGAGTCAATTAATAAAAATAATCTTCTTTCGCGTAAAAATCAAGAAGCAAATTCAAAATATTCCACGTTGCGTAATTATTAACTGATTCCAACACATCCAAATCACAAGTTGATAAACTTAAAGGATTTATATTTTATTATTTCATCATAACGTCGCGAGAAAATCCCTTTCTTTAATATAATGCACGTTCTAACTTCCAAACTGAATTTTAAATGGTGACGCACGAGCTTGATGGTCTGAAGCACACGGTATTATGATCATGATATATGTAAATTACGATCGAATGACGTCACTACAAAAAAAGAAGTAGATAGTAAATTAGAAGCTCATTAGTACGACAATTATTAAGTTACTGGGAATAACTCCCAATTGACGTATGGACAATTAACCTGAATTAATTAAAAGAGGAACAAGGAGGAAGCCTGTATTTCCTATAATATCATTTATAACAACATTAAATTAAGCATACTATATGGAAGTAGTAATATTGCGAAAGAATAAAAATAATAATTTCAATTAAATGGAAATAAATATAGAAAAATAACCTGTAATAAGAGAATTTATGAAGACAGAGCCGTAATAAAATTAATTCCAATAATATGCGATTTATGAAATACAAAACATAAGTGCATTTTTGAATGTTTAAACGTTTCAGGGAAATATGTATATGTATATACGTCAATAACTAATGTCAAATTGATGTAAAATAAAAATTTTAATTTTCGAGCAAAAAATACATAAAAAGTCAAACTAGTACAAAGACTCCCGACACTGTACCTACCACTCTTTCACTATTAAACACTATAGCCGTATTGTTGAAATTATAAAATTTCATGTTTGACATTTAATACCTAATGCATATTTCAATTATACATCAATACAATTTATTATTGTTATTATTATTAATATAATTATTATACCGTACTTTTTAAAATTAAGATTACATTTCATTGCATTTTTTCACCAATCACAAATAGTCACATGCATGTGTCCTGTTTAATTATATTAACCTACTGACCTCAGCATTGCCAAAAAAGCATAACATAAATAACCCCGAAGAAAAAAAAAACAAATCCAAATCTATAGGAATTTATATCCGATAAAATAAATTCTTAAACACCATTTAGGGAGAACGCAAAGTTGTTCGCTTTAACTCTCCGAGATGTTCATTCCGGCATCTCATAAATCTTAATCGCCATTCTGAATCTTGTACGGACTCGGCTATACATAAAAACAGAAAGCGATATATTTATTATAAATATGCCGTCCAGGGGAGGACAGAAGAAAAATTGCCTATAAAACATCGGAATACTCGGCGTAAAAAATAATTTCCACTTTCTCTAAACAAGCCATTACTCTCGTGGATACACGCACTATCTAAACTAATTATCTGAATTGTTTATTACTGCAAAAACGAAATGGTTATATTATCAGAATTTATTACATTTTGACGTTAGGTTTATTGTGGTATGTTATATGAATATGCGGCTGTTTATTTGATGTCGTTCTATTTCAAAAAGATTGACCGAAGATAAATAAATGAAGAGGATATTGACCAGTATGTATTGAAGGAATTAGTTTAATATACAATACAAACACTTTAAAGCAATCGACGTAAAGAAATTATTGTAATATACGAGGTATAGTCATTTAATTTTGATAAACGAAATAAATACTTTTACGATTAACGAATAACATTTTCTAACGCAAGCTTTATTTCTGAGTTTATAGCTCACATACTAACTTTTCACAAATAACAGGGTCCTCTTGGTGGAATATAAAAATTGTTACAAAAAATAATTAACCATAAATTACGGGTACAATCAAAAACTACATAAGTCCCAATTTGATTCGAAATGAGTAACCGCGCTAACTAATTTGTTTTCCATATTGGGATGATTTCTGTATTCCGATTTTATAATAATAAATAAAGCATTGTATATTATTATTAAATAATAAAAACAATAAAAATAATAACCTTTGATACACAACTAGAATTCTACTTACAGGAGACAAGTGCAATATTACTAAATACAATAATTAAATAGTAATTAAAAAAAGATAAAAGAATGTTTAAACAAATAATTGGTGAAACTAAAATTGATATTGGATTATAAAAAGTATGAGGACATTTCTTGAAAATTTACCCCTTCTTATTATTTATGTACATTTTCGTACATTGATTACATTATTCGCGTTAAACTAAAGCCACTACAATTTTAATAAATATTATTGTAATATAAATATCCTATTGTAAATAGATATAATTTATTTTTAAACCAATAATAAGTATAATGTCCTTTATTTTATGTTTTCTTTTTAATATATGAATATTTACAGATAGTAATAATAATAATATACTTGATTGCCTAATAAGCAAACCTATATACAGAGCACATGCAAAAAAGTATAATTTACAAAAGTAAATGAAGTTGTTAAAAAATAAATAAAAATAATCGAAAGTTATAAATTGACGCTACCCACAAAAATATTATTATAGGTGTTGTTTGCATTCCTGATCATGTGAATTAAAGGAGCTTTCGAAAGAAGATTTGTCCTTGGCGTATGGTACATAGACGTGGTTACATTTCCAGAACGCAGAACAGAGAAATTTTAGTTGGAAAGTAGGTCTACACTGTCAGTATGAGACCAGTCACCAACTTATACAGAAATCGGAATCTATGCAAGGACCCACGCTCTTCTAATGATTAAACTTTTTGTTCCTCTAACAAAAGATTGTAGTCAACACTGCCCTCAGGGAATACACCAGAAGATTTAAAAGTCAATTGCATATATTTACGAACTATATAAAGGATATCAAATAGTCGACCTACACCACAATTTACTAATAATCGACTCAAAGAAAAGTGTCTGCAATAAACCAATATCACTAAAATACTGTGTAATCCTCAATACGAAGCCAGCGCTCTTAATCCCAGAACGACATACCATTTCAATAGGTAAGTTTGTATAAAAAATGGAAATATAAGCACACAATTTTAATGGAAAAGTAAAAAAAAACAGAGGAAAACGATTTACATATAGATCAATAGACACAAGCAAATTACCTGTGAATGGGTTATAAATGTAATGGCTAAAGTTGCCACTGCAAACGTTCGGTCTGCAGTACATGCTTCGAAAAAGTGCAACTTCATCAAGTAATAAATACAAATAAAAGCTTACTCTTTCAATTTATGTTTTCAGTATGGAGATGCCCAAAATGTATAAAATCGCTTAGATATTTACAGCATCAGATGTATTTCAACAGTTTGATTATGTAACTGTTCATCGTGAGGAATAAATATTATTAAATGCAGAGAATTATCGTCCAACATTTAATGATAAGATACTTATATAATTAAAACAATTTGTCTTGATACTTAACGGATCCGCTTACCCACTATCACTAAAAATTTGTTCAACTTATTAAAAGCACTAACGCTCGTATTATATTAATGTTTTTGCTAAAGTAGGTATGATAACGAAAGTTTTACATTTTACTAGATTTACTAGACAAAGTTTTGGTGATATATAGATCCATTCAGTTTTAATAAAAATTATTTTAATTATTCAAGTATTCCACCATTAGATGTTGAACGATCATTCTCTTTACATAATACCAATCATTCCTTACTCATGGCGAACACGGTTATATGAAAAACTGTCGAAACCTACCTGATACTATAAATATTTAACCTATCTTATCCAGTTCGTGAACCTGCCTACTGAAAACGCTGCTTAAAAGACCAAGTGTTTATTTATATTTATTACCTACTAAACTAATTTTACTTTTTAGAAGCACCTCGCTTTTTACCCAATGCTTGCACTGAAAATGGCTTGAAGACTTATTAAGTCAAAGTAAATTATTTTATTTGGTTACAAGTACGACTAAGAAGACTAAATAAATTTCGTAAAATAAAAGCTTCGATGAGATTTTCCTTTTCTTTCTACAAAATAAATATATGTGCGCCTCAAAAGAAGACATATTTTTAACTCCACTCTAATCTAAACTGCAAACACTCCACTCCATAACTGCCAATGTACCCACGTTAAAAAACACGCAACACGTTTGAGGGTAAATGACTGCATATATTCGCACCCACACATGTAGAGACATAAAAGATAAACTGTTATGGAGCATTCGAAAGCACAGCGAAACGAGATGAAAAACAGCCAGAAAGCACCAAACCAACAGATACAGAATAGTTACTTAAAATATGCACTCAGAAAAGGCCATTTGTGTTCATCTGTTGGACATAATTCGCAACGCGCAGTCATACAATGATCTTATTTGTTAATGGAAATGAAATTGTCCGGATACTAAACGGATTAAATTTTGATCGAGTTAATGGGGAAACACGCGATTCGGTTCGACCGTTCTTGTAGTTCCATCTTCTTTGCTCGTCCCTCTACACGTCGGCGTGGCGGATATTCGGGTTGACGATAAAATGGACCCGCTTCTCGCAGGAAAGAGCATCGAGTGGTCCGCCATTACGACTCACGCCGTTAATTTAATTAAAAACGAAATAGACCGAACTGAAAAAGTTTTTGCGTTGTTTGTACACCACAGTGTACGAGCTAATGTTTTATTCATAATTTTTGGGCGATTTTTGTTGCGTAACAATGTGAACACTGAACTGAAATGTAATAAATTTACGTTGTGTTGATTTATGAAGAGGACTTGAGAATACGTGAATATTATGAGATATTAATAACTAGAATAAATTTGTAGTACAAATTCGATATGACTACGGAATTAGATTCGAGGTTTAGAGATGAAATGTGGTTACATATTTTTTCATATTTAATTGAAGAAGTCAAATACGCCAATTAATTCTTTAAATATAATATGCAGAAACGATAACTTACAATACAGTGCTTCCTTAATTATTAGAAACATACAAATGAAAACTATTAGGTTCCACTTATTGAAAATTGTTATAATTTAACTATTTTCAGAACTAATACAGTTTAGTTTCCTAGCTTTTCTTTTGCATTTTTGGTCTGATACTATAATATGGTCGTAGGAAAAGTATAGTACATGAGTTAAGTTATAAAGCAGTTACGTACTCGTATCATTTTTTCCACTCGTACGTAAAATGCTACACCTTACAAATTTCCTAACGCAATATACGTCTTACATTTCGTTAACTGCGTAATATTACATTGTAATGACGAAAACAAAAAATTACTGTCGATATTAACTACTAAAACTTTTTCGATGTTTTCATCTGTAAAACTAGTTCTTTTTATAATAACAATAGCAATAATATTTATTCGCTAAAGAGATTTACAAGTCTGATTACAAAACAACAACTACACAAATAATGTTATACACCATGTGCACCACACAATTTAAGGGCAACAACGATAGCGGTGAAAAGTGAATATATTATTGTTGGATAATGTATTATAATAAGAACATGCCTCTATGTAAAGATGAGTTATACATAATATATGTCCTCGCACGAAAACAGTAAAACAAATTGTCCAATCTAGCTTCTAGAGCGTCTATGACGTTATTAACTAAATTATAGAAAAACCTTATAGAGATCTGATCTCGACGTAGTAGGAAAGAATCAAACAAAACATATTCAACAGTTCCTGATGATTGAAGTCCCGAACAGAATACGTAGTGTAATTGAAATAGAAATATTTTAAAAATCTTCTCTAGACTAAATCTAGGAAAAGTGTTTGGTATGCATGTACAAGAGACTAAACAAAAGGGCACATAAGAAAAATGTACGGACAATAGAGCATTCCGTGAAATGTACTTCTAATCATAAAACGCAAAGATTTTAGGTTAGAATTAGTAATGTTTTCGATATGAGTACGAAACGACAACTTAGAATGGAGGGTAACGCCAGGTCTTCCATATCTTCACACCACACTAAGAGGAAGCCATTTAGATAGTATGGATGAAGTATGTCACTAAATTTCCTGGAGAAGATGAGAACTCCACATTTAGAAACAGTCGTATCCATTTTATTTCTACCATACCAATTTCCTACAGTATTTATCTGATCTTGTAATAACTGGCAATCACTGACCTGGGTTACTTGATGGAAAAGCTTGAGATTATTAGCAAATAATTATTTGTGACACTGAATCTTATTACATTAAGATCATTCACAAAAACTAGAACAACCAAGAGCCGAAATTTCGTGCCCTGAGAGGCGCCCAAGATGCGAATAAAGTGATTCCAATGAAACTTAATGCTTTCTATCGGATAAATAAGAGAAAATAAGTAATATTAGTTTGGTACGTAGACTTCTGCAGTCATGGTCCATGCTATCTGCTTCTGGGTTTCAGAGCTGGAACCGCGTCACTAATATATAAAGGGTTTTCCAATAGGGACTTGACAACTTTTAATTCAATTTGTGAACGCACCCTTTCACTAATCATCGAACTGTCACTGTCAATTTATTCAATAAACTTAACATTTTCATCATGGTAAAGTACACGCACGAATAACGTCTACAAATTATAAAAATTTATTACAGAAATTCGGAGTCGGTGACCGTTAAGGTTAATATAAACTTCAGACGCATTAAGCTATTGCGGAAAAACACCATTGCATTTATTGTTAATACCATGAATGTAACTACGAAACGTATAGAATACTTTACTTATGTATGTGAATAGGGTAAAATATCCGCAGAATGATGAACATATGGCGGAGAGCAAACTGCATATATAAATCATCAACTCTCACATATTGAACATCTGAAATCTTCCACTATGCTGAAAATTGTTGAAAAAATGCATGCTATGGAATTAAACGACTATCATTTGAAAACATCTGAGATAGCGAACACTGTAAAACATGCACAACATACGTTTGGAATGAGGACTTAACTATGAAGCAGCTGTCCGCAAGAGAGATACCTTAGGTGCCAATAGTGCGAATAGAAATTTATCATTATACACCCGAATTAAAACAATATTTTGAAAAGAAAGCAGTTACTGTTCTATCTATTAGAAAGGTAATTGCTTCCATTTCTTGAGACGCAAAAGGTATTTCTTTTGTTAATTCCTTTACAAAAGGTTAAACTATCACATTATTATGCAAGTTTCTCGGGCAATCTAATGTAGAGGGTTAATAAAAAGGGTCCTACATAAGCCAAAAAAAAGTAATTTTCCACTAAGATAATGCATGACCCTACTCAACTAATTAGCTTTATTAAATTTGCTACAGCACATGCCTTATTCACCGAAGTTAGCACCAGCAGATTATCACATTTTTCTACCCCCAAAAGATTACCTTGCAGGTTAGAAATTTTTAATAGACGTTGTTGATGACTGTTAATTATTTTGGCAAACACTAGAGTTCTAAATTTGATCAAATGATTCTTTGGATCATCACTGGTCCAAATATGTCGAGGTGATATCAATTCAAACCTTTTCTTTATTTCCATTCCACGGGCGCTTCATCCTACCCTCATAATTTATTAGATTTGACAAGTGTGAAGTATAAGGCGAAAACTTGGTAAACGTTTATTTAAACATGGGCGTTTTAGAAAATAATGCCTTTATTTGAACTTTCCTGAAGGCTCATATTTCAATAAAAGTCTGTTTGAAACTTTTTTCATCTACATTTCTATTAACACGAATTCAAAACTGTTTATAAATTAAACAAAAAAGTATGCTAGAACAGAATTTATAGAAGATGAAATGAGCTTATAATAATTACTTAACAAAAATCTTTTTTTAAAAAAGCTTCAGTAAATGTATTTAAGTATAGTGTGAATATTCGGAAACAACTTGATAGATTACCTATATTTCATTACTTAACGGATATTTATCGTAGAGCAGCTAATAAAAATCAATAAAAAGTAACATGAAAGGTTGTATTTTATGAATTTCATGAAAGGTTGTATTTTATGAATTTCATGAAAAGTGCCTTTTTATGTAACTATAAGAAAAAAAATTTAAGATTTATGTCTTTTTCTTGTTCTACTTTTAAACCTCGTTTACACATTTGTATTTTGTTACGCCTGACATATATTTTTTTAAGCACTGTATGGCTCAAAATATTACTTTGAATTTGATTTATCAACTAAAGAACATGAAAAGTATTTCTACAAGATTGGATTGAAAAATTAAATTATTATTGATACGTAGATATATTTTATGAATTGGTGATGTAAAAATTAAATATAAAAACTATATAAATGCTAAGACGAGCTGAATAAAAAGTTTTAAATTTTGAACATACCAATTTTCTTATGGTTTTAAATTTTTAAGTAACTGCTACGGATAAATAATCATCAAATTTTGGACTTCTCACCTATATGTGACAAATATAACCATGAAATACTGCATACAATGTACATAATAAATATTCAGTAAATTTGACAATATCTCAACAGATTCTCTGTTGGGATCTTGTCATGATATTTATAGTTACGAATAAAACGATTCTATGAAGTGAAATTACGAAAAAGAATTAAATATAAAACCCACTCAAGAATTTGATATGACGAACTGTAGAATGTCATTTTCAACTATACACTACGGGTATATACTGCTTTTTCGAGAAGCAATATAATTGCTTTGAACAGTTCCTATGCGTGCACGTCTTATCTGATGCTGTCCTTTTCGTTACTAAAGGCCCACAGAAATAGAATCTTCAAATCGTCTGGGTAGGCTAAAATTGGATATCTGATATTGGAGAGTGGATTATTAATAAAGGTAGGCACACTGTACGTTACACCAAATTCTTTAGAGTGGAAATCGTTGTAGGATGCATTACAAATTTTGTTTCGTAAATATGAATACACGAAATTCAGTAGATGGCACAAATTTAAAAGAGCTAAGTTTTGTTAACAAAGCGTTATCAAAAGCACGAGAAAAATCAGTGTAAACGTCTTCTCGAACATGCCTATCGAAAATCCCATTCAAAGACTAAGAAATGGTGCACAAATTAATCGAGTGGAGCGGCTATGAATACAACAATGCTGGTTTTGAAATAAGAATGGATTTACATTATCATATATTCTGTAACACAGGGTTTGTCCAAAGATTTTTGCAAAGTTGAGATGAATAGGAACCTGTACTGATTTATCTCCTCTCTTCAGGATAGATAATTCGAGAAAGTGCGTTTTAATAGAAAAATTATTATTTGTAGCTAAGAGTGAAACAAATACAAAACTACAATCACACACCAAGAATCTTAGCAAGAGGTCATAGCCGACACTTGTTAGTAAGAATTGAAACAAATCTAACAAATTCGTCTTCAGGTACAGGAGGAAAGGTGAGAGATGAGCGATAAGTAAAAAAAATCAAGTAAACAGAACAGTGTTAATAAAATCGTTCACCATTTCTGAAAGGCTCTACCGAAAAGACGTGCCGATGTCTATTTGCTGATATTTTCAATAAAAGCCAAATTATATATGTAGTTACAATAATACACAATTTTAGAGTGCTCAAAATTGTTTATAACGAAAACAAAGAACACTTCAAGAATTTCTGGATTACTAAAATATTTAAAGATACGGACAAGAAAACCAAAGGATTTGCATGCAGAAGAAAATACTAACTCAGTTGGTGGCCTAAATTTGAAATGTACGCTAAAAATAACCTCCAAATCCTTAATCTGAATCAATGTTTTTCAATTCTGCAATATGCGATGGCAAGTTAAGACTTTAAGTTTTTATTTTATTTTTTACATTATGCCCCTCTAATTCAGTTAGGCCAACAATTCTAAAATGTTATAACAATTCTATAAGTATTTTTCTCCAGACGCTCAAAATACTGCTTTATTTTTCATTAGATCGAAACTTCTTTCGGCCAAAGAAAGATTTGAGTTTAGAGAATGATTGGAAATCAGTTGGGGCTAAATCAGATACATACGATGAATGATAAAAAATTTTAATAGATCTGTGAATAATTTGACTAGTGTGAAAAGATGCTGTCCGTTTTATATCAATTCGTTGGACATTCAAAGCAATATTAATTTTATTGATCAAATCCGAAGTTGTTGCGGATTTTGGTTATCCTGGGTAGACCCAGAGGAGAACTTTGTGAGACACAACATAGCAGCAAACTAGAAAAAATATGATATTATAAGTGCTATTAAAATTAAAAAAACTAAAAAACGTCAACGAAGAGAGCTGTTAAGGAGTGTAATTATTTTTTTTAATTTGTTAATGTATGTATATTTCCTTATTCTTTTATTTAATTCATTTATTAAATATCTACATATCTAAAATATCACCAATATTCAATCGAACAGGTTCATAGCATCTCTGCGTAATGCAGTGCTTTGTAATGTTACCATACGCGTACCCGTCGATAAAAACATATTATCGATGCGAACGTGTAATACTCATCAATACTGTATATTTAAATTTGGCGCCAACGTAACCATTTAACTATTTCATATACGTATATTATATCAGACCACGACTAATGCCATTTCTTCCGGCGTCAGACTATATTAACACAACACTTGACGGCAGATAGTTTCCCTTATATATAGGAGCTGTAGCATGAGCAGCAATACAAGTCAAAACAAATAGCCACATAGTACAAAGATCTAGAACGTTGTCCCCGCCACCATAAGTTGCTTTGCAACGACAGTCAGGCTTAACTTTGCTGCAATGCTCCACCCTGATATTCGTGCTATAGCGGCTTTGAACTGTTTTAGCGAAGAGAATCCATAATTCATGGTCAACAGAATCGATCATCGATTAAATTAAGTGTACGCGTAAGTGAGAAACGCTTACAGACAATGCAATGCATACAGTCATGTGAAATTAGGCAGTAGATAAATTAATTCAGATTATAACCGGACTGGCGTATAAAGTGCTTACAAGCACATTAGAAGGTCCTCTCGGGCTGAAAATATTTATCTGCAAATAAACTATATATGTAACATATATATGATTAGTGTCCAGCAGGCAGATTCCTGTTAAGAATTGATGTATATGCAGAGATGCAAACCATTACGCAGACGGTATCAGTACCTACTTGTTGTATAGTCCACACCGGATATTAAAACAGAAACATTTAATTACATTTTATTTTTGTTGTCTAAGAATTTTTAAGTTTTGTGTTTTTTATGTAAATGTTTTTATTTGTAGTAACTGTTTACAAGTTTTATTTAGAAGCAAGCAAACCCTTAGAATAGAATAATATAGTATCTTATTCTTCAAAAATAAAAGAATTATGCTAATGAATAAAGTCGGACATATGGTGATGATGTAAGAAAACAAAATATGTCCTCCAATACGTCTATTTATTTGCCAACTGCTTTACTTTCATTATACCGTAGATTGCGTTATTTAGTTCATTTATTGCATATTTAATATGTATTGACCAGTTGTAGTTAATGTCATAAATTGACTTAAAAATGATTTGCTGCAGATCGTATTAAAAAATAGAGACATATTACTCCAGGGAAATATTTTCCGGAGTTCTTCGCAAATTTTTCTTCGAGGCGCGATTCTCGAAGAAGTCGTTCTGATAATATTCTCCTCTTTAGAAGTGTGTCAATAAGAAGTGCATTAAATAAAGTACAATTTCCACTTATATAACGACCATAGTGAGCGACTCTTTTCTAACAAATCCTTTACGAGTTGCTGCTGCTGCAGTCTTTCACTCCTGTAGCACTATTGTACCCGCTTATCCCCTTTTCACCGCACTGTTTCGCAGTAGATTCAATTCTTTCTAGACGCCGCCGTTACTTTTGCGATGGCGCCACGATTCACTTTAATGACGTCATCCAGCAGAACGACAGGAGAATGTGAATGAATTCTATTAAACGTCTTCAACGACGAAATAACTTCATGATGACGGAAATAATGTTGCAGAATTTTTCGGGGGAAAGTTTCTCTTTTTCTCGCTTACGTCGATCCGGAACTGTTCACATGATCGGATGATGACTGCGCCTGAGGGGGACCTCTGCTATAATAGAACGGGTCAGTCAACGTCGCCCGACTATAAAACTGTTTTCTTTTTCCTTTGTCGGCAATAACATGTCTCTTATGCGCATAATTTCGAGTGTCCATAAAATTTTATGCGTATGTTAAGCAAAATTTTTCTTTGTTCAACACCAAGAAACAATATTATGCACATATTATCGCGAATCTAATAAAAATATCATTAAACATGATGACGTTATATTGTGAATGTCTTTTAGAGTACTATTATTCCATTCTGACAGTTTTTCATTACATAATTTGTTTGTTTCATACCCATACATTTGCATGTTCATTATTTTACTATATGTGCCTTATAATCAATATATACTCCAGTTTCCTATTCCAGAATTAATATACACAACTAATATACACATATCTCGCTTTAACACTCATATTTTTATAATGTGAAGTGTACATATCAAAGACGTCATACGTAGGTAGAATTTGTATAATTAACTATATTTCTGTATAGTCAACATTTGTTTAGAGAAGACAGTTCCAGTGAAATTTACCCACAAACAATACTAAATGGTAAATATTTTTAATAATTTTCTTATTAATATTTTATTGAAGGGGTTGAGAAAATTTTACATTTTATTGATTTCATATTTTTAATCTTTTATATACATGTGTGATAACGCAATTTATTAAATTAAATTATCCATACATATATATATATATATATACGAAGGTAGTCGTTTATATTTCAGGAATAGCAAATAAAAAAAATTTTTTATTATCGAAAATAGTTTTATTGCTTTTCAAAATATTCTCCTTGAAAATCAACGCACTTTTGTATTCGTTTAAACCAATCCGAAAAGTATTGCTGCCACTGTGAAGGCGGTATCTGCAAAACATGAGTTTTGAATGCCTCAACTACCTTTTCCGGCGTAGAAAACCTTTGACCACGAAGTTTATTCTTCACGTGTGTTAACAAAGAGAAATCACAGGGTGCTAAATCAAAGCTGTACGGCGGATGTCGTTTTCGGTTTGTTTTCCTTATTGTATCAAAAACTTTTATCAAACAAATAGTTGTGTATTATTCGGAATTGACCGTTCTACAACTCTTTAAAGGCACGGATGCAACGATGATTGTGGCGGAAAAGTGGCGACTACAGTACCGCAGAAGATTATTGAAAATATATCTGACAACGACCCTATGGTACATGAAAGTTCGATTATAATCATATCTGCTCATTTACCCGATTATTTTGAACCTTTACCACCAAATCCTCATCCACTATAACCACATTCCCATCATCCACATCCGCTTCCAAATATAATGGCAAAACATTTTTCTGTTCAACTAGATTCAGCTGCAGTCTGTGTAATATCAGATCCTATTCAACCCGATCCATCCTCATATACACACCATCTTTCTACAATCGCTCCATTTCCAATAATCTCCAAGTCTCCTCTACCCACTCTCCTCAAGATCAGCTATCACTATTCGCTCTTTCTTAGATCTCCTTCAGTCCTCTTGCTACCCACCAACAAATCTCCTGTATATCCCTTCTATTCCACCACCTGCCTCCCATCTATCAGTCCACTTCCGCATCTCCTCTCCAAGATAAGTCCACAAACCATTTTACAACCTTAATGCAAATATTAGCATGTATGTATCACGTCAATAGGAAGGAACGTTAGTTTACAATGTTGCAGACCAATTGATCGCGATAAATAAGCAGATCGACAAAACTCTAGCAGAACATGGTATTATTATTCGTTTCCGCAAGACCTGCAGTGATGTCATGACATTTTTAGTGGTGTTCTACTAATGAAATAGTTCAACCCTTCTAAAAGATTAATGATCACGTAGAAAATATTAAAAGTTACATTAATCTAACTACTTCTGCCAAAAAAAGTTCTTGACATATTTGATTCTTGATGTATTTTATCGATCTGATCAGATCGATAAAGTATAACATCAATGCATCCATCTTATTAATTAAACTTCCAATGGCAAAATCTGATGGTATGTGGTAGTGATGGGGGCTTAGTGATTACATTGACTTACTGACAGTAATTTTAACATGGACATACAAAATACTATACAAAATATTTAAATATTTTTTAAAAAAATTTAAATATTTCTAAATACTTTTATTTTTTGAAAAAAATATTTCCAGTTAAGTTCAGTTTATCTATCATTCATCCATTAGTCATAAATGGTGTTGTATCTGATCAGAGTGTTCTTTAGATACTCGTAAAGCGTTCATATTTAATTTTTAGAATAAAAACAGAAAAACAATTTTTTTCAGAAGAAATTTAGGCCAGAATAACTAAGATATCAGTGGTCGTTGCGCTGGCATGTCGATGACGAGAACGCGAGTCAACCGCTTGAAATAACAACGATTGCTCCCCAGGCACTGCGCCATGTTGAGTTAACAAAAGTAAGGGAGACTCTGAAGAGGACAACTAGAATGGCGATGGTGTCACCATCACTTCCAGGAGAAAAGTCTAAGCAGACATCATTAGATAAATGGTAATGATGATGGGAGGGAATCTGCCTAGGACATACTCAGGTGAATGGAGGGATCGAGGGTGGATGGAAGCATCGAGCGCCGGAGAACCTGGAGGTGCTATCACAACTCTCACAAAAAAAGTAGGCCAAAAAAAAAGCAATTTTTTTTCAGTATATTTAACAAAAAAATAAATAAAATTAAACTATATAAACCAATGTTTCATTTATACTTCTTCCTGTACAATCCTTAATATAGTAGTTACATATATCTTAAACAACACTATCATTACATGAATATAATTACGATTCTCTATTTGATACAAAAAGTATTACACTACGAAATATTCTTTTTGAAGGTACATGTAAAAGAGTATTAATTGTAGCGCCTTCGGGATGTGAAAAAACAAATGTCCTTCGTACTTTATTACTACACCCCAACGGATTTCGCTTCAAAAATATTTATGTATGTTGCTGATCGCTACACCAGCAAAAATTTAATACCTTCGGCGCTTGCAAACTATTCCTGAAATAGATTGCTATGAATATAGAGATGCAAATGATGTGATATCTCCTGATCAAATTTCCAATTATTCTGTGATAATATTTGGTGATATACCGACCATTGATCTAGACACGTATGTATATAGTAAAACAATACTTCTCTTTTAATATGCATCGTAACTTGGATTGTTTTTATTTATTTCAAAATATAGTGCGGTTTCTAAACAACTATTAAGAAATAATAGCAATCTTTTAGTTTTATTTCTACAAGAGGGCTATACTTTGAACCATATTTATAACGATCATATTCATAATTTAAGATTTGATCAGTTTTTAGGCATTTGTAGAATGTGTTGGAAAAAATCATTTAACATGTCGCTCATCGATACTGATTGCAAGTTTAATGAAGGAAGGTGTCATCTCTGTTTTGATACAATACATATGTATACTTATAATCCCCAATTCATGTACAGATTATTAATATAAAGATTTGTATATCTGCATCAGTATATATCATATGTATTCGCAAAACGGTGAAGATACACATGTAAGAGAAATTAATAAATAATTTAGTGAAGGTTTTAAACAAAAATTACATCAACAGCTGATATTGCTAGATCTTAAAGAACAAGTCATATACGTTATGCGCCTATAGCAAAATTTTTACAAGAAATTGTTATGAAACTAGGTAGTGATGAACTAGATAGTGGCAAAGTAAAAACAAAAGATAAAACACAAGAAATTCTAGCGACGTCAAAACTATAATACAGCTATTGGATCCAAACGTTGCTGTTTTTATTTTACACACTCAGCAAGTATTTATGGACGCAACTATTCTGGTAGATTTATCCAATATTCGTGGACATTATTTCAGTAGCCATCCGCCACCTAAAGATTGTTCCAACCAACCCATCGTATTCTATGACTATGAATATTGTATACGATCTACATTAATTCCTTTCCCAATTATCTGAAGCTGCTGCGGACAAAAAATGTCGACAAAAAAATTGAAGCGTTCTAAATAACAATCTAAAATTTCACGTCGAACTGTTGATTTATTTACTGATAAAGAAGTAGATTTTTCCGAACAGGGGACAAATGTGCCGTCACTAAAAGTATGTATGTATATACCTTAAATACAGCCTTATTTCATCGGTAGATGGACGGCTGTTTTCAATTTATAAATATATTTTCGGTGACAATCATCAACACCTGAACATATGGAATAATTAATGGTGATTTACTTCCATTTGATTCGCAATATCAAGAATTGCTATTTGACCAAAAATATCAAATAGGAATCCTTGATATTCTCGCTCCGTCCCTGACACTGACGTCATGTACCCCAGACTTCCGATCCCTGGTATTACACCTTTCTTTTAATTAATTTAAATCTTCCATCAACAGTCACACTCCCTTATCGATAAAATATTTAAATCCGTTTCAAGTTGTCAGCATGGACTTGAAACTTGCAAAAAACCCAATGTATAGTAAAAAAGTACCAGTGCCAAATGAGTGTGGTGAGGAACGCTGGACGTAGTTGCTACCATTCTGGATTCAGTATTATTCATTTTAATTTTTGTAATACTATCGTGCAAGTAATTTATAATCCATATGTGCATTGTCCATCCAATATGATACAATTAACATTTTTAGAGCAAAAAGAAATTGGTACAATTAAAAGCTTCAGCAAACTTTAAATAAATGGAACCAGTAAAATCGTCCTATAGTGTAGAGTTTATATTTATATATAATTGTTTGCGCGGTCGCCTGCGTAAAACATCATGCTGAGTATTAATAATGCTTCGAAAGGTATCTTAGAAAACTATATATTCTAGAACATCGTGTAATAAAAATACTGAACGATAATTGTGTGTAATATAAGGCAATTCTTAAAATAATAAGTATATTGTCTAGGCTTCCAAAATGTAACTCAACGTGAATGAATGTTAATCTTTAATACACCTTTCCGTTTCATCCATGAACAATTATGATTGAATTAACCTTGGAAGAAACTACTTATTTCCATGTCTTTTTTTCAGAATTTGCACCCTCCATTATTTCATTAAGAAATTCTTTCAAAGCGAATACTATATCATAAATTACAACTGTCACAGGAATTATATTTCTTAAAATATTTCGTGTTCCTAATAATTATCTAATTTATTTTGTTATTCGTCATTTGTATAGAAATACCCTCTTATCCTCCCTTTAAGTACCCAGAATACCACAAAAGATTCATCCGCTTTTTGTGCGATAATTTATCTTTTTCTTTTCCGGAATGTGAACATCCAATTTGAGGAAAGCTTATTTGCAGGCGATTGCCCTTCTTCTCTTTTTGTGTCTTTCTCCCTTTCTCGTACGTAATACCGAACTTAAGTGTATCAGCAGCGAACGCAGGTGCAAGAACTGGAAAATTCAAGACCGATGATGCTCTCTCTGTCAAAACTCGCGGGAGAAACTGCAATGCAGAATTAACCTTTCAAATCCTATTATATGTAAAACCTCCTTTAAATATAATCCACTCATGAGACTAATTGAAAATCTTTCCGGTAACGACATCTCAAACCCAATTCGATAACTTACAGAATTGATTTATTTATAATACTTAATGAGTTATTTAGAATAGCGTGTTAAGAGCACATAACGCATACGTGAGCACTTTAGTTGGCGGATATTAGGATATTAGCCCTAATATCTTCCAAAATACAATCATGAAAGATTTGCTGCTTATTTACTCAGTCTCTCAATTTCTTCAAACCTCGAAATTCGGTTCACCAAATATTAGCATTAAACAATTTATGTTAGAAGAACTTCGCTGTTTTGAATTCTTGGAAATTTAATAGATTGTGTGTGACCGAAAGGCTGCATCAATTGGGAATTTTTGAGGTTCGTTTTCTTCCTTTCGACGAGAACATTAATTCACCGTAAAGCTCGCGACGATCGAATGAAAAATACGATTTTTTTTTAGCCTCAAGCGATGAAATTTAAAAATCAGGAAGATACGGGGTGTCGATTTTCGACATTTTGATGTCCATTTTATATATTCAGGTTCGCTGATTTCGAATTTTGTAACCGTAATAAGATGACTTTTTCGGTTCTCGAGATATTTCCGAAAAACTGCGAATTGCGGAGAAACGCACAGATAAATTGGGAATTTTTAGCAGCCAATCGTTCGCACAGTCTTCTTAAGCATCCTCGAAAACCCCTGGATAGTCTGCGGGTCGAAATTCAACAAAAGAATTAGTAATTTTTTAGAAACAAAATTAAACTCATTTAAAAGTTCGGGAAAAATCTTAGTGTCGATTTTCGACGTTCTCCTTAAGGGTCGCCTAATGAATTTTGACTTACTGATTACGCACATTTTTGTAAAGCATGTTGGAAAATCTCTGGGTAGATTCAGAATCGAAATTGAGAATATAAAATTTTTCCAACTAGCGAGAATCGCGAGGATTTTTTATTCCCCATTTCCGACCGGCACCATATCTCGGAAACCGAGAGCCATTTCGCGATCTTTGGAGCACTGATGAACACATATCAAAGCCCGGAATCGACTCCTAAGAGCTTCAGTGTAGTACTACTTTTCTACAAATGACTTTAATAATATTAATAGCAAACGAAACGTTATCCTGAACATCTTTCATTTCTATCTACACTGGAAACTCAAGAGATATAATTTCCGAGGAAATGGAAAAGACTAGTTACGATCTTATTTGAAACTAAATTAAATACAGTGGTTGAAAATATGTACAATATTAAACATTTATATTACTAGTGTGATGATATTTTCCAAGGTCATAAAATCTAATTTTATATCAAAATTTATTTAACTCTTATTTCAAGCTTTTTATTATACTGTAATTAGTATAACAAAAAGCTTGAAAAACCATGGCAAAACGTGAACTTTTGAATGTGAAGTATCCCTAGAATTTGTATAATTTTGCTAAAGCAAGTACTAAATTTGTATTTTTATATTTCGGACCACGTACACCAAAGGCATAGTTTTTATTTTGAGGAAAATTTCCTGAAAAGGTATACTCATGAAATTAATACTTTTGAAAAGTTTTTGCACATTAACAAGTGATGTTTTTGAAGGTCCTAATAGACTATGATGTCAAAATTTATCAAATGTTTCGATTAAATAAAAAAAAGTGAAATTAATAATTTTCATAAATAAACAGCATTGCAAAAAATCTAAATCAAATCAAAACAATATTTTCAAAAAATTATTATCTTCCGTACTTCTAGAAAAATATCAGAAAAAGATTATCCAGACTTAAAAACAGAGAAAAAAAGCAGATATTAGAGATATAGCAAACAGTATTATCTCAAACAAGGACAACTCAAAGTAAATGACTTTACCATGCGTATCACACAAAATTTTAGCAGACTTTTTAGAAAATAAAGCGTTAAAATAACTCACAAACCGAAAAATACAGATAAATCTTTTTCTAGCAAAATTGAGCATCAAACAGCTAAAGAAAAACATAGACACAGTGAGAGCGGTGGGATTGTGCTGTATTTGCTTTTAGAAACGTACATG
Source organism: Dermolepida albohirtum (assembly GCA_031893035.1). Lineage (NCBI taxonomy): Eukaryota > Metazoa > Arthropoda > Insecta > Coleoptera > Scarabaeidae > Dermolepida > Dermolepida albohirtum. Next base: position 94,510 of record JAVIWB010005640.1, read on the forward strand.
TTCTTTGTCTCTTCTCATGTTCTTTGTCTCAAACGCGAGAAGTGGTTTTTAATATTTACAATTTTTATAAACATAAAAGCATCTCAGTGATTTAAAGTGAGATAAAACAATAAATTTGTGAAGCAGCTAGTATGTCGGTACGAACAATCGAAAAAACTTTTCAAGAAGGAAATGCAACAACAAAGTGCGATGGAAAGATACTCAAAACTCTTGCTAAGAAGATACCAAGGCGAAAAAGTGTCAGAAGCTTACTGGAATATCAAATCAGGATGGTGAAAGAAATTTTTATAACTTTCATAAAATAGACAACGTGTTTCAGAATTGACTATTCGCTAGAAGATGCAAAGCGAATTAGAATGAAACGGATCGAAACATCGAAGATTTAGTATTAAAGTTCCGATGTACACAAAATAATAGGAATAGAAAAAAATGATATGCGGGGATTGAGAGTTGATTGCTTGCAAAAAAATTAAACATTATCGTGACAGGAATCGATCAATTGTATATATCGACGAGACTTACATCCACAATGATCATACATCTTCCTAAACTTGAAGTTAAGAATGCACAGGTCTTTTCATGAATATTTCTAGAGGACCCAAATTGATCATAGTGCACGCAGGAGACCAAGGTCTACTAATCTTCAAATTCGATGTGAAAACTGGCGACTACCATTCCGATATGAATTCTGAAAATTTTGGTAGATAGCTAGAAGAGAAGCTTATACCAAAAGTATTCACGAATTTCGTTGTCGTGATAGATAATGGGCTCCATCAAAATGCGCAAAAAAAACATGCTCCAACAAGTAGTAGTAAAAAGGATGAAATGATTGAGTGGTTAAAGCTAAAAAAATTCCTTTTCTATGTTAAAACTGTACTTATACAAGCTAATTAAACGCTATAAGGATCAATATATATTGATCCTCACGGCGCTTCATTCAATAAACTTTTACAACGCGACGAACACAGTTTTGGCACTTCCATTTTGTTACCCTAATCTCAATCCTATCGAGTTGACTGGGTTACAATCAAGAACAACGTCGCAGCAAGTAAATTTCAAGATAGAAGATGTAAGAAGAATTTTCAAGAATTTCTCAAGAAGATTAGAAACAACGTTAATATATATAAATAATATTGAAGATAAATATTTCGAGTCAGAAATATTTGTTGATGAAAAGACAGAATGTTTAATTATTAATGTAAATAATGATAGCGATGACGTCAACTTCAGTTGCGAAGGAAATTAAACTCCTCTTTATTCCTATTACAGAACTGTATTTCTTTTTGCACATATTATTATACATTCTAATTCATCGTATTATACATTCTAAGAAATGTATTACATTATTTTTTCAGTAGTAAATATTATACTATACTATATTCTGTAAATTAACCGTTTTTTATGTGTATACCATCTAATTGATTTCCCAATAGGTTTCTACGGTTTTAAAAATATTTCTTGTATATTTCCTAGTCTAATAAATTTTGTTTATTAAATATCGGAAGTGTATATGCTGTCCATGGTGTCTTGAAACTTTATATTAAACTTATTATAAGACTTTTCACCATTTTTTAAAGCTGCGCCAAAAGTCTGGGCATGTATAGTACATGAGATAAATAAAACAATATCTGCATAAAGGAATTTATGAACTTAAATACAACTTGAATACTAACAAACTAAACGCAGCAGATTTATCAAAATATGAATTCTACTTCGACAACGCTGAAATCTTTGAAATAGAAAACAATTACAGCGGAGGTATAATTAAAGAAATGTTCCACATAAAAGAAGTCCTAAACACGGTAAATGTACACGAGATATTATCAATCTCAACGATCAGTTTAATTCATAAGAGATAAATTGCCTGCATTTCCATGTATGTACATATCAACAGAAATTTACAAATACACGTACATATCACATAACCACACGTGCATACACTTGATACTCCAATATAGACACATGCTTGCAGTTAGACCTTTACCAAACGTACATAATTTCCGTACATAAGTATAAACGAACAGAAAGCATTATATTGTTGGTTAAAGAAAAAAAAAGAAAAGACGTAAGTAAGACAACTTGAAAAAGAGGGAAAAATTCACCCAAAAGTATTTACTAAGCGTTTTGTTATTCTAACGATCGAATACACAAATATAAGAGAACAAAATTTATAGTTAGAATAAAGACCAACGTATTAAAACACAAAAAGCACATCAAAATTTATACGATTGTTTTACTCCAATACTGGAAGAACAAGAAAGTTGGAGAACCATGTCAAATTGGGAACTTTTCTTTTTAGAGTTTGAATAATTTTGTTTTACAAAACAGTTACTAGTACTCTTCTTGTTCAAAACTACTATTTAACGTACCATAAATGCTAAATTCAAAACTTTTTAATTCGACGGAAATTTTAGTTTTTTCAAAGGGGGTATACTCGCACATCGCACAACGATATTCAGGTGGTATAGAAAATTCCTAAGGAGAAATTTAACTGTCGAGGATGCTGATAGACCGGGAAGGCCACGAATGTCAGTTACATAGGAAAACGTTACTACTGTGAGGAAAATACTTGGTGAGGACAGGCGAGTAACCTACCAACAGATAGAGGGTACATCGGGGTGCTGCATCGTCTGACACGACGTTTGACTTGGTGCCGGGAGATGCTAAAAAAGTTTAATAATGGACAATCTCGGTATGTGAACAACATCGTGACAGATGACGAGACTTGGCTGTACTATTACGATATGTGCCGACCAAAGCTCAAAACAAAGTTCGGGTCTTTGATGATGAGTACACACCCGTAGTTGTCAGAAAATCCCGATCTGTAAAAAAGAAAATGATAACTGTATTTTTCAAATCGAGTGAAATTGTGGAACGCGTCGTTTTGGACACACAGAAGACAGTCTCAGCTAAATGGTATACTGAATGTCTGCCTAAAGTCATTGGATCTATGAAGAACCTGCGGCCAAAGTCAAGAATGAATACCTGGTTCCTCCATCACGATAATGCTCCAGCTCACCGCGCCAAATCCCGCACTGAATATTTGACCACGACAGGATTGAAACTTCTCGAGCACCCTCCCTACAGTCCAGATCTTGCTCCCTGCTACTTTGCACTGTTCCCGCATGTAAAAATGAAGCTAAAAGGGAGGCGGTTTTCCAGTGATAAGGACCTTCTGCGGATTTGGGACAACGAGTGTACTTTACTCCCTAGTGAAACTTGGCAGAACTGGTTTAAAGATTGGCTTCGGAGGATGGAGAGGTGTATTGAATGTAGAGGAAACTACTTTGAATAAAATAAATAAACGAAGCTGTATTGAAAAACTTTCCTAGTACCCTTTGTAAAATGTGTAAATAAATTATCTCAAAACTATTTTTTTTGTACTAGAAAGGCTAAATTCCAAAATTAATATTTTGTGAAAACCTTAATTTTATCAGAATAACTTGACAAAAATGGTACTTTTTAAAAATTATTATACGTATTATTATTCGTCACCTTTGAAAATGATTTTAACCTACGAAATTTTGATAGTCTTTTGGATTAATCCAGAAGCAGTAAAAAAACTGTTTCAAAATGTGAACTTTTGAATGTGTTAATATACATACACATTTAGAAATTTGCATGATTGTGCTTTGAAGAATAGAAACTACTACTACAACTAGTTCGAAGCTACTATTTTACGTGTTGCATGGGCTAAATTCAAAACTTTTTATTTTGATGAGAAACTGAAATTGTTCGAATGATATATGCAAAACAAAAGAACCGCTTAACTAATGCTTTTATGTTCAATAAATCTTTTGCTTTGATAAGTAATCTAACGCTACTTGTCTAATTGAATCCAGTGATCCAGATATATCAATACGATCAAAGCAAAATTCGGTAATGATAAACCATAAAATGATCGTACTAAGTGACATTAATAAAACGTTTACAATCCAGATTATTCTAATATAAAACCAAACTAATTAAGTAAATTATTAAGTAAAGAATGTATTTACTGTTCAGATGACAAAAGAATTACTCTCCGTAGTCAAAGGCAATATATGGTATGCGCTCTCTACCACGCAACGGAAATTCAATATAAATACCAACACTAACTAAAAAAAGATACGAATTGAAGGATACGAACTCAAAACATCAAATAAGAAAAGAAACCAGGAAACGGCAGTGAATACAAATTAACAAAACAAAAGTGACACAGTAGCAATAATGAACCCACAATAGAAGTAATCAATCAAACGAAAACACAAATGAAACTGTAAAAAAGCGAAAATAAAAATATTCCTTAAATACAAACAATCATACCCTACTAAGATATACTTTACAAAGGTAGAAAGAAAACTTTAAATTGAAAATAATCTCAACAGTAACACGTGGAAAACGAAAAACGGATACGCTTAAATACTGCCAAATAAAAATCAAAAAGAAAGACTCTAAGCCCATAATTTAAAATAATTTTCAGGAATATAAAAAAGAAAATGAAATGGTTCTAAGCATAAATAAACAAGGTAAACAAATCATTAATCAGAAATTAAATAAACTATAAAATACAAATAAATACTTAATAGCAAGTAGTTTGACTAAAGAGAACAATTAGACAAATGAAATGAGATATAAAGTAGATTCTGATATACAAGTATAACAACAAAAAAATTGCAACTAGTAAATACAAGCATAAAATCATTAATAAAGGTAATTTTGATGGAGCCTATGGTTGATTAACTTAATCACTGAAGGTTGATATATAACCCCTTTCCACATTAATTTTCAGCAACTAAGTTACCATCACGAGCTAATAATTAAACAGTGCCGCACCTGGAAAACTACGGAAAAATACCTGTACGAAAAGAAAACCAATTTTTTGTTGTTCTTGACTTTGTCTTTTGCATTTCATAAAAGGGATTTAATGGAGTTGGTGGACCCAGAATTTACGGAATTAAATATCTAGATTGCAGTAAACAATACATCGGCCAAACAAAACAATCAATAGCAACCCGGTATAAAGAACATACTGCGCACATAAAACTCAATCGGCCAGAAAGGTCCGATTTAGCAAACATGTGTTGGAAAGTAATCATAGCGTTAACGCGGATTATTTGCATTTGATAAAGAACGTGTGTAATTATCGCGAATTAGATACGTAAGAAAGCATGTACATTTTGAAGAATAAAAGCCATGTGTTGAACACTAACCTGGAGCCCAACCATAACTCATCTCTCGTTGGTCTCTTAAGCGATAGACAAGGGAGAGCGTTATAAACCGCATGCTGATGATGACAACTTAGTTGCCGAAATACGTATACAGAATAGGAAAAGTAATGTGGAAAGGGGTTATATATCAACCTTCAATGATTAAATTAATAAAGGTATTGCATAAGCACAGTTAAATGGAGAATGATTGAGAATAATACGTAGCTGTAGGAAAATATGAAATGGATTAACTGAAAAAAGTGTACGATACTATTGTTACCAAAAGTATAAAATCATGAAACGAGAGTGATCATATTTTGCTCTAGGTAATTAATGTTCTACAGGTTTAAACTACACATAAGTTAATTCAATTTAGCAAATGTAAACATAACAGTTATTATTGTACTACGAAAGGTTCACGTTTGTGCATAGCAAAATTAAATATATTTTATTATTACATTATTTCTTTTGTTCAGTAATTCTCTTAACTAAAGCCTGGTAAACTAAAATTAAAAATTAAAATGCAATATTTTTCAATTTCTAGTCCGTAAAATAAATTCAGAATTTTCTTTGATAGTATTCATCAGCGATATACATACATGTCCATTAATTCAGAAAAACGACGCCATCCTCCATGCATAACAAGAAGAAAATAAAAATTTAATATTATCGTCTACGTCTCCGGTAACGTGCCCGTTCAACGACGTCGACGTCAAAGGTTTTAAAGTCGTGAAAGCAGATGGTGCGGACCGATTTGCAATTTCATTAGTCATTATGGCAGGTACGGGTGTCGACCGGCCAACGTTGCAGGTTTGTATGCAAATGAACGAATGTTCCTGATAATTTTGCGAATCGAATTTTAGAGCTCAGATTAATTCCGAGATCGACGATTTAAATTTATTCGTTATACGAGCGAAGCCGGGCAATATTTTGCAACACAATTTACAGAAACACCAAATCTATGTATCGGATTTTTTCTTTGTTGATTAAATAATTTTTTTTAATTGAATCGCTTTTATGTACAGGAAATTACACGTTGTGAATGATAAATTGAGCATACTTCATTCGAATGTACATTTTGAGGCTATATTACTATATCGACAATGTAACGATTAGAGCAACAGTATACAATTGAAATACATGTTTAGAAGAAGAATCCCTAGAAAATGACAAATACTTTTTCAAAAAGCTTAACAAACTAATAAAGAATGAATTTGAAAAATGGTCCATGAACAATTTGGAGGCTAAGACTTTATTGAGACAAGAACATAATCTTTTACCTAATCGTTCAACTTATCAACGGATTGTCCTAATTAACACAGAAATTCACACCGTTTCTTATTTTGCTGTTGGCAACTCTAGTTCTTTAGCAGATATAATCTATGATCATTGCTATTAAAAAATATAGAACGCTATACGAAAGAACGGAAAAGTGTATCAAATAGGCCATCTGTCCAAACATTTATTACAAAATAATACGAATCTTCATCGATGCAAAACCTTTGACCAATTTTCCATGAGCAAATCCAAAAGGAACAGCTCAGTATCGAGAACAATATCGTCTCTTCAACGAATATTCACTATAGACGTAAAACTTCATACGTACAAAATTTAACTGAGACAGACACTAAAGCTTACTGACCACTATCACCGTCAGCAATTTGTTAGTGGCTTTTGGAAGCGAACTCATATAGATTGTCAAACCCCTCACATGAATTTTTATACGTATAAAATTAAACTAAGGTAGAAACTAAATCCTCGTAACTATTATCACTGTCGACCAGTTGTCAGTTTGTAGGGCTTCCTTACCTTATATTGCCTAGTGGCCGAATTGGTAAGGCAGCCGTCTAGAAAACGGTAGATAGAGGTTCGAGTCCTTCTCCAGTGCAGAAATTTTTAATTAATTTCTGTGAATTTAATTAATGATGGAATAGCAGAAAATGATCGTCATTAATTTTCTACCGTAAAGAACTTAATTATATATTTATATAATTATTTACTTACATATCATTGAACTTATTGCCAAAACGCTAAAAACATAATTTTGATAAGAATGTACAGGAAAGAAGTGTCCCTGACACTACTAATTTCACTTCCTTAAGGAAGGGAAGCATTGTTACATATAAAGGATAGACACTTCAAAGGAAAGCGTCCACAAACAATACAACATGAGCACATATACATATTTTATGACATTCCATTTCAACGAACTGAATTACTTTTGTATGAGTCCCTTTGTACATCTTTGGATGAAATTTTAGTTTAAATATACACGTGTTATGCATGCAATCTTTTAGGTTATTTATAAATGTACTGTATCTCAAAAGAAATTAAATTAAGAATGTAACATACCATATACAACATATGAACTTGGAAACTAATATTTTCGATCAAGAAAGTTGATATATAGACAAACTTAGATCAACTTTCAGTAAAGGTTTCTGCATTCAATTTTCCAATGTAGCATTCGTTACGTTTACCACTAACAAAAGAGCTATATAAAAGACAATTTATGTCAGTAAAAGGAGTCACTATAAACGTCATTAGAAAGGTGAAATTATTTGCTTCAAGAAAGAAATTACACACTTACTATACAAGAATTTCAAGTCACTTATCATATCCAAATTTCAATTTTTGTAAGCTAAAATTCAAGTAAAAAAATAACAAGTTAATTTTTTTAACTCATTGTAATTATTGTTGTTAATAGCATTATTATTAAGACATAGGTTTTTCTCGTATCAATAGGTTTGAACTCAAACTGTACGTGGTTGATACTGCGGTGCTGTTGTACACAAGAACAAAGCGTTAGTTTGTTGATTCGAGATAGTAATGGAAAATTATCGGAATTTGTAGAAAGTGGAAAGAATGGCTTTGAAGTCTAAGAAATTTGGTAAATCTTCGTCTTTAAAGTATTTCAAGCTTGTGTTTAAGAATATTCTAATGCTCGTATTAAATCAAGCAACAACATTCACGACGAAATGTGCTTCATTTAAAATTCAAAATGGCTATCGTAAAAGAATATAACATCTTCTAGGACCAAATTAAACACAGTTACATATACATAAACTCAAAATTGTGAGCGAATGTGTCTAATATATGTATATGTGTGCATGAATATATTGAAGTCTCACTGAAATATGTTGCAGCCTAATTTTAAAGCGAAATGTTTTTAAATCATCGACGAAATTTATCCTTCAAGTTGAAATTCCAATACAATGTCACTTACAAACAATACGAACGATGTACAGACGATGAAAGTTTCTAATAGAGTAACTACTACAAAGCGTATACTATGATCCATTATTTGGATAAACACTACCACACGTACAATGGTTTTAATATGACGCAACTAATTGTTGCACACTGTTACGAGTTCGGTATAGATTAAGACCTGTTTAAGCCCATACTGTAGCTCTCTGTGCGTGTTAGTTGCTCTAAAACTACAGCAGTGCAAAAAACTCCCTACGCCGCTTTGGCCAAAAACGGAATACTAGGTAATCTTAGCCTGAATTTCCAAGTGTTATAAGGAGTTACAGAGAGAAAATTTTATCTCGGAAAATGCTGGCCTCGTTTGTTACTGAGAAGAACATTGATGCTGTCAGTAACACGTTCAAACAGGAATGGCATGTAAATTATCGATAGGTAGAAGAATGCCTGAGCAATTATACACCAGCAATTTCTACTACAAGCTCCAGCATTAAAGCACCAGCATCCGGACTAGTATTTAGCAAAAACCAGACTGAAAGTGCTAGAATATACCTTATAATCCAGACTTCACTTCGCGTGATTTTGCACTATTTTCTCCAAATAACGAACAAGTGGGGAAGTTTCTGAACGATAACTATGTTTTTTTCAGAAGAAACGTCGCAATAAAGTTGTTGATTAGTTTCGAATAGTAGATATTGCATATAATATAATAAACATTATTTTGTAAGATTATGAAAATTAAAGCTTTTTGAAAAGTTTTATTTTGCGCTTTAAAGTTTCGCACGTTGATTTAATATATACATACATGCTTGTTAGTCAAAACTGTATTTCGCACACGAAGTAAAGCAAAATAGTGGGTCCAGAAAGAATTTTGTGCGGATTTAATTGCAGATGGCGCCAAGGTATAATTGTGGGTTGGTTAAACTTGTCCAGATATTTCAGTATGATACGTCAGCAAATATTCTGGTAACATGTCATTATACAATAAATGGTAATTTAGAACGGAAGGAAGTAACGAGTTGCTTTTGCAGAAATGTGTTATTTTATTTCCACAAAGGCAAAAGTGCAAGTGAGAATAACAGAAAAATACATGCTCAGTATAGAGAAGAGATCATAAGCGAGCGTGTATATCAAAGTGTTTTACTAAATTTAGTTTGTAATTAACAGATATCGGAGATGTTCCTCACTCTGCTCTGTCAGTTTCCATAAATGTCGAACATATAATTAATTTAGGTGATTTGAAACCATAAACAAACTTTCGAAATCACAAGAAGACGAAATGTATAATAGTGGACGATTTCAGAACGTCTACATAAACTAAGTAGAGCGAAAAAGCATACTATCTGGATTCCAGACGAGTCGGAAAAAAAGTGAATGGACCATGTACCTGTTTGTAATTCACTACAGGAACACTACGAAAATCATCCATTCTCGAAGCGACTGACGATTGATGGCGTAACATGGATCGTCCATAATGATAATGAAAAATCCTGAAGCGAGGCTAATGAACCATTTTTACTATGAGCTATTAGAAAATTAGAAAAACCGAAGGCGGAAGTGAGTAAAAAGTACCAGGGAATAGTACATAAAAAAGAAAATATTTCATTAACAACAATGCTAGAACAAATGTGTCTTTTCAAAGTCGCGAAAAGTTACTGGAGCTGCGATGGACGCTTTACTTTATCCAGTACACTACCGAAATTACGCTGTCCGATTACCATTTACTTCAATCTTGGCAGAGGTCTCTTCTTAGTCAATTCTTCTTCTGCAAAATCACATCGTCAGTTTTTTATGGAAAGAACCTAAGACGTCTGCGAGGCAGAAACAACGAAGATACCAGAAAAATGGAAAAGATTTGTTAACCGAAATGACCAATACATAATAAAAAGACCTTATTACCTTTTCGGGAGAAAGTCAAGTCAGTTCCCTGCTGTACGTTTACACGCTTCTCTCCACTCATTTCTATCTTATGTTACTTGTTAATTTGGCTCTTCATCGCTGCATTTTTAATTTCATCGATTTAGAATTTTCTTGGTCTGCTTTTCTTCCTTTCTTTGTTGTTGAAGCCTCGTGCACTTTCTTTACTATTTTACCCCTAGTATTTCTCTTCAAGTAGTTTTATTTATTCTATCTAATCTAATTTTGTTTATTTTTCTCAAGAATCTCTTTAATGCTTTGTATTTTATAAAAATTCTGTAATAAAGATCCATACGAACTTTCCAATTGTTCTAATATATAATTATTGTAGTTCTATTTGACGCACTATATATATGCGTCGATCCATATGATCTTTTCTACATACTGAAAAACAAAACTTTTAGTATCTGTTTCTCTCATTTTCATTTATCACACTTATATAAAAATATTGTAAAAGAAAATCTTAAAAAAGTAACGAAGTTTCGATCTCATATATTGAAATGAATAGGTTTCTATTTCGTAACTTATATATATATATATATATATATATATATATATATATAATTTTTTTCTGCGCTTCAAACATTCACATTTATTGCTTCGGGTTACACATATAACAACTCCCAAAATCCTCGAGGAGATCCCGTTTTCCAACAGAAGAAAAGACCGAATCCAATTACAAGGCACGAAATAAATATCATGTAGCAAATAGCTCGGATCATCTCTCCTCCTATTATCTATTGCTTTCTAAATTCGGAATGTCTATAATAAAACAACATCCCGTCATCTAGAACAAAATTGAACACGCTAAGCTACGTGTGCAGAATTTCAAAACTGTATGTGTGAGCGCCTTATATATGTATGTATGGGTGTGCGTGTGTTTGTACATATGTGTGGGGAACCTGGGAAGGTGGTGAGTTTGGTACAAAAAAGGGTAGATATAACGTTGAAGGAAGAATATGAAACTTGAAAAATGTAGAAAACACGGAAAAAATAAAAAATTGTCGCTCCTTCTGCCATATGTAGTAACAGAACTCTATGTATTATACACAAGTCGTGAAAAATAATACATATTAATGATGGATATCATAAATTTAGAATTTTTAATAATAATATTTCTTATTACTCAACAGGTAAAGCCCAATTGTAAGATAATATAATACAAATTAGCTGTATGCAATATATAATAAAGTAATAATAATACTAATAATTTGCATTTGTCCAAATGTTGTTGCCAATTATAGGACAAGTAATTTATAATATCAAATAAAGATGGATGTAGTATTCTATAATAAAATAAGTATGTTAGATAATAATGTTTACAATAAAATAGAACAGTCAGAATATAATGTGCACTAATCAAAGCCCATATTAAGTAATGAATACGAAAGTCACTCGTCTACCATAAGTTTATTACAATTCTTACACATATACACTAACGATGACTTGTTTAAAACATTGGTTTTCGCTCTGCGCACGTTCAACGATTGATCAAATCTTATTCCATGTGTATGTACATATGTTAGAAGAATTGTATCCGACATAAAAAATCGATTCTATTTGCCAAAAATTGTTGCAAAATGTTTATTATTAGATTATAACGCCCCATTCAACTATGATTGATAGCAAAAATAAACGCCCGAATTCTTACCATAAACCATCCTTTACTTGACTTTCAGGGTTCTACAAACGGCTCCAAAAAAATCCCGGAAGTTTAGGGGAGAGGGGGTTTATTATTTAGCATTAAAGTCGTTTTGCTAACACTGATGCAAGCGAATTAACAAAAATACATTCTATTACTCAACTACCATTCAGAGGGGTTAGTTTCAAAATGAAATTACTGACTAATAATAGAGGAAAAGGAATTCCGTACTCACATTAACTTAACCTGATTTATTAAATTAACTAAGTATATCTACAGACAATGAAGTAATCATATGCAGTTATGATAATATAGACATTATATATAAAGAAAATAATAACCCTTATTATATGCAGTTACAGAAATATAGATACAGATATAAAAAAAACAACAAAATAACTATCCACAAGTATACGTATACATATATGGTAGGTAGACTTCCGCGGTCGTGGTCCATACTATCTTCCTCTGGGACTATTAATTCCATGGCAGGAACCGCGTCACTGGTATAACTGTTGATGTTTCGTACTCTCAGTTTCAGTGCAAGAAATAGTAGCAGTAGTTGAGCAATAAAGACGTCCCATATGAGTGGGTACGAAACGTCAGCAGTTATAGCAGTGACGCGGTTCCAGCCCGGAAGCCCAGAAGAAGATAATATCTATATATAGTTCACAAATATCCCAATATCTATCCATTACTTACATCAGTTGAAATTGCTTTATATTGTAAAGTAAATTAGGAATGGAATAAAATTAAGATATTTTACACAAATCTAAAAGACAAGCATAATTATACAATAACTAAGTATATGCGGCGAAAGTACTCCACAAAATTCTGACTGTATAATACAATTTGGCATAAAAAGCTACTACCGTGTGTATAAAAAAATAGTCTGTCTACATAAAAAATTGCCTGATTGATTACTTCATTTTTCTAAAGTACAATTATGTAATCAATGAATTCACACCTACATACAACTCTACTGACACGAATAATAGCTTAAAACATGACAATCTAATCTTTAATTATAACACAAAACCACGTATTTCCGTGAATTACAATTTGCTTTTCAACATGCTCCAACTATTTTGGTCGATACCGATATCAAGTTACTTAATTTTTTAATTAATAGGGTAGAGGTTAGCTTAGTCACTTATAACAATATTAACATAATAATACGGTAAAATATGGATTGACTTCAATCTGTTCACTGGAAGATTACAGCTTCAAGTGACGAATTCCTATTAATTCCTTAAGAAGTCTGCCTGGAAGGAAACAAAAGATATGTACCCTGAACGAGAACTCTACCATTTAGTGCGAAGGAACGCACAAATATATATCTTTATTAAATGTTAATTAGGACACTCATTCCTAGTTCAAACTTTAACGATGCTGATACCCCCAACAAGTAAGTTACACAAGCATTGGCTATTCGAAGAAAAAAAAATAGAAAAAGGGAGGGCCATTATAACTAAATTACAGGCTCATAATTAAAAGATAAGTAATGATAGAACGACTTAAAGTATCCGAAAACAACAAAAATTTAGTTTTAGCAGTTAATCAATTAGGAATATAGTACAGAAAATTATATATCCGCTAGCTTAAGAATCCCCTAGAAAACGTGCAAAGGTCTTCTTGAAAGAATAATTATTTGCGCTGGACAACCTACTAGAACAAAAGTAGCATGGATGACGTAATATATCACCGAGTGACTACTTAGAATTTCTAGAAAAATGGCGCTCAAATTAATTAAGATTAATTAAAATAGACCTAAGGATAAAGCAACTATGGATAGGTGATATTCCCACTTAAAGGAAAGGAAACATTGTTCAATATATTCCCATCTGAATGGCTGATATGGTATTTTAAAGATCCCTTCTGCACCCTCTCGATCATGAGTTTCTGATTAGTGTAGTAAGAATAACACGCAATCGAAGCATATTCAGGTTTACTTGTGAATAAAATAAAGTGGTTATAGTTTTGACAGTGAAGTCTCTGCACGACATTATAACAAAACCAAGTGATTTGGACGATGACGAGCAAATAGCAAATGGTTCGCAAACTTCAGACATCATCAAAAAGAACGTCCTCATAGTGAATAATCGTAACCCTAGAAATAGATGCAAACTGGCACATAACCCTTGTACATTAAATAACCGTACATCTAAACATATTTAGCCTAATATTGTTAGTTATGGACCAATAATTGATGATGAGGTCAGTCTATGATTTTTCGCAATCAGTGACATCACGAATTCTCGTGTATATTTTAAAGTCGTTAATATAGGCTAGAATATTGATTTTAGAAAAGAGATCACTTAAGTATATATTAAATAATAGTTGACACAGGTTGAATCCCTGTGGAATTTCGGATAAGAATATGTGGGATCAGATTAAAAGCCATTGTATATCACATAACGCTTTCTATTCGGCAAATAGTATTTAAGAAAACGTACAAATGCAGGAAGAAAAATAAAATAATCTAGTTTGTTGAGCAAGAATTCATAGTCAATTAAATCAACGCCCCTGGCAAAGCATATAAATTACGTCAGCCTGACTCGGATCGTTTACTGAATCACTAATGTACTGAATACAGGATTAGAAGTGGGGGCACAGGCACAGAAGCATATCTCCGAACAATAAAGCTCGGAATATAATCATCGCCCAAGGTTTAGTCAGCATGATTTTTTTTAACTCAAGGAGCACTTGAGATTCCGTAAACGGGCCGACACTGAAAGTTTAATAGTGAGCCATCAAGGTGGATATTCATACAATTATAATAAGCTAGTAAGCTCAGCTGCAAAAGAATTCTCGATATTCTGGGGCTGCGCTAAAGTTGGACCATTAAATGTCATATAACTCGGCATCCTAGAAGTCAAAAAAATTTCGAGTCCTTAACTATATTTTATTCTATAGATTTATGATAATTACGATAAGTTACGTTGATTGCATGTTTAACTAATCCTCATACTTGCGTAAACTCCCGATAGAAATGATCCAATAAAGTCGACTTCTATCTTTTGAAATAATATTCTTTTTATTTAATCAGACCCCTAGTGGTAGATTTAAACCAAGGAAAGAAAGTAATTCTTTCTATAAGTGCTATATACAGACGATTATAGAAATTATGTACACTTAAGTCAACATCTTCAACATTTACAAGAGAAGTCCAGTTAATTAGCAATAACTTAGTCGGTTCTCCAAAAATAATACCGCCGGTTAATATTTGATGGAAAGTTCGAACTATTAATTCACAATGAATAATAACACGAAGAGCTGGGTGGTGAGGATAAAGAGAGTGAGGGGTAGGATGCTGGTCATGTTTGAACTAACCAATGAAACGAGAGAATAGGCACGCTAAAAATTAGTAGCGCTAAAAAATGAACATAAATTCAAATCGCGATAGCAATCTAAGTACCAATATATCTACTCAGAATAATAGACGTGTATTCTGTGTGAAGAAAAAGGATTAATATTTGAATCTCTAATTGCACTTAAAAATTAATATAGAATTAATATTGATAATGTGAGTCAATGGAAAGTTACTAAGATTATTCCAAGAAAACGTTTGAAAAGTGTAGGGCATTTGGCTTCCTAGAAAACGACGACGGTTTGTTTTATTACAGCCTGACAGTACGTGACCAAAACAAAAAGATTTCGCATTTGACACATAGACTGTCTAATAAATAGTAATTTTTGAATTCAAAATCGAATTGTATTTAAATTAAAATAAATTAATTTAAAAACACAATATAAAAAATTATTATATGTGCGAAGCGTAACAACAGCGTTTTTAAGTATATAGTTGTCATCACCTCTTTCATCCAGAAAAAAGATTATTTCGAGTAGTCATTCTTAAGGCCTTTCTAAAAACTTTTCTCGATTCAACCACCTTACATATGCACGTAGAAATAAATCAGTGTGCTCAGCATACTCGCTAGATTCCAATTGAACTTTAAAGAGCCATGGTTGCAAGCTTTAAGCATGGACTGAGGTCGCGATTTTCATGGCAATGTTAATAACATCATTCACATTTACTGTTTTTGAGCATAGAAATTGTTGATGAATGATGCAATGGAATAAGGAGAACGATGGAAAGTCGCCATTAGTTCGATACAATGCAAAAAACCCATTTTGATTGTTTGTCATAGATTGAGCTCTATCTCTTGTAATGTACACGAGTTTGTCAACCGATATTTCGTAGTTTTCTACAAAATTAAGAAAGGCATTGTTAATAATGCTTCTTTATCCGAGATATCAGAAAATACCGTATGAATAAAAATGTGCGGTATCTGACATATTGGTAAACTCGACAAATTGCAAAAAATGTGTGTACCTTCCATGATCTCATTCTTTAGTTCATTTTCGATATCCATACTCAGGATCTCGACACGTCTAATGACAGTCGGACGAGATAACTGTAGCTCTTTGATATCAAATATGAACTCTGTTATATTTTTGAAGTCTTCAAATAACACTTCTCCCCTCTGAGAGTTGCTCATTTCATTACCGTCTCACCTTCGAAGGGTTTCTTATGTGTTAAAAGTATACTAGTAATTTTAAAAGGTACGAATGTTGAAGCACTGAATTGTATGGCGGATCTAGTAAATATGGCGTGCCGTGCTTTCAAACTACATTTCGAATCTTTTACTTTTCATTTTCCCATGTTTTTGGCAATTCAACTAAAGCTCGACAAACGAGACAAACATATTTATTTATCTTTTATCATAGTAAACAAGAACTCTTCCTTTCTATCATTATTAAAAGTTCATGTTTTACTTCCCTGGCAGCGAACAATTTCTATCGTAAATACTGTTACGTAAACCCCATTCTGAATAGGCACATAAAACACCACATAGAAGTATTCTTTAGATACCACTGATACCACTCCTACCATTTGCTAATCAAGAATATTTAAGTACAATAATATAGCACTTCCAACACGCTTTTAACACTGTTGCTCTAGACTAGATAGCTCTACCTATCATTATTGAATTTATCAGAAAGACTAACTCTCTGAGACCAAATCACTACTAGTTTAATGTAAACAAGTGAACTCGACTAACTAAATCCGAACTCTAATTCAATTGACATCAATGCACATGATCTCCGTGTATTCAAAGACACTTAATCATCATGACATCGAAGTAACATAAACTCTCATCACACTATAATTAGGTTCGAAATCTCATGCCAGATTTAAAAAAAGAGTAAGATATCACTTTCTTCATTATTATTACTAGAGACCGGATTTTACGCATTTTTGCTTATGCTAAATTTCAAAAGCAGCAGTAATTGTGTTAATTTTCTGCATGAATTACATAAAGAGAAGTAATTTCCACTTACCTTTTTTACGCTTTTTTTTGGGTATTTGTGCTTATTTTTCATTTTTGAACTTATATAAGCTTTTTTTTAAATTTTCAAAAAATACCTTTAGAAAATTTTATTGTTTTTCCTTAATTATATTATTTTTGTAATTAAAAGCGTTAAAAATATTTACATTTCCTATTAACCATTTCGGGACGGCAAGCGGAAAAAGCAATAACATTTGCCCACCGGCAGCACGGTGGCCGTCCTGAAAGAGTTAACGATTTCGTTCGGGATTCCCAGATTTACTTTTATTAGTGTCGGGGATTCCTTTTTATCGGTGTTCATCCGGTGGGGAATCCTCTTTATATGCACTGGACTTACGATTCTACTTATTCAATAGATTCACTCTTATTTCGTCTTCTCTGTATGGTAGTGCGTTTACACTTATTGTCTGTAAAATTAAGTTTTCAAAGATATATCATGTCTAAACAAAAATCGAGTAAAGAAGACTGGATCAGAGGTCACAAGGAGCTGAAGATTGAAAATAGTAGAATATTTTGTCAAGCATGCATAAAGACTGTAAGTTTATTTGAATTTTTTGTATGTGCATGTATTACTTGACTGCAAACTTTTTATTAATATTGTAGATTGCTTGTGTTAAAAAGTATGATGTAACGCAGCACTTAAAAACACATTTGCATCAAGAACTCTTAAAAAAGTATCAAAATATAAAAGAAAAACAACAAACGATTTCATCTTCTATAGCATCAGTATCTGGCCAGAATGAACAAAAAGAATTCAATTTCGATTTATGCAATGCTAACAAACAGCTCGTTTAGAAACTTTCTGGAGAAGTACTGCAAAAGGCAAATTCCAGATGAAAGCACTCTTCGTAAAAATTATGTTGTATCTGCATACAACGAAACCATGCAGAAAATTAGAGAAATAATTGGAAATAATTATATATCGTTTACTGTTGATGAAACTACCGACAGCTGTGGAAGATATGTCGCAAATTTAATTTTAGGGGTGTTAAATGAAGATGTTCCCACAAAGGGCTTTCTAATAAGTTCGAAAAATTTGAACAAGTCAAACAGTAATACATTATCAAGGTTTGTTCATGAAGGACTAACAAACTTCTTTTTGCCAGAGGCGGTTCCAAATGAAAAAATTTTGCTAATGCTTTCGGACGCAGCGCCGTACATGATAATGGCTGGATCTAATATTAAAGTTTTTTATGAAAATTTAATATGCTGTACCTGTTTAGCCCACGGACTGAATCGCGTAGCAGAAACTATACGACTTCAATTTCCTTTAGTGAATAAGTTAATCAATAATAGGAAAAAAATATTTGTCAAAGCTCCTTTAAGAGTACAGTTGTTTAGAGAGAGATTACCTGACATCGCCCCCCAGAACATGTCTTGATTAGATGGGGAACTTGGCTAGATGCCGCCTTGTACTACGCTATTAACTTTGAAAACTTTAAAAACCTAATAAATGAATTTCAGTCCACAGATAGTAAGTCAATTCAAGATTGCCAAGCGGTTTTAAAACAGCCTGAACTTCAAAATAATTTGGCTTTTATTCAAAGTCACTTTACTTTTGTAAGTGCAACTATAAAATCACTTGAAAAGCAGGAAGTTTCTTTGGTAGAATCAATTAATATAATCGAAACTTTTAAAGATGCCATCAACGCTGTTCCCGGATCCATTGGTCAAATAATAAAGATGAAGGTGAATCAAACTTTGTCAATAAATGAAGGATTCAAAATACTCCAAAAAATATCCACCATTTTGAGTGGTAACAATGTGCCTGATTTTATAATGGATCCTGCGATTATTGCTAAATTTAAATATGCTCCGATTACCAGCGTGGACGTAGAACGAAGTTTCTCTGTATACAAAAATATTCTAAGTGACAGGAGACATAATTTTACAATGGAACATTTGGAACAACATTTAATTATTAATAGCTTTTAGATTTTTTATGTATTAAATATTTCACATTTGCTTCTATGTGTTAGTTTTTTAAGTGTTATTGTAAAAACCCTATTTCATTCTAATATTTAAGTGCTTTTAAATATCATTTTGTAAATTTTCAAGTTTTATAAAAAAAATTTACAAATGTTGTATTTTCTTTTTTTGCTTAAAATTTTGAACTTTTATAATACCTATTTTGATCAATTTCATGCTTTGTTAAGTACTTTTTTGGCTATTTTTTGTGCTTACTTTTCCGGTCTCTAATTATTACAATATCACTAATAGGAATGACCGACTGAAGGAGGTAGGTTTTTAATTTCTTCAGGAAATGTGCACGTACAATATTTCCGCGATCGACTAGTCGATCGCGAGCGACTGTTTGAGGGCCGCTTATCTAGGCTAATAAATTGCATTGTGTCTTAACTTCTAGTGGATAAAATATTATTAATAAATCGTAGACTATTGAGGAAGCTTGAAGCATTATAAAATAATCTCTCATCTATACGTCTAGTTTTAGTTATTTTTAGGACAAGGAATGTTTCATATCTTATGGGATAATGCGTAAATCTAAACGTCAGACAGAATAAGCTCTCCAGGTATTTCAATTTAACATTCAAAAATTTTAATAAGTCGAAAGGGTTTCGCTTTATATTGTTCTCCTCCCTTTATATCTACGCTAGATGGAATGCAGAAATTTTTATTTTAATAAGTAATCTCAAATGCTTAAATTCTTCGAAAGAAAAGGATAGAACTCGAAAGTAGATATCGAAACTTGTGTGTCTATTAAACAAAAACTGTTTGGTCGAAAAAGAATTTATTCAATTTTAACAAACCCGAACTATACACTTACCGTTAACGGCTTTACGATATACAGAATTTTTCGATGAATCATACCAACTAAGCTACAACTCACATATATTTTTGGTAAATATATGATACTTACTTCTATACTTTTCGTTTTCTTGCTACGAAGAGATTGCAGAAATTTGATAAAGAACATGAAACAAATGGATCACTTACATACGTCTTTCTGTTTATTGCTTTAATACCCTTTGGCAGTTTCTTTGAATGTTTCGCCATAAGATGAAAATGGCAAAAGTATCCGACGAACAAGTACTTGCCGCCATCACAGTTCTCTATACTAACTTCTAAATTGGAATTTTTCTCTCCGTGTTCTTCTACTTCCTGAACGAAGAGTAAGAAACGTTAGCGAGAACTTTTCTCTTATTAAGTTGGGCGCTACAAATAAGTTTCGATCGAAGTGGAAGGGCGAGTACAAATTATATTTTGTCAATTTATGTCACTAAATAACGACGTCGATAAAATTCCGTTCTTAGTATTCCAGAGCGGAAATTTATTATTTAAATGTAACAAAGACATTTATGAACTTCATAAATTTATTATAACCTCAAAGCTATGTATGTTTTATAATTCGCATGAAAATATTTTTAAAATAAATCACAGTTTTTCATAATCGATTTTGCTTTAGCGTTGTAGATTGGTAACTAAGGTAGAAGATATTTATTGATTTTGAATAACCATAAATTTTAGTATTAACCATCTGCAGCGGTAAAAATTGGGCCTCTAACAAAAAACAATGAGAATATACATCCTTACTGACAAAAGAATTATGCCCGTGAAATTTTTCCAAACAACTTAGTTCTCCCCAACAGTCCCCCATTGAACTTTTATGGGAGGTACTAAACGTTGGGCGGGACGAAATAACTGAACGCGATTTCACAAGATAGGTCATTGAGGAAGAAAAGAAACAAATAGCAAAAAATAAAGTAAATTCAATGTCGCGAAGATCAAATGATATAATTAGTGTGAAAGTAAACCGACGTAAATTTAACTAAGGTTAAAGGTAACGTTCCGAGAGTTGGGTGGTCGCAAGGAAGTTCAGTAGTTAACGTTTTTCTAGAAACACTAAGCGTAAATCCCCTCATACTTAGTCTTAATTGGTTAAAAAGGTTCACATTGTTAATTCCTTTTGCAACCGTGAGAACCGTTATGCAAAAAATAGAGTAAAACTCAAAAACAAAACATGTGGAGTACATGTGAGAGATTATAAAGCTACGAGACAAGAATCCTCAATGGAAAAAGCAAGCTGCAAATGCAAGAATGAAAGAAATGCATTCACGCAAATAAAGATACATAACGTTGTGGGAGTTATCACAGAAGAAAAGATCTGATCAGCTAGGCGATCTGGAATTTATAATACTAAAACGCGAAAGTGAAAAAAGAATATGGAGGCTAATATAACCGTAATCAATATCAACCTCAACGGGCAGGGAAAGAAGTCTGAGAGAGATCACCACAATAGACCTGGAAAGAACGCAGTAAAGTAAGTTTTATGGTTACCTCAGGTAATCTCTCTCTCCTATCTGCAACTTGATGCGAATTATGCCTCACAATAGGATTACCAGCCTAAAAATGCATCCTTATCGGTAAGCTAATGGATCATGTGTAATATTCCAAAATAACATAGTTCCCTTCTACAATCTCCTCATTGAACAATTATAAGGGGAATTAAATCGTAGTATAAAAATGAAGATAAAGTAGACACGACTCCTTAAAGATTGATTGATTAAAATTGACGAAGACTATAGATTCAATTACGCTAAGGCTAAATATCGTAATTAATAAAAACACGGAGTTATCAAGCGCTGATTTGTTATCTACAGCTTCGTCAATAGCCTTTCGTCAGTTGTGTGTAAACTGTCGTGAGATTTAACCACAGAAAACATATAAGAAACGAATAATAAAAAGGAATCTTTGCTTATAAATATATTAACTAATATGTTTTTACATAAGTAAATTGGCGGTTTCAGTTTCAAATTGTATTATTTATTTTGAATATATATAATCTGTTAGATACTGGTCTTGTAATAAAAGAACCTACACTGCAAAACACATTTTAAAAAATTAAAAGTGTCTTGGTAAGCACATGTTCGTGAAAGCTATTACATTTTCGAACTTTGAATCATATCCTGCATACCTTAAGACGCATTGTATGTTGATCGCGTTTTCAATTTTTATTAATCGTTTCTCCTATTCAAATATATAACCATTATGTGTATATGCATGTATATATGTGCATGTATGGACAATTCATACAATACTTTTATCCTGTATATTCTCAGCAATTTTAAAGTAATTGAAAAATCTAACTAATTACTATATAAAGTTGTGATGTAAATATAATACACATAATCAAGTGATAGAATACTAGCATATCAAAAGTTAACTGTTTTAAGAGATATATATATATTTAAAAAATACTAACTAGGATAATTTATCCAATTAGATAACCTCGGTGAGGTTACGTACCTTGGGTTACGATAAATACCCTGTAATTATCTAGGAGTAATCACCTGTGTCGAATTAAGCTTATAAAGATGTTGTCAGTGCTCTAGGCTGAAACAATAATAGATACAATTACACTAAAGAATATATTATCAAATAATAATAAATTTGTATATAAACTTGCAATATTTTAGCCCAATTTAGTCCATTACCATAATGTGACTAACCGTTTTGTAGCGGTACGCGATTATTAAAGGGTTACAAATTTAATAAATGCCCACTGCACTACTTGTTTCTCTTCATTTTTGTATTTCGAACTAGTGCATGTATTTTATGAGCTTTTATGATGTACAAATGTCCGAGGGTTATTTTTTAAAGAGATCGGTTTTTAACAAGAAGAAAAATACTCTATCATTAACATATACACTATCGCTCATAAGTATTTAGTCACTTGCACTTAACCCGCAAATCAAAAATCAAAGTTGAAATCCTAATATCTTTTTATTATTTATATACATACATGAAAAATATATATTTTTACATCTAAAATAAATTGTCGTATAATATATTTACCTAAATTTTAGACTCGTCTATATGCCCTACTTTATTTTTAATCACTGCAGCACACAATAGAGGCATTCTTCCGTTTAATTTTCGTAATGTATCGAGTATTTTACCCCATGCCTCTTGCAGGTTGTTCCACATATTATGGGAGCCGATTTTCTCACCTCACGGTCACAGCAACTTAATGAGACTTAAACGTGACTCTGGGGAGGCCACGCCATAACTTTTATGGTTCCTTCGTTCTCCACTTTCTGCAAATATTCCCGGCATAGTTTGAAAGTATGTTTCAGGTCATTACCTTGTTGGAGGATAAAATTCTGACCCGAAATTTTAATTCCAGAGGGGATTGAGTTTTCCTTTAATATACGCTTATACTGTTCTCTTTTTAGTATACCTTCGATTTTTACGAGATCGTCCACATTTGATACAGAAAAGCAACCCCAACAGTAGGGGCTATGCATTCTTCCTGAGCACGCTCACCCATTGACCTCCTCACGAAAACACGTCTTCGTGAACCGAAAATCTCGAATTGGATTCATTGGTCCACAATACTTTATTCCAGTCTTCTGTGGTACAATTTGGTGATCGAATGCTCACTTTAAACGTTTTTGCTTGTTTTGCTTGCTTAGAAGCGGCTTCCGTATTGCAATTCGCCCGTGAAGACACGCTTCTTTTTATTGCCGTTTAACTGTGAAAACACTTATGGGTTTTCGATGAACAGCATTCATTTCTGCTGTGATTTCTGGGGCGGTTTTTTGTCTATTTCTCTTGTTTGTTATTACCATTTCAATATCTTCTGCTGAAGTTGTTGCCCTTGGTCTGCCCTTTCGAGCTTTGTTCAACACACTTCCACATTTGCGGTGTCCTTTTATGATATAACCCACGGTGGACTGATTTAGTTTAAGTTCTGTGGCAATTTCGCGGTTGCTTTTGCCAGTTTTATGGTATGCGAGTATAAACGATCGTGTTTCTACATTCAATTCTTTCCGTTTAGGCATTTCTAACCGATTGAATTTCTTCGAAACGCACGATGTTAACACTATGAGCGCCTCACAAAAACTAACTACAATTTTGCTAAAATACCCAAGTATAAACACTTAATAGTTTACAATAACATCCTATCTTAAAATAAAATAATAACAATCGAAAATTTCCAAGAATCGAGAGATCTAATCCCTTAAGTGCAATTATTCTACCTGGAGCTTTATTAGGGTATTATCATTCATTGTGAATAATAGGGTAATCGCATAATTATTTTTGAATAAGCTCTTATAGATTTTAATGTTTACTATGAAACTATTTCTTACTATAGAAATAAATTTTATAATTACAACTTTTCTATGAAAACTGTAATGAAACAAGGGTGACCAAATACTTATGCGCGATAGTGTATGTATTTCCATATTTTCGTCTACTTTTCTACATAATTTTCATTTTTATACAAACATTTGTAATACCATTAGAGAAGTTTTTGAATTTTGACGTCAAAGAAATCTCTCGTCTGTAAAGAAGCCCAATCCATCACTTCAATTTTCCCTTCTTCGGCGTCATTGATCCCTTGGCCACCAAAGAACTCCTTTACGTACCGAAACAAGTGAAAAATCACTGGGTGCAAGATATGGACTGTAAGGTGGATGATCTAGTTATCCCTCCAATCTGAGTAGATCTTGTTTTTGTACAGAAATACATGGCCTTGCATTATCATGGAACACTATCATACCAGAATACAGTAGGCCACATCACATATTTTGTATGGCACACCGGAGTTTTCTCAATGTCACACAACACACATCAGAATTGATTAGTTTGCTTTTGGTCATAATATCCACTAGCAAAGTCCTTTTCACCTTCCAAAAGACAGTTGTCATCTTTCGTGCTAAAATTGTCTAGGTGGCTTTCACTCTGAGTAGTAACAGCCCAATCCTTTTATTTTGTGATCGTCAGAAGGCAATTTTGAAACGCACCCACAATATAATTTTAAATATTTCAATATCTCCGACACGATGGTTTAAAAATTTACCTTAAAACCTGTGAAAAATTGACTTTGAAATCGCGAATCGTTTGTCCTCTTGAATTCTGTTGTCCACATCATGAACCAAATCATCAGAAATCAAAGGTCAGCCTGAATGTAGCTCATTAACTCGCCAGTCCTTGAACATTCTCACTCACCTTCTTACTTTGCTATCACCCATAGTATTATCTCCAAACACTTCGTAAATTTGACGGCGAATTTCCGCTGCTGCCAGGTTTTTTTTGCTCTCAAGAATCAAATTATAGATCGCGTCTCACATACGGCTACTGAATCAATTTTCTTATACATTTTAAACTTCTACAGCTCAGCACATAGACACACGATACGGATGCAAATGGCGTCAAAACGCGCGCAAAGCATGCTGAAAAGCGGACCTTATTTAAAAAATAACTGTCATAGATCCAGACTATCTTCCTTCTTACTTTAATTATAATAAATATTTACCTACTACGTTTGTCACGTGATTCACTCACAGGTAAATTTTATGTCTAAGTTTCGCTCGTAATATGATTACAATACTCTTATTTTAATCTATATATGCATGTAATAACCAATTTCGAAGTTCTCAACAGTTCAAAGCTGTAAGCATATCAGTATTCGCTGAAACTTGGGAGAAAATACTCCATGCAACCACGTTAGAGAAATACAATGTATGCCGTAATGCTCATCTACTTGTTAGAAGCCAAGTTTGACTTCAGCTACCTAAAATTAGTTTGTATTATATACTCTAGAATATCTAATTTAACGTTCTCGCGATTGTTAGACAATAATAGAACTGCTTTAAAATAAAATTGTAATATTAAAATTAGGTACAGCTTCTTTCAACTTGAATATTAAACTTACGAGAGTAGCCGCGAAAATTTTCTGTCTAACAATGAAACAAAGAACCTACGATTTTTTGATTATTCATCTAACAATGAAACATATAACTTACGATTTTCTTGATCATTTTATCTTTCAACTTGATCTCCCTTAACTTCAATGCACTTGCGACATCGGTTTGCGACGAATCTATTCCATCGAAAAAAATATTTCTGACAGCCTTCAAAATAAGCATCAAACTCCTCTTTCAATTGGTTATCATCTAAAAAATAACATTCTCTGAGGTACCTCCTTAAACATGCACATTGTCATAAGAAGGAGGACTCCTGGGCTCTGGCATAATTTTGTTAATAGATTTACTACCACAACGGTGGTTCATGTAGTTCTTTTTAAAATTAATTTAACAAGAACAACTCGTGTTTGTTCCTAAAAATGGGTAGTTCATCATCAATGGATTCACGACCCCACCGAAACTTTTTTAACTAATACTTTACTCACAATATAACGAAGCTTCGTCTCCATACGTTGCAATCATTCATGCGTGAATAGTTTTGAAAGTTTGACCAGTTTTATTAAAGTACTTGATAAAATTATCGATCGATTTCCTTTTGGATTGATTTTTCATATAAAATGTAAATCTTTCGAAGATTACATTATTATTACAATAATCTTGTACCGCCTTCTTATACGAAGAGCAAACTATCTCGGAAACATTGAGATCAGAGCTTCTATTTCTACCGTATTTTAAAAAGTGAAAATTTTAATCTCTTCCTCTGGCTTATATACAACAGCACCTACAGAAAATACATCATAAGCTAATTTAAATTTCCCCTAATTTTCACACACATATATATATATATATATATATATATATATATATATATATATATATACATATATAGTCGGTTATGTCTGAATAATTTACCGGTTTTTTAAAATTAAAGATGATCTTCGATAGCTTCATTATACGCATGCTCTTAATTCATGATGACTACCCCATTTGATCTTTTAGTAACTTCTTCAATTGATACTTGGATATGTTTCGGAATCGCATTCGACGGTCCCTGTCTGGAAGGTTGTTACAAATGTAATGTCCGCTGCTATCTGCTTCTGGGCTTCCGGGCTGGAACCGCGTCACTAGTATATCTGCCGACGTTTCGTACCCATTTGTATGGGACATCTTCAGGGCTGAACTACTGCAATGAAACTGGTGTAAGTCGATGGGGGACGTGTTTATATATGGATAATGGGTCATGGGTTAATGGAGCGTTACGGTTACGGTTGGGTAGATTAGAGATGCAGGATTGCCAAGCGTTATGTAGGGGGTAGCCATCATCGCGGTTAAGATTATTGGGGTGCTTAAAGATCTCTATAGTTTCACGGATTTTGCGACCATAGAAGTGGTTAGTGCGGGATAGGATCTTGGTTGAATTAAACTGAATATGGTGCCCGGTTTCCAGCCTATGCTCGGCAAGTGCAGAACCGGCTATGCGCAGCAACCTAGTACAACACTCATGTTCAGAAACACGAGTGCCGACAGACCGCTTTGTTTCACCAATATATGCCCTGCCGCATGAACAAGGAATCCTGTGCACACCAGCTGATTCTAAAGAAACATGGTCTTTTACGGAAAAAGGGTCAGATAATTTGGAATGGGGTTTGAAGATGGTTTTGATGTTGTTTTTGAGAAGAACCCTACTGATGCGGTCAGTAACACCTTTTATATATATTGTATACCCTATATACAAGGTGTTACTGACCGCATCAGCAGGGTTCTTCTCAAAAACAACATCAAAACCATCTTCAAACCCCATTCCAAATTATCTGACCCTTTTTCCGTAAAAGACCATGTTCCTTTAGAATCAGCTGGTGTGTACAGGATTCCTTGTTCATGCGGCAGGGCATATATTGGTGAAACAAAGCGGTCTGTCGGCACTCGTGTTTCTGAACATGAGCGTTGTACTAGGTTGCTGCGCATAGCCGGTTCTGCACTTGCCGAGCATAGGCTGGAAACCGGGCACCATATTCAGTTTAATTCAACCAAGATCCTATCCCGCACTAACCACTTCTATGGTCGCACAATCCGTGAAGCTATAGAGATCTTTAAGCACCCCAATAATCTTAACCGCGATGATGGCTACCCCCTACATAACGCTTGGCAATCCTGCATCTCTAATCTACCCAACCGTAACCGTAACGCTCCATTGACCCATGACCCATTATCCATATATAAACACGTACCCCATCGACTTACACCAGTTTCAGTGCAATAGTTCAGCCCTGAAGATGTCCCATACAAATGGGTACGAAACGTCGGCAGATATACTAGTGACGCGGTTCCAGCCCGGAAACCCAGAAGCCGATAGCATGGACCACGACCGCGGAAGTCTACGTACCAAATTAATGTCCGCTTTTTCCTTCAGTCTGAACTGAATCGCACCTGTGTGAAGACGTGTATGTTTTTGGTGAAAATTATTATTGTATTTGTAGAAAAGGGTATTTATTTTGAAGTGTGTACCTGTTCCATTTCTTGGAAAGATTAATACACCTGTCCTTGTCTCGCCTATGGAAATGCTGTCGGTAAGAGATATTCGGGCAATTTACCTCTTTCAATTTAAAAAGGGATTAAATGCAGTTGCAGCAACGCGAGAAATTAATCAGACGTTCGGTGAAACCACGTGTAATGAACACACATTACGGCGATGGTTTAAGAAATTCAGCGAGGAAAATTTTGATTTGGAAAATGAGCCTCGTGGATATACGCGTAGCACCGTTAATGACGACGAGCTGCGTGTAGAAGTTGAAAGTAATCCGTCGACAACAGTGCGTAGCCTTGCAGAAACATTTCAAGTGTCCATTGCCACCATTAGTCGTCACCTTTCTTCGATTGGCAAAGTGAAGAAACTTGATCGATGGGTGCCGCACCAATTAACGGAAGCCAATAAGCTATCTCTTTGGCTAATCGACAGAAAGTTGAACCGTTTCTTCATCGAGTGGTAACGTGTGACGAAAAGTGGATACTTTATGATAATCGGAGACGGTCAGGCCAATGGTTAGTTCGAGGTGAAGCACCAAGACAGCCCGCACGAGCATCACTTCACCCGCGAAAGATTATGGTGACTGTATGGTGTATCAGTAAGGGTACTATTCACTATTCATTTTTGCAAACTGGTGAAACCATCACGGCAGCGTCCTATTGTGCCGAACTGGAAACTACGCATGGAAAATTGAGCCGCCTGCAGCCCTCACTAGTCAATAGACATGGACCCATACTTCTTCATGATAATGCAAGACCTCATGTTGCACGACAGACAATCCAAAAACTTTCGGAATTTGGTTACGAAATTCTCCCTCACCCACCTTATTCACCTGACCTTTCGCCAACTGATTTTCATTTTTTCCGAAGTTTAGACAATCACTTAAAAAAGAAGGGACTTCCCTGACCGGAAGTCTGTAATAGCAGTGGTTGAGCAATATGTGAGCCGTCAAAACCTAGATTTCTTTTCAAAGGGAATTTTTCAGCTTCCAGGCCGTTGGTAACAAACTATTGATGTAAATGGAAACTATTTTGCAGAATAAATATTTATGTTTTTTTAAATTTAGACTTTTCATATGTAACAACCTGATAATATCGTATTAGTCTGCATAAATCTGATTTAGGAGACTAACCGGATGACTTCGAGTTTTCCAGCAATATATGGTTTTACCCGCGACTGGGAATAACGCATTATGTTCTAAATTGTTGGGTTCCTTATTTTCCATTACGTCCTCAGTAAGCCTCTTTTTACTTGAACAACCTAATTTGGGTTTAACAGAATACTTTAGTTCGCCTAGTTTAAATTTTGCAAACCATATTTTATTGTATGAATAACTTATGAAGAAGATTTGTCTGAATATACTCCCCATTGTTTTCTTTTTATGACAATCGAAAATGTTAAATCTCCCATCGAACCTCATATGGCAAAGAAGTCTCCATTCAATATCCGCTTCGTTTATTCAATATAACAATGGAATATGTTCTATATTCTACTGCAACCATTCCAGATCTATTATGGTCTTCATATCATTAAAGTACATCCTCTAGCCACGTTCTTTTGAAAACGTATTTTCGTAAATAACTGCGGCTATTGTAGCTCTTTTTAGCATGTATTGAAAAATAATAACTCCTGCTTGGTTTTAAAAGAGGGTAAATCATCTTCAACGGGTTCATGACTTTATCCAAACTGTTTTCCTCAATAAAAACTTAAAAGTTCATTCTTATACAACGCAATCACTTGTTCATGAACAATTTTAAGAGAATTACGTTCCGTTGTCAGAAATCCAATGTCACTGTTATGTTCTAATTTCATAAAACTTATTTTCGGCGCAAAACATTTTATGAAGCACATAATAATGAAAGAATTGAACTCAAATTTAACGCATAAATAGAAAAATTTTGACACTATTAAACGTTATTAGGCAACGCACAATTGGTTGTGTCGATCAAGGCTACTTAGATTTTTTTCTAATTCTCCTTGTGTTAAGTAAACCTCTAAAGATAATAAATTTTGCCGGAAATTTTATGAGCACTTATACAAGAATATTATCTATCCATACAGAATTATTAATGTCGCATAAAAATAGCAGTTTTAATTAAGGGTGTCCGACACTGGATTAGTACCTTGTAAAAAAAATTGCACCGAAGATGAAGTGACCCATTTGTCGGCTCGATCGTAAAAGGGGCTGTAAATACGCCCCCTTGTCAGAAACAAATCAAGGAATGAAATGAGCCGACGGAAGGGTTACGAAATGACCCCATTACAAGAACAATAGAACACTCAAGATAAAATCGAATCAGAATGGTGGTGACGATGACGATGGGACTTTGTACTGCTCGGGCAAAGGGCTTTTCCGAAAAGA
This sequence comes from Dermolepida albohirtum, assembly GCA_031893035.1. Lineage (NCBI taxonomy): Eukaryota > Metazoa > Arthropoda > Insecta > Coleoptera > Scarabaeidae > Dermolepida > Dermolepida albohirtum. The sequence continues at coordinate 125,377 of JAVIWB010005640.1, forward strand.
GGAACCACAACGGAAAATTAAACGTACAAAAAGACGATCTTTAAAGTTCCATCAAAACAAATCTGGAGCATTCAATATTGAAAATATTCTACTATCAACAAAATAAATTAATGTGATTTTTATTATATGAACTATACCTAAACAAAAATATGTAACAATTTTAATTAACTTTTATTACTTTTTTTTTAATACTTACACGCATATTTAAAACAAGAATATTGTAAAATAATGATATTTACCTTCAAATAGGCATTGAAGAAAGAATATCAAAGTTAAAAAAATCAGGGCTTTTTTAAGCTTGGACTAGAACAGAATGGAAATTAAGATAAAGGAAGTTATTACCTAGGAAAGAAGAATCAATCAAGAAGTTATATATATTTGTATATAGACATTTATAGGCCACTTTAGTGTATTTTTTGATGACTTTCTTCCATATTTTTATTTATCTTTAATCTTTTTCCTCCAGTTTGTTATTCTTTCGTGTTTTCCTGTTAGGTCTTCCTAAGCCATAAGCCATCTCTCTCGACTTACTTCCACATTGTCTGTCTTTGGAATTCTCTCTACAGTCTTTTATTTTCTTCTCTGCTTGATCTTCCAATACCCAATTATTTAGGTTTTTCATCTAGATTTTTATCGTTTCCTTTCGATAGAAATTTATCATTTTATACTTACCACCATCCTTCTCCCCTGAGAATGATCCTCTTAGACCTTACTAAGACCTTTGATACTGGATACCACAAAATTCTACTACAAAATCTAGATTATTATGTAGTGACGGGTTCCTAATACAGATCTCGTCTCTCAGACAGAACGCAAATAGTAGAATAGAAAGAAATGAGAGCCACAATAAAAACCATTGAAGTTGGGGTACCAAAGGATTCGATCTTGGAAACATTGCTGTTTATAATCTTCATAAATAATATATTCAGCTATATGAATGAAGTACAAATGTTCTTCTGCGCAGATGTCACTAAAATTCTAGTAAAAGGTGAACGTGAGGAAAGATGGGCTACAGACTCAAATACAGTTATAGAAAAGGCCAATCACAGATCTGATAATATACTAAAACAGAATAAGAACAAAATAAAACATCTAACTTTAACAATAAAATCTCAATGAGAGGCGATTGTGAAATTTCTTAGTAAGCACATCGATGAAAGATTAAAATCTACCCACTACGTGGATTGACTGTTAAAGAAACTAACAACAGGAAATTACTGCATTAAAATAATAAAAATGATAGCGACATATCAGGCAGCTATATTTACCTATTATTCCTTCATTCATTGTCACCTCTCCTATGACATGCTCTCTTGGAAATATCCTCTACAGCGAAACGAACATTTATCCTGCGAGAAAGTGCAATACTAACTATATATGGCCTCCAATATAGTAATTCATGCAGAGGATATTTCAAACAGTATAACATACTCACCTTGATGTCCTTATGTACATACACAGCCATAAAGTATGTACACGAACGCTGGCGATATTGCAGAAAAAATGGCAAAGAACACACCTACCACACGCGACATAGAAATGATCTGTCTATTCCAAAACACAGTATTGTAATAACATAAAACAATACACATTATTGGGGCATTAAACTTTATATTCACTTACCTCACAATTTCAAGAAGCTGGACCCGAAAATATTTGCAAGAAATAAGTGCACTCATTGAGAAAGAATTCTTCACATTAGATGAATACTTCAGTGGTCACCTTAGAGCTGAATTATCGAATTATCGTAATAAATGTCTGCTTGTACCCACATATTCTGATATATTGTTTATATAATACTGACTAAGAAATATTATATTTCTATTTATAACTCTTTTTTTAACAATTATTTGTATTCGTCAACATTACAATAGAAGTCATGTTTTTATGACAACAGTTTGAATGGAGAATTCTGTTTTCTACGTACCGAGCTGAAAGATATACTGGATGAATTATCACTAAATTTAATTCAAAATACGTTCAATGTTTCAATCTTTCAGAACATTTTCTTAACTAGATTAGTAATGCCAGTACTATCCTTTTTCCGGCAAGATCATCAGATATTACCCCACTAGATTTTTTCTTAAGAATTGTCACAAAAATAAAATATGTAAAAACAAACATAACAACGTTGAGGTGCTAAGTATACGACAACCATAAGAAGCATCCGCCGTCACACTTTGCGAAAGCTTCATTTGTTACGGTGTATTTTTCATTTATAACAATTTCGGAGTCTTGTATATTTATTTATTTGTTAAAAGAACCCCGTCGTATTATATATAAGGGACGCCTATGGTCGTTGAAGAAGGTTATGTGGAAACACATATTTAGGATATCATATTCGTTTTAAAGTTTTAAAAATATCTTTAAATAAATATATTTCGGCGTACGTTTACATCGACCTTGATTTTGTTGAAATCAAGGAACGCTTTTTGTGATGTGCAGGTGTTCTTTTAGTAAATGCAAAAACATCCCCCCGTTCGTTTTACTTGCCCTGGTCCGAGACAATCTCTCTATATCGTTGGCATTTGATAACTAACTTCGTAGAAGGGTAGACGTCGAAATTCGACTTCGTTCTTTTGATCAAATAAGAGTCTCATTCGTGAGCTAAGTCACTATTACTATTGGTTTAAATCATCTTAAGAGCCCGTTTACCATCGACAGGTATGTGTCAGCCAATTAATTAAACCTATATGTACAGACCCTTATTCGTAATTGTTGTTATAGGGCTTCTTTTATGCCGTGATTCCTAGAGCAGTATCGCTCGTAAGGCCCCGGCAATAGGACGTCGATCCGCTGCGAATTTGGAAATCCCGGATTGTACTTCAGCTTCTGGGAGCGATAAGTAGCCCATTAGATATTATTTTTTTTTCGGGTCTTACATCATTTAAATTGAAAATTTGAGAGAATTAAACATATTCCGTGGAAATATGTTGATTAACACTCTAAGTGTTATGTGAAGTTTTGTTTTGTTTGTTCTGTATTATTAAGTATATGTTAATTTGATTAGCTGAGTTTAAGTGAGCAGTTTAACGAAGTTATGTCCGAGTAAGATTACCATTTAAAAAAACGAAGGCTTGTGATATATCTTGAAAATCAAGTACGAACTTTTAATGGAGATTAGTAAGTTCTATGTAAATTATTTACCTAATTCCATTTTTAAATTAATTCAATTTTCAGTTGCCACCAAAATATATAAGACTAAAAATTTCGTCAATTTTCAGTTTTTTTTTTAATATTTCAAAAGGGTGAGAACAAATGATACATCTGGAAAAACTATCAAATACTGCCCAAATTCCTGAGCAACTTTGTTAGTTTAACCCATCCTTAACTTCAATACTAAGAAAGTTTCTTTCATACGTATATACGTATATACATATGTAACAGTAGACAGTTCTAACTGGCTGCTTGAAATTTTATAGAATGTTTAAAATTGAAAACTAAAAATACATTACTATTTTACTTCCGTAAAGGGAAGAACACGCGTCAAGCTTGTGAAAATTTGCGTAAAATTTACAATAACATTGCTCTATAAAGGCGCCACTGTTAACAATCACTAGGTTCAGAGGACGCAAATGCTAAGCATCTAAGACAGCAATGTCATTCATGACGACTATGCTTAATTGTAGCTTGTTGCCAACAGCTGAACGAATCTCTCAGAGTAAAAGAAATACGCTGACTTAAATCAGCGCTCCAAATATAACCTTAACATCTTGTACCCTATAATTGTTAATTGCTAATTTGCTACTTGGATATAGAAACGGACAAGTAATATGTATATATTGTATATATTGGTTATTGTCTATCTTGAGAAAAGTTGAATTATCTAAAACATCCATTAATGCTCCATACATGTTAAAATCACAATTATCATTTAGCAAATAATCAAGAACTACAGAATGAGATACCTACACAGCTGAAGAATCACCAATTTTATTCTCTCTAGTACATCAAAATTTACGAACAGGAGTTATTAAAATTTAAAGAGATGTTAAAAATAGTACGTATAGCGAGATATCTAACACTTGTCAGTATTAGAGCATAGGCGTTCAGAAAACATGAAAGAACTGAGTGCTAATACATAACAGTTGCATTCGATGAACAAAACTAATGATTCATGAAATTTCGTGCTGATTATTTCTTAACTTAACGACGCGATCAGGGATGTCCACTAAAATTAATAACAAAATAAAGATGTTGATCAAGTCAAATCCACGATATAGAACGCGAGAGATTAACGTTAACCGTCTATCAACAGATATACACTATCACTCGAAAAAGCAAGATACACCAGCAATCTCGATATTTATGTTCGTCGTGAACTAAGATATGTTCACTTGAGGAAGGTGAGGGCAACGACCCTTTTTGAAACGACCGATAACTGAGAACTGAATTCTTTATAACAACATGAAGAGGAAAGCGAAGATTCATTCATCATTTATCATATGAAGGTTATATACTCAGTGTGTTAAGACTTTAATGGCGTCGTTTTTTTCGCACTCCTACCCAGTAATGAAACAATTAATTCAAGTATGTACTGACGACAAATCGTTTGCACGAATCCAGCATTTAGAAACATCCTCGATAATCGTAAATGAGTAGTATTTCATCATTAAACGTTAGACCTACACAAGTTTGATAGCCCGTCAAAAAGTATTGGATCTTGGATGGTATGTGCTACGACCACCACCATACTTACTGGTTTTTACACCTTTAAATTTCTTCCTTCCGCCACTCTGTACTATACTCGCTGCATATTGTAAAGTTTGAAATAAATTAAACTGTAAATCAGAACCTTCTAAAGTTTTTGGGCAGACAAAAAAGATCTTTCTATTAATAAATATTTATGAAGTTCCCCAAAAGATGGCGAAAGTTTATCGTGGACAAGAGCAGTATATAATTTATATTTTTTTATATATTAATAAATGACTTATGACCAGAAAGTCCATACGTTGAGTTTAAGAAAAATCCGTAACTTGATTAGGTACACTAAAAACGCTCTAAAAATATCCAAGCTTAATAATTTCTAACCAAAATTATAATTAAGTATAAGTAATACAATAATTTCGAGATTGTACTGTTTACCCAATGTACACCAACCAGGTAATTCGATGAGACCAATTATTTCTGACAAATTTGTCCGAAAAGCCAAAAAGTTTGTCAGTTGTAAATTAAATAAAATTTATTAAAGAAATTAAAGAGTGTAAACTGAATCACGGAAATTTTAGTATAATTCAGCGAAACGGTGTTTGTTTCCTTGAGTACCCATTCCAGAAACTTAAAAATGTATAGATTTGCTTTATGAGAATAAGATTGAACCGGAAAAAGTAAATGAATATTTCTGATTGGTATCCCTATATATAGTATATCTCAAAATTGATTCAAATTTGAAGGTAATTTCTATGAACACAAACAATAAATAGCAATGGGATGGTCTTCCTCCATTTATATCGAATCTATTCATGAATCATTTTGAGGTTGCATTTAAACAATGCTAAATGTTTTCCAAAAATATGGATTAGGTATGTAAATGATATTTTCGCGATTTTCGACACACTTAAGTGTATCATAGATTATTGCGTTAAGCAATTGAATTCGCAATTCTTGATGACAGACTGCAGAAAAAGAAGACAACGACAGCTTACCTTTCTTATATACCCTAGCTATTAGAAACTACCATAAAATAGAAATTGACATTTTCCGAAAAGAACCCAATGTTAACTGATTCATTAGGGCGGATTTAAATTGCTTCTGTCAACATTCTTATCAATTGATTGGCAAGTTTCCCATTAACAGAAGTAAAATGTGAATTAAATCTTATTAAAAATATCGCGAGATACATTGGTTTCTATTCGAAAATAATCGCGAAATTAATTAAGAAAGCTGACTTAAAAAAGAAAATCAGTGCTACCATTCTTGTTACCTCAAAACAATAGTGACAAATAATTTATATGCCTACCGTTTCACTTAGTTACAGAAAATTTAAATAAGGTTTTTAAGGAACGCTGATATCAAGTTACGTTTCGACCAAAAAGCGCATAAAATCTCTTTTAGGAAATACCAAAGGTAAAGTCGAAGTTAATCAAAAATCTGAGATATATGAAGAAAATTTCCGAAATGGTGATAAAAAGTATATCTATCAAACGAAACGTTCAAGAGGAACCCGGTTTAAAGAACAAATCTCGCATATTAAGTATAATCGGCCTGAGAAATTCAGTTTCAAAAAAACATGTGTAGAAAATAGTTATACTGTAACCGCGGATTGTCTATGTTTAATCAAAAACATAAATAATAATAATCTTTAATGCCCAACAGTTACATAGACCATTTACAGGATATAATGCACTAAGAATAAAATTAAAATTGAAACAAAAACAGGTGCAGTTAATGTAATACAAAGAAAAATAAGAATCCATTTAACAAAAAAAATATACACACTTATAATACTGTGATCCAAGTCGTACAAAAAAAAAGGAAAAACTGAATGTTTATTGAATCTACATATTATTATTTAATAATAGATTCAAAGTAGCGAAAGAGATCTTCGCAGAATGCATAGGCATTTCTAGACATATGTACCAATGGAGCCTTGTGGCAAACATTGGTTCTTGCCCTAGCTAATGAGAAGGTTGCCGATGGTGTAGTGTTAAAACGCACGAGGAAATCAACCTGGGACAACAGCACAGAAGAATCAATAAAATTATTTATTATAGCAAGAGAATCAAAATTGTGCCTAGCAAGCAGACCCTCGTACGTCGAACCAAACGCAGGATAATGACCATCAATCCTGTAGGATAAATATTTGAGGAACCTCTTTTGAACACGCTCCAGGAGCAACTGCTGGTAATGGTAAAGCGGGTCAACTGAAGCATATTTCAATCTGGACCGGACAAGAGAACCGTAAAGCACCTTCAAAGTATGCAAGCTACTGAAGCCTCTGCAAGAACGAATAAGCAACCCAAGACCTCTGGAAGATGACGTAGTTATGCTACTTATATGCTTGGAAAAGCTAAGATGCGAGTCGAACAAGACTCCAACATCCTTGAAGTTGTGTTCTCTCGGTATAATGGATTGCTGAACATTATAGTTATAGTAAAGCGAAGTATTACTTCTACTAAAAGAGAGAACAGCACATTTGTCGACGTTGAGCTTTATCTGATTATGGCTACACCAATCGTCAATAATGCACAGATTAGATTGAAGATTAATACTGTCGTCAAGTGAATTAATTCAGCTGAAGGTCTTTAGAGCGTCGGCGTAAGCTAACACTCTGCAGTCAAGACGTTCCAAGAGATCATTAACATAAATATTAAACAAAAGGGGTCCCAAATGGGAACCTTGTGGGACTCCAGAGGAGATATCGAAGAGCTCATTATAATGCACATAAGCGGAACGATTTTGCAGATAGGAAAAAAATAAATTCGTAATATTGGGAGCAAAGCCAAAAGATGTCAACTTAGAAATGTCATGATTGATGGTATCGAAAGCTTGCTGACGTTTATCAAGTAGTTCCCCGATAAATCGAGTAATCTCGACAAGGTTGGTAACAGTAGATCTGCCTGGAATAAATCTATGTTACCTAATGGATAAGAAGGGTTTGACACAGCTAAATAACTTGTCATAGAGGATCGGTTCAAATATTTTATCAAAATTTGACAAGATACTAGCAGGTCTGTAATTATTGCTGTCAGAACGCTCCCCTTTCTTGAACACTGGTGTAATCCTGCCTATTTTCCAACCAGTCGGAAAAGTTGTTCTTCGGACGCACAAATTAAAAATATCAGTCAGAGGCCCGCAGAGACCCAATGGGCAGTCCCTGATAAAAAGCCAGGCAATCCATCATGTCCACAAGTGGTAGATGAGCCAAGCTTCTTGATATTTGCCAAATCCTCCTCAGTTGTAATGCGGCCAAAGTGTTGAGTATCCTGTTTAACCTCAACATGCACAAGGTCGGCGCCAGAAGACCCCCCCCAGCGTGTGAACTGGAAAACAAGCCTGCAAAATCCTCTACTATCTTGGATGGCTCGTCAACAAGTGTACCATTGAAAGTTAAACAGCCCGGTATCCTTCTGATCCCTCGCTTAGAATTAACAAACCGCCAATTTATTCGGATGTAGAGCAATGTAATTCTCCACGGTAAGCTGGCATATGCTACCCTGACTTTTGCTTTAATGATAGCACGAAGTTGTGAGAATTCATTTCGATCAGTTGCAGCTTTGGTACATTTCCGTTTGCTGAAGTAATGCTCCTTTAAGCTAAGGAGCTTTTTGAAGTCATTATTAAATCACGGAGGATGGTGGCGAGGGCATTTTTTTTAAGGGGACTGTATGTTGAATAATTTCATAAAGTTTATCATAAAGAGCAGTGAGAGCATCATTAGCATCAGTAAAGTCAGCTAGAAAGAACCAGTCAAGAGCAGACATGATAGTGTTGAGAGAGGCCATGTTAACCCTGCGGAAATCGTAACGCTGGTTATTATTAGATGGAAAGTTACATGTAAACACTGCATTTGAAAAATCCATAGCTATAATTAATGCTGGATGTCAAGGATCCTCAGGGACTAATGGTACCAAGTCACGGGACACAACAAGAGAGCAGTCGACATTGGAGAAAATTAAATCCAGAAGTCTTGAATTATTATTAGTAAAACTATCGTGTTTTATTAAATTAAGCGTAGATATAAGCTAAGTAAAGACATCGTTTTCTGGTCATTACTACAAGGAGAATTAAAATCAAATAATTATCGCAAATTGGAAAGATACGAGATCTTTATTGTGAAAAATAAAAATCATGTATTCAGTGCTGTAGGGGTCCGATACCACATTCTGGCCTTTATGATTGCAAGGACGTATATTAGTACAAGTGATATTGATAGGTGTTTCGTGAACGTCAGTGTGTGTTTAGTTTTGACGAAATGAGTGTGCGGGATTTTTTCTGTGTGAGCATTACTGCGGATCCAGGTGGGGTACTGTGATTATTAATCTGCTGATGATGACAACTATGTGGTAAAGATTTTCTGTCTTTTTTAATTAAGCGACTTATGAAAAATATACAAAAATATATCGTGAGTTTTCGTTCCAACAATTCAACATAATACTTCAAAATACCTCGTGCACAAGTAAACAAATCAGTAATTCCAAAACACCAAAAATAAAATTAAAAATTAACGTGTCCGAACATTTTTACAGAAATAAATCACTTGGGACATTTCATATTATATGACCGCATTGAATATGTACTACATTCGACTGGCAATTTATTTATACGTACTAAAACATCGGCTGAGTACTAGATATATTGAAGCACAAATATTTAAAATGTTTCCGACAAAAATTCATTTTATTCAAACAATTTTGCGCAGTTTATAACTGATATACAAAACTAAATCTAAAATTTATTCCACCTAATAACAAACTGCCCATGTAAACCAACATTAAAATATACGTAATTTATATAAATGCTAGTAACATACGCGTGCATATTTTCACACATGTTTAGTTTATTAATATTACTTTAAACATGAATTCGTATACTTTGTTTGCAAATAATATTTCAATTCAAAATCTGCCTCGAATGTGTGTCCGCTTACCATATCCTGAACATTAAATTTTCAATATTTTAATTTCATGCTACCAATAAACATGTTGCATAAATTAATTTGTATACATAGAAAACGAGAGTTAAACAATTAGTAATTTTATTTTAACGACTTTAATCAAGTTCACAAACAATGGCCTGATTGATCTAACATCTGTTCAAGAGAGATCACGTTTTAAGTCAGCTGTACACACTTCAAAGGATGCGATGCACGTACTTATATGTCATTTATATTTTCTGAAATCGATGAACCTAAAAGTAAATTTCAAATTTCCTTCCATTGATTTCTAACATTCTCCCTACGATGTTATCCGCGTTGATAGCCTCCCATAGGGCCTCCATCAATTTGTATTGAGATTGTGTCAATCATTCGCGCTTTTAAAGTGTGTGCTTTGATGTATCTAGGAAGTGGTAGTATACGCAGGTAGTTAGTCTTGCCTATACTACTAGTGTATTTGTTTTTGATTACCTGCACTCCGCCCAAGACGTTATTTCTTTTATTCGTTTCTCATAGTATTCTCTCTGGCTTGTATTCTGCTGCAACCTTGTTACTCTACGCTTGAAAACCATAGTTCCGCTATTGCACTAGCACATATACTGCTACCTGTCCTGTTGAAATGATGGCAGCACCTACAGACACCGTTCTATAGCCGCTCGCAATCCGATTCGTAATCTTCTCCTGAGCTGAGAACAAGCTTGTTAAGTTTCTGTCTCTCTACTCTTAGTTACACGACTCATACCGGCGCAACATTTCACAGAATAATAATTTAACACACCTCTTGTATGGATTAATTATTAAGCCAGTCAGAAGAAATTTTCCAGCAACCAGATATCAAAATCTACCGTTTTCCCCATCACTACCACTAGGTCGTATAGAAAGGCAATAAAAGTGCTTCCGATATATCATTATTCTTATAATACATATATCATCGAGTAAATTCCACAGCGTTGTCCAAGTACTAAACTTAGTTCTTTCCCCCTTTTAATTTTGATACTTCTCTAGAACAGACAGGATTCGACTATTCGTGTAAGCAACGTCGATATGCCGCTATTTGTGTGTTTTTTTATTATTAATTTTTACATACCAAAACTAAGAAAGTACTATTGTAAACAGCGACGATAACTTGAAATTTATTAAAATAAAACTCTCTTTCAATTACTTTCTTCTGAGCTTCCGAGCTGGAACCGCGTCACTGGTATAACTGCCGACATTTTGTACCCACTCGTATGGGACATCTTCAGGGCTGAAGTACTGCTACTGTTTGTTGCACTGAAACTGCTCTTTCAATTGTCTCTCTATTTTCGAATTAATATAATACATCTTCGGAGAGAAATCGTTTATTAATTAAGTTCATGAAAATAATGATTTATTTAAATATATTAAAGGAGTAAAGCAGCAATTGCACATAATAATATATGTAGTCAAAGATTCAAAATTAAATTCCATTATTATTTGAAAAAACTAATTTCCTTCTGAACTGTCGATCTTATATATATATATATATATATATATCTCAGGCAGCGCGATTATTAACTATTTTTGGTACGCCACTGCTTAAAACGTCCTTTAGTCAGCAGCGGGACTTGAAAGGCAGCTTAAAATGTTCGGCATTTTATACAGTTTCAGTCGTCATGATTTTATGGCCGGAACAATAACGCGTCCTTTGTGTTAAGGCATTTCACCACTCGGAATCTGTAATAGCTATGCACAGACAATTTCGGCTTAAATATAATGTTCCCAGGCAAGATAGAATTCCCTCACGTAAGATAATTTTAAAATGGATTTCTCAGTTCAATGAGACAGGAAATGTACGAAATGCATACGTCGGTCCGATAAGAACGCTTGTAACTTGTAACAAGGAATCCTAATTATTCAGCAAGGCCTCAAGCACATATACTTAACACCTTTTGAAAAAGTCGTTGCTAAATTTAACACGACAACTTACAATGACATCTGTACAAAATTTTGCACAAAAACCAGATTTACTCTCTAGATGACAATTTTCTACACAATCTATTGATTTACTGGGCAATAACCTAAACATTTTGAATAATCCCTTAATTAACAAACAAAATTTTCAATACTGGTCTGACGAACAGCCTCAAGAAATTTACGAACAATCACTCATTTACTTAAAGTGACTTGGTATGGTTACAGTTATTACAATTTCCAGGTGATATTTGGACCCAGAACTTTTTACCTACTGAGTGCAATGACTTGGAATAGAAAACAACAATGTATGGTTTCAATAAGGTGGAGCTACGCACCATACTATACCAAATTGCATGACAACGCCAAGAACCACGTTTCCTGGATAGCTCTTTTCACGACTTTGTGATCTTAATTGGCGGTAGAGATCACCAGACTTAAGAGTCCCAATTTTTTTCCTATCGGGATATTTAAAGTTTAAGGTGCATATAAACAAACTCTATTACAATATTTGAAGGACATTATCCAAGAAATTAATTCGCTAGGCCAGTCTATGTTACAGAGATTTATGCAAAATTTATTTGAACACATCTTCAGGAATGTAAAAAACGTGCAAAACAGTTGTATACATTTGCATAATGTTATTTTTAAAAATATATTGCTCTGCATATATAACAAATAAATGTTTTGATTTTGTATTTTTATTATTAAGCCTATCGCAGTATCCCAAGAACAGTCAATACCCAGTGCGCCACCCTACATAAAACCACAAATATTTTTGATAACTCGGTGAAAGTTACTGTGGTTTGGTTGGGATGTCTCGCCACATACACCATATAGTCCCAACCTAGCACAATCAAATAACTATTCTTTGCGTTCTTTTAGAAAACTGCTCGAAACTTTCGAAAGGAGATTGATAAAAATGGACAGTGTATGGACAGTAATTACTTAATTACCAAACCAGTATTTTAAGACTTCAACTTAGAATTCATACCAGTTCATTAACAATGCATTGCACCACGACGAAGGTATCCAGTACAATTTTTTACCAGGTAATAGTAAATTTTTATGCCGTCTAAATAAACACTTATAATTTACATACTTTTATACGTTTAGAGTCTAGACGCATAAATCTTTCAGTAGATACCTGACACTTGTACATATTTTTCCAACGTTTCATTTAAATTCAACGTATTTCTGCTCACTACCCCTACGTTACGTATTTCATAAGGCGAGAACTAGAGACAATGCGCTCAACTGCAAACACGCAAACACGAATCATTGAGAAAACGCAATTAATAACATTATCTGGCCCCTTTGATCTAATCATCCTTTCCACTCAACCCCACTAATTTTAATAGACTTAAAATTATTCAAATCACCACAACTTCTACCTTATTTATTTATTAATTAAGGATTGTTGCAATTTTCGCATTTTTTTATCTCGACAATGGTTATAAATCCCTAGGGGTAGTTGTTCTAATTAATCGACGAGCGAATTATGGATTCCGCCCTGCGAATATGACAAACAATGACCCCTGGATGACTCGTGCCACACCCATACCCCGGCTAGACGACATCCCTCACCCTTGTGCATATTGAAGAGTCATATATCGCCATACATTTTATATTATAATCACCCTTATTACTTGCATTAATTGGGGTGTGGCTTGCGCCAACCACCCCCCGCTATGAGTCGTGCTGACTGGCAGAAGGGCGGACCGGTTTCATAAGAGGAAAAAAATGTAATTACATTAGTTAAATATGTACACGAAATATTGCAATTTTTCATGTTTATTATATTCATCGTTAAACACTAATAGCATGTTTCGAGTATGTACTTTATGAGGTATTATTTTAATTATTAATGTTCAGTTTGTTAACCTTACTAACAGTGAAGTCAACACATTAAAATTGATATACTAAAAGACTATACCGGGTGTCTACTCTCAAAGTCCAACATCGGCAATTAACAGTGTATTAACTTATTAGGTCGTTTGTCATTATTTCTATACTAAAACATTAAATAAATACTAAGTAATAAAGGTTTCAAATCATTTTGATTAAAAACAAAAGTAAAGCAAAATTACAGAAAACATTCAAAAAACCCCCCGTTTTGTGCTAAGCAATACCCTAGTCTGTCATGAAACCTATTTCTAACGTTAACTATTGGCCTGTCAGTAATTGACACGCATTTAGCAACTATTGTTTCTTTCAAAGAATAAATATCTGGATAAACTTTTTGTAAATTTTACTCTTAAAGTGTCTCCACAGGAAGCAATCGCAAGGTGCGACTTCAGACGGTCTTGCTGGCCAATTTATAGCACCACGTCTACCATTTCAATGATTTGGAAATGAATCACTTAAAAAATCTGAACCAAAATACACGGGACAGCCATCGTGTTGAAACCAGATCTCCTGAACTTCTCTGGCAGCTTCCACAAATGCAGATCTTACCTTGGTTACTAAAAGTTACATATCTCTGCATTTAAGTTTCTTTCAATTTCAAATGGCCCAATAGTATTATTATTAAAAATTCTAACACATATATTTATTTATTTATGTTTATATTAATTTCGTGAAGGTATAGAATTCTGGTCGATATATTAATTCTAGAATTTTTTGCGCCCAATATCAGATATTCTGAGCATTTGGTTTGTTATTTAAGGCGAAAGTACACTCATTAGTGAAGCATATCGATGACATAAAGCGATGATTATTGTTAGCATGCCCTTGCATTTCGTAACAAAACGCTCTTCGACGTCAACAGAAAGTTCCTTGTTGAAACCGTCATTTATATGGGTGACTTAGGTAAACCAACTTTACCTCAAATTGTATGTTGGATTCGCATTTTCCATCACCAAAACATCCTCTTCTGAGTCGTTAACTAGTTTTCTATTTCCTGTAATATGTTTGCTATTTAGAACATTTTCTTCTTTCAGTGAAAATAATGGTTATTGCTCACTACCCCTACGTTCCAATTTTACAGGAATTGTTGTATATCTTTTCTTTTAATTTTCCAAATACTTCTGAATACAAATCTCGAACTTGTCGCTAACTAGAGCCACTATAAAAATATTCGCCATAAAATCTCTTTCTTTGTTGATACAACTATACATTGTTCCGCAAATAAACCTCAATTCAAGCCTAAATCTCGAATTTTTAATCATAAATAAGCAAGCACTAACAAAGAAATTTACTGACTTGCACGAACTAATTACAAAATAATTTGACGAATGCTGTCTGATTTTAAAATCAAGGCTAGTCATATTTAGAAACTGTCATACCGTAAATTAGTAAAAAACCTTTGATACCATACCTATATTCCACTTTGAGAACGTACGGAATAATATTTCATAATGTGAGTACAAAACATAGCTCATCCAGTGAGCCATGATTTCTCTGTCACGCCAAACGTCATCACGTAAATCTGGGAAATGTCGGTTGCATTTAATGACAAACCTGTATAGACAATTGTGTAGTTAAATTTTTTACGTGTTCTATTCTCAATTTTTTTTAAGTAAAAATTGAGAAAATTTCATCAGAATTAAGTTATTATTGCATACAATAGTTCCAGCAATAGCGACACCTTTTACTGAAGAATACAAGGTTTTGTTTTTGTGATCGAATCTTATTTTCGAAGCGATAATAAATTTGATTTAGTCTTGTTCAATTGAGGACTGTTTAACAGAATTAAGAATTGAATTCCTAGAAGTTGCTGTGGAATGTGATCAGTCGCGGTGAAATTTAAATGTCCGTGAAAACCTATGTATTTCACGAGACAGGCAGTATTGGAAGAAAATATGCCAATGAACAATCTCCAAAACACACAAAAGAATCAATTGAAACAAAAGATATATTTTCATTACAATTGTACATCGTAAACGTACATAATTACATGTAATTAAACAACCTACCGTGGATTTTCATTTTAATATCTGTTTCCATAATGCAATTTATGACACGTTAAAAGACTCGAATTAATCGTTTT
Source organism: Dermolepida albohirtum (assembly GCA_031893035.1). NCBI lineage: Eukaryota > Metazoa > Arthropoda > Insecta > Coleoptera > Scarabaeidae > Dermolepida > Dermolepida albohirtum. Next base: position 140,895 of record JAVIWB010005640.1, read on the forward strand.
CCGTGGTCCGAGGTTGAAGACACATGTCCGGATAGCACGAAATCGCGGGGTTCACATCTCGAGCGGAAAAAAAACGCATTTTTATTTATTTTTATTATTTTTTTAATAATTTCTACATTATATGCACAATGTAAAAAGCGGTTAAAATTAGAATTGTGCAGGAAACATATGAGCCAAAGACCTCAATTCGTTCTTTAGAAAAACAGACCAAGTCAATTTTTTTTTGTCGGAACTTGCCGTACTGTCGTGAAAAGGAAAAATTTTCTTCACATTTATTATAATATCACCTTTTTAGAATCTGCATTATTTTGTTTTTTTCTTCAAATATTTCCTTTCTAATTTGGTCTATACTTCTCTTTATATACAACAAAAAATCTGTTGGGTTAGTTGGTCTTTATTTTCTTGATAAATATTAATAATAATAGAAGATGTTGGAATTTATACAATTCGTTTTATTTTCAATAAATATTTTCCTTGGATCGTTAACAAACAATCAAGCAATTTTCTTATTGAAATTTAACTTTCAGTACTTATACATATACGATTCTATTGAGGGATTATAGTAATATCAATGATTAACATATTTTATATGGGAGAATATTCAAATGTAATTTTCTTCTAATTATCTAATTATCCCGACGTACACAATTTAAACATGTACATATTCCGAAGCGTTCTCAATACAGACCGCAATTTCAAGTGTTCAAGTCCCTAAACTAGGATAGTTCGATGTTTGCAAAAGTAAACAAACGCATAGTCAGAATTGATAACTCTATTAATTCTGACTATGCATTTCAATCATTGCAATCATTTCATATCTCGTTATTTATTTCTATTTTTACAAGTTGCTTCTTGTTTTAATCCATTATTTATAATTTGTAATTATAAATACACATCAGGGGAGCATAACGATGTTTTCGTTCTATTTCGGAAGGATATCAACTGCAAACGTTAATCATGGCCGTCTTTTACTTTTCGTGGCCTCCCCGTCTTTTTTTTTATTAGCCACCAAACCAACTGCTCTACGCTTTTTGATAGTTTTAAAAATCGAAGACTTAGAATAGTAAGTTGCTTCTACACGTCGCTGCCTTGAATCTTGTTGATGAAAAAACTCTAAACGGTGGCGATTCCCGTCAGATCTAGTCATTTCACGGATGATAGAATAAAATAAATTGTTACTTACAGAATAGCTTTACACTATCAAAAATATATTTACGGGTACTTGTACTAAAAAAAGAAAGTTCTTTATGATTAAAACCACAATAATTCTTCTAAACGCTTCGAAATCAAATAATATACTAGCTCATATTACGCATAAACTGTCGTCAAGCAATTAACGAAATAACCATCGATAAAGGACAAATTACCCAAGTAGGATTAACTAAAAATATTTTCGAAAAAACCGCTTTCTCTTTCATTTAATAATATACATTTTCAAGAACTGTATTACCATAATGGAGTAAAAATAGAATAATACTGAATATAAAAACAATATTACCAAGGAATTAAACTTTTTGCAAATGGTCAATTACTTATGCACAATACTGTATATGGCTGAATTTAGAATTGAGTTAGAATTAAATTATATTTGGCATGCGTTTTATTTTTTATATATTTTATTGTAACACAGTTCATAAAGGTTGGGCGAAAAATCAGAACCCAGTTAAGCTGTATTTTGAGTTCAATTTTTGCTATACATATGTACTGTATATGCATTAAGGTTTGCTTCTGTTATTATTTATGTTATTATACTCTTGTACAATGAGAAATAAAAGATATTGTTACTTAAAATATTATGTGAATATGCTTCAAAATAATAAATACCCGATATTCACAAAAACGTTAATAAATAAATATACCATGTGCTCCATAACATGATTACAACAGCTTAAGGATCTGTTACTAAAGCAATTTCAAGTTAGAAATATCTAATGAACATATGCCCATAAATATCGTAATTGAATCACAAGCATTTGCAGTTTTGGACAACCACTAATACAGATATTATGTATTGCTGGGAAAAAATTAAATGAAATTCATTTAAAAAAAGACACCTTATTGAATTAGTTTTTCAAATATCCATCCAGTTGCTATCTATATAATCTAGCTCTTCTTAGAGTTAAAGGGATGGCTCTGCTAACAGTCTCATGATTAGCATGAATAGTTTCTGCGGCATCCATATTTCTAGCAACAAGTTGTTTTCTGTTTTCAAGTTATTCTGAGAGACCAAACAAGTGCTGAATCTCTTCGAGTATAATTTTAATTAAGGAAATCCGTTACTTGTCTGTCAGAGTGCGAAGGTGCGTCATCGTTCTGTATCCATATTCGTCGACTTACATTAAGAGGAACATCATTCAATAATGTTGTAAGGTCATTTCACGCAAATAGCTAATTGCTGTGAGACATTTTTCTATTATAAACGACAAATGAGACGGTCGTCTATAATAAATGGGAGTCCCTAGTTTATTACGGATTTTCAAATGTCCACAATGTGAGTTCTTGGTGTTATTGATGCCTTTTCTGGTGAAGGAGGCTTTCATCACTTAACTATATTTTCCGACCACGATTTCTCACAAACCAATATTCAAATCTTGAATCGTAGTCGCCAGGTTTTAAAGCTTGTATAGATAAGATATGCCACGAGTACAGACCGAAATTATTCTCCATATTTCATGCGGCCTACGTCGCCTATTGGCTATTCTTCGGACACTAGTAGAAGTTTGAGCGTCACCACATTAAGTATTGCTTCTGCTTGAGCAAGTTCGCCCTTCACTGGACGTTAAGACGTAGCTGTAAGAAACTTACCTGCTTCTTTTAAACATGGATTGACAGTGATATAAACAGTTCTACAAGGCACTGTACAAGTGGGAAATCGCCGACGATATTCGTCAACTACCGCTCGTCATTTTCCATTACACAATCCATAAAAAGCGATATTCACTTTTATGTAACACGAAAAAATAAACACTCTAAATTATCTTAATCGACGTTTACTGTCACGATGAATAATAACTGATGAATCACAGCCACCCCGACGTTTTAATAACAACAAATTTAACAGCGATGTGTAATACCATATGTTCACTGTACCAATAAATAATAATTGATGTAGCATAGCCACCCCGACTTTTCAATAACAACGAAAACAACAGTGGTACGTAATACCTACATTAGTAGGGTTATCTAAAACTTCAAATACTTCTAGGTCACTTACGATTATAGTTTTGGGCATATGTCATTAGATATTTTAACTTAAAATTGTTTCAGTAACACATCCTTAAACTGTGTCAATCATGTCATGGGACACCCGGTATAATGTAGAGAGCATGTATAATAACAGGAATATAAAAAGCATACATTTCAATTTTATAAATGTAAATTGTCGTATTCAAGATGTGTGGCTTACGAACGTCGTAAATGACAATTATAATTATTACTCTTAAAAAAATTAACTTGCACAACTAAAAAACTCGATTCTATGTTCATAAAAGTTGTACATTTTTTATATGCTGGCCACTCTACTCCCACAGTAATCCTGCATGGAAAAGCGAGAAACACTTATAAGAAGAAAAAAACGTTTAATACACATACCTTTGGTTGAATACTTACTGTGTATGTCGTTATCCCAGAACCGGTGTGGACAGCAATGATCTGAGTTTCGGTTAAGGACTCGGGGGATACTTATCATCGGGTTCATATCAAAAACGCATATTGCAAGGGGATTTTGGGAGGTCTGCGGTTACGATAATTTTCACGTGAAAAGGATCGATAACAGAAAAGAAAAACAGTGAAAGGATATCTCATTCTATTCGAAGGCACGTTTTCCATACCTGTAATTTAAAAATATATTCTCTTCGTGCTTTTTCTTCTAGATACTTTATTAATACCCGAAAAAATCATACAACGAGAGATTACAAATGTATTTAGCTCATCATTCCTTATGACAAGTTTTTGAGATGTGACAGTGTTTAAGTTTTTTCACATTATGCATAATTTCATTCTATATTAATACTTAAGTATTAAGTTAATGGTTAACCATTAACTAACAAACTAGAAATTCTTTTGATATTAGAAGTAAGTATGAAATGGTAACATAATAGATGTCATGTAAAATAGTACCTATCTCTTCTGTAAAATGTTTAGAACTATATTAGTGTCACAAAATGCTGCATTGGATTACATTACATATTAAAAGTATGTTAGAATGCAAAAAGGGCTCCCCTGACAAAACTTTTCCGTCATGAACAAATTATCAGAAGGGAGATAAAAGTGAATATATCACAATAGTCACACCAATGTAATACCAGGCGGACGATTTAGTAATATTTTCAGGAACTAGGAGGGTATTTTAATTATTAGAGGATATACCAAAGAAGTAATATTTAAAATTGATGTTAGATGTTAGACATTTAAAGAAACATTTCAATTGAAATATAGACCACTATATTGCGAAAGTTAGAAGATGATGAATATTTAGAGTAATTATAGCAGATCAAAATGAGGACAAAAAAAAACAAGAAATAAGGAATAGGAATAGTAAACAAGGAAAACAATGAAGGATATCTTGAGATTCAAACATATTTTACAATCAGCAATCAGCAAAGGTTAGAATATATTGTGCAATGATTCTCTTTAAAGTACTGACGATGAACAAGCAAATAACGAAGAAACTTTGAAAATGGAAAAGACAAATATTAAGCGAAATACATGACGGAATTATGGATTTAGCGGGGATCTAGTGAGGAAGTAGTATATATATTTAGACGAGTCATAATTACTATATAGAAGACAAAAGCAGAAGTCATACGAAGGAAAAAATGGTTAGAATCAGTTTCAAAAGATTGAATTAAGAAATTGGGAGAATTCAGTTGGATCATTAAGACAGTAAAAACCATTGAAAATAATTACGAAAAATAATCATCGTCATCAACAAACAACGCCTACAACGTTGTTTAATATACCGGATAAAAGGCAAAATAAACGATCATAATAGGCATGTAATTCTCCTGATAATTTTCGCTATACGCTACACTGTGCCCCTAAAGCATCCGTATTTAACGTCGTAGATGGTTGCATAAAAGAATATCAGGTTATTGAATTGTGATTATAGAATTACAATTTTTAACATTTGCAATTTATCGTTTATTAACTCTTTATTTATAATTTAATTACTCATTTTCTCAGCACTAAAAAATTATAATTCTATAATTATATTTCGTTAACCCGATATTTTTTATGCAATTATCTACAACGACAATGTTTAATTTAACAGATTTCGAATGCGAATGACTTGAAGGGAATCGTATAAGGCGCGACGAGAATTAGCGGGAAATGCGTACGTATTATGACAGTTGATTTTTTGACAAGGAACTGGACAATAAATTAGATTAGTCTATATACAATATTGGTTTTGAAATTCTTTAGTTTATAGAAGAAAAGGTTTCAGAAAAGTAATTCCCATCAGCTTAAGCACATATCCATCAACTACAGCGATATAAATATAATTTTCAAGAAAGACTTAACCCTCTCAAGGGTTTAGCGAAATAAAAATGCTAAATTGAGCTATTTTTATTTAATACATTCTGGTCTCACTAAGACCTGATAATTATCAATTGTGACATAAGTTTTCTATTATACTGCTGATTGCTTCAAATATAATATTAGATTAAAACTTTAAAATAGATCAATTTGGCATTTTTAATTCTTTATAATTTTTTAATCTGAGTTTCTGATGTTAATAACAGCTTCAATAAAAAAATGACAACCTTTAAAAAATGAGTCTGCTGAACGTAGTGAAAGTTGAGACGTCTCAGTCTAAATCCTAAAGTTTCGAACCTCTTATTTGAAATTTGAAGGGAGTTAAATTATCATGATTGTTTATGAGAGAGTCGTGTATTTGGTTAATATATTGACTGCATCCGTTCACTATTATAACTTCGCCCCTGAAATAAAGCAAAATAGTCGTTTGTACAGTGCGTACTCCAACAAATCAGAATTTTCTGTCAACAGAGAGGAGTTTCGAATGTACATCTGAGAAACTTTCATGGAGTATATCCTTAGTGAAATGATTAATTTAACCTATAATGTAAAGACGCCGTAGTACTGTAATAAAGAGAGCAGTCACATTTGTCTGTTCACCAGATTCGTAATAAATACATACTGAATATTTACGGTGACTCATCCAAAGCCGATTGCTGGTGGTATTACATACTTACGCACTTAAAAGAACGGATCCGATCCTGTCGTGCCCACAAAAATTGGCCGCTCTAGTAACAAAACTAATAATTAATCTATTTCCAAGTTTTCGCATGATTGGATTCTCTTTTACTCAAGTCACTAAAATTTTATCATCGACTGTCATCTACCAGTAATGGTAAAAGTATTGTTCATATTGTTTACCTTTCAAAAGGCTAAATCGTCACAGATAGATAATAATCTCCGATCATTTAACCGTTCGGTCTCTTGATAGGTAATTAACAAGAAGAAAACCATTATGTTTCCTGCAGATAGAACAGCAGTTAGCTTCTCTGAGGGAGAGATGGCACTGTTTAGATTGTTGTTTTGTTCCCGACGCATAATGGTGAATCCAAGCTTCATATATGATGATAAATCGGCGCATAAAATGCACTGTTTTTCCAAACACTTCAAAGACTCACCATAGATTTGCATTAGCAAATTTTTTGATCTAAACTGAGCCATCGCTACACGTACATACTCCACGGGCAGTTTCTTTGAAACCAATTTTTCATTAAAAATGTACGTTGTGTTCTTTAGAGGTGTTTGCAGCCTCTACTGTCTCAGATGTTTACAAACGATGGTCTTTTACCCCACAGAATCATTATCAACAATTTCCGATGTAGTGGCCACATCTCCGACCACATTTAAACTTACGAATCCTTTTATTGACAGTGGAAAACGAAGGATGCGATCCTTCATCTTATTATAAATATTTGTTGCTGATAAAGTTTTCAAGAAAAAAATACATGCATTAGTAATTTGAACATTATCGATCTAGTAAAAAACTCCGTTGACGTTGTTAGTGGAATAAGTCTGGAACCGTCTGGAACTGCGCCATCTATTCGAATTTTCATCCCACCTGCGTATATTGTTTTTTAAACTTCTATAGACTGTTTTTTTACACCCAGATATTTTGTATATTGAAATTGACTACGGTTTGTTTAAATAAAATACACAATCATATATTTATTACTTTTATTGGAATTATCACAGTTAATATCGTTTCTTCTTACAAAGTACAAAACAAAGTACGAAAAAAATTTGAAGAACATTTTGAAACATAAAAATTTCATTTATAGAAAATTCGTGATAACAAGAATTACATACTAGGTTATTTGTTAGTTAATAATATATTAAGTGCATTGTCAAAAACAATTATTAAGTACAGTAAAAACCGACCATATAATTAAAAGAGAATAAGCAAAACTTAACCAAGTTTGACGAGAAATGTGATTACGTTCCATATAAATTAGAAGCGAAGGTTTCTGTCCTATGGAAGCTTGTATCTGCTATATAAGTAAATGTCTAATAAATGAAATAATACGTTGAATAAATACACCACATTAATGTAGTTATATATCAAAGGTTAATTTAGTTATTATAAGAGACATTGATATATATGTACATATGTATATATCAACTTAACAAGGTTGTTAATTAGGAACGTCTCAAAATTCTTTCTGATCCGATCTTTTGTGTTTTGCAGTGTCATTCCTATCAGTCTGATTAATGTATCCAGAATTTATAGTTTTAACATTGCCTAAATTTTATCTCTGGTCACTGTGTCATGCATTAATATGCAACAGTTGTTAACGTTTCTAATTGTATAGGGAACAAACCTTTTTAAAAGCAAAAGGTTTAAATCTCTTGCGCACGCACAACCTTTCCAATTAATATAACGCTCACATTTCTCGCCAATTCTTATTTCAATTGTTGTATTAAGTTAACAATAATATATCAACAAAAAATGAACCACTGAAATACATATATTGATTAAAGTCATAACAAAATTGTTCCTAAAACTATCTATATGCTATGTTTCCAGTGAATCTTATTTAAAAATTTTAGAATTAATTACATTGTTTGACTTTTCTTTTTTCTTGTGCTAAGAAAGTTTCGTAAATCATTTTTGAAAAAATATAGAATTAAAAGAACACAACTTTATAATTAGCAATTAAATCAATTAATTTTAACAAGTTGCTCTTATAACTAGGAGGAGAATCAATTCATTAAATTCTGCTTATTTATTACAAGCAAATAACATTGCTTAGAAATATAGTAAAATATGCCATGAATACAACTATTTTCTAAAGCAACATACTAAACATGCATAGGAGTTTTTAATGAATAAATGAAAAAAGATATTGTAATTAAATATCCAAATATTGAGAAGGACTTTAATTTTAGGTCAGGTAAGATGTGATAGGTTGTCAGTAATTGAGGAAGATGGAATTACTATATAAACATGTATCATTTATTTACAAATGAAAGAACTACATATAAAAATGAAATGAAAAAATTACAGAATATGATTTTTTAAGCAACTCCTCTCTCTTGAAAACTCTTGGGCCACTTTTATATTATAAAAGATTATTTTATTCCTTTACGACCATCTTCAAAGTAATACAACACGTTAATAAATCAGAATTTTATTTAGTATTTCGCTTGTACAATAGCACAAAGATACATCCTTAATACACATCTACACTTTATTATAAATAATGAAAACAATTACTATTGAAAAAAGGCAATCACTACCACAGTCGTTTCACTCAATCCGAAACTCATCAGACCCAGCTTTGTTACGGAGCCCTTCGCATCCGCTGTGTGTTATCGAAAACATACTACAAAGTAGTGACAGAAATATACTATATGTCCACCTTACAGACATTTGCGAAAGTTACTAATAAATATACCGTCAAATTCCAAAGTGATATGAGAACCATAATAGGTCTCATATATCACAATATATATACCTATGTGATGAAATTTCGGCAAATAGACCAAGAAAGATCATCGCATTCTCCCCCTCCCTCCCTATCCATACTAGAGGGCTCACAAACTAGTGTCTGTGAGTTTGAGAGTTAGTCGTCCCCAAGAACCTCAGCTAAACTTAAACTAGACGCAACTCATCTGTATTTTGTCTTGCACGATCAAGAGGGGTTGTGATCGGATGAACCGCAGTTTCATTTACTGCGTACAGGAACAGTATGGAAATTGTACAGAGCAAAACACGAAAACAAAAGGTACAAAAGAACATGTGGTCTAAAGCTGCAAGGCAAAAATCCTTCGCAGCTAAAACAAGCCAGGAGAGGGAATCAGGGTCATCTAAATAGATAAAGGTACATAAGGTAATGAAAGTCAACACTCTGGAGGAAGTGGATCTGATGTTCCACAAAAAAATCAGATTAGCTAGGTGGTCTAGGATTTCTAGAGCTAAACTACAAAAACTGGTGAATACGAGTCAAGATTATATAGAGACTAAAAAAGTCGTAGTTAAGGCCAACATACGCATCTGCAAATAAACTAAGAAATTCCAAAGTGATTTGAGAACCATAATAGGTCTCAGTGGACTTTATTATCACCTCATTCAATCTTAAATTTTACAGAATAAATAACAACGGTTCTGGGTGTAAACTCAGTGGAAAAGCAAAAGAAAAAAGTTAAAAAAAATTAACAATTATGCATACTATTATCAGACATAATTTTAGGAAAGATATGTGGAATCCAAATAATTATTAAAGTAAAATAATTAATTATATTAATTTATGTATAGGCACTACGAAAATGTGCCCAGACCAAATTCACTTGCCTCTATTTTAATTGCTATTTATAATTGAATAAGATTATAATACACTGATCAGGAGTAAACTACTTGATATTTATCCAATTTTAACCACTGAAAGATTTCACATCATTGATTTTTGTGAAGAATCTCAATAGGGTCACGTCTGAAGAGGTATGAATGTTAATAATATATTTATTCTATATGCAAAGCAATTTTAAAGGTACTTTGTTGCTTATTGTTTCTAACTTATTTAAATAATATTCACGAAATTCGAATTATGTACATTAATCTTTACTATTGATGGTCACGAGAAGAAGACGCAACAAAAATGCTTTGTTTCCCATATCGACAAGCTGAATAAAGTAAGTTTTTATAGTTAAAGATACGAGCCTAAAATAGAGTTTACTTCTTCCTGTAAGCTCCTTTGCAACCAAGTTTACCTTAATTACAATGTTTATTAAAAATTTTAAATCTAAATGAATTTTATTAATAATTACTGGAGATGATCAGTTTTGGCGATGTATAGTAACCCATCTGATACGAGTTTGATTGGCGTCAGGGTTAAACTTTATTTATAACTATATCGCACAACTGTGTATTAGTTCACCCGAATCGCTACTGGAATGTGTATTGCTAAATTAATTGTACACAGGCGAGCGAAAATGATATGTAAACAATAACACATATTAAGAAACGATATATTCCCTCTGTCTTGTATTACAGTTCATTTTTCTATAAAATGGTTTAGAATATGCATTGCTATCAAAAACTAATTAACGTTGATTGTCTTACAGTATTCTTACTTACTACATAGATGGTACTGCTCGATGTCGATTATGTTATCATAGAATTGTCATTCGAAAATATTAAAAACGGCAACCAATTAAATTCGATATGACAAATACTATAAAATATATTACTAAAGAAATGTCTACATTACATAGTAGAAACTACTAAGGCAAGACAGTTAAACAACGTAATAGAATCTTGTAGTTATTGCTACAACGAAAGATCTGGGTACAAATTGAACCGCTGTGCAATCAACGACGTTGCATCTAAATAAAAAGTGTTTCATTTGACATTAGAATTTGACACACGACTAACGAACAATATGAGGAAATATTTGAAAGAAGAAAAAGGAGAAACGTGGTCGAAAACATAAGAATTATTCCAACAATTTCGGAAAAATTAAAGATATTCCTTTCAATTGACCAGACAATTCGCAGTTTATCGTTTGCTATTGATATTTCCAAGTCTACATTATTATGAATATTTAAAAGGTAATTGATTTAAATGAGTATCATCTACTGTAGAAGCACCGCTTACACCATAATAAATAGACACAAATTTTGTTTATCTAAAATAAAACCCAATGTTTGTTTTTAAGAATGCGTCTACAAGAGCTGACAACCTATAGATGAAAAATGGTTTTATTTGGCACAAGTTAAGTGTTACTACTATATTAAGCTTGAGGAAGAACCGTCAGAATAATTTTACAAAAGTAAGTGATTTAATTTTCATGACTGCAATTTTTAGGCCCCGTTATGATTCTACCGGGATACAGTATTTAGATGGAAAAATAGGTTCATGGCCTTTTATATACCAAGAACTTTTACAACGAAATAGAGGGAACCGAGTCAGTAACTAAAACCATAGATACAATTAATGCTTTGAAATGTCAAAAATAACCATTGACAATATTCTACCTGCAATTAGACATAAATTTTCCACATGAAAGAAACCCTGTTTATATTCAACAAAATAATGGAAAGATGAAACTCCATTTTTACAACTACGAAGACCTATTTATTGAAGTTTCAGAAGAAAGGTAGTACATTTGATTTAAATCAAAATTGCCGAATAGCCCATACCTAAACGTTCTAGGCCTTGGTTTTCTTCAATTCGATTCAATCTTTATAACACCATTAATCGATGCCTACAAAATTCATTTAATACATTAACTGTCTGTAAATCTCTCATATTAATAAAGAAAAACTTGGGTCGTGAATGATGCTTACCAGTTTGCTTAGATTGCATTAAAGGTGTGTTTGATGTCACACTAAATAATTAAGTGAAAAAACTTTCTTCACGTTGGCTTCTGGGCTGAAACTAATATCAATTATCTCGGTATACACATATACAACTACACAAATGATGTTATACGCCATATGCACTAGTATAATTTGAGAGCAACAACAATAGCGATGAAAAATGCATATCGATGTTGCTATTGGATAATATATTATGATAAAAGTATGCTCTACGTCAAGGTCAACTACACTAAATATTTATCCTCGCACGAGGACAGTAAAGCAAATTGTCCGATGTAGCTTCTAGCCTTGGAACGAAGAAGTTTATTTCTCTAATAATTTTTGAGCGTCAATGCCATTATTAAGTAAATCCAATAAAAAGCTTATAGAGGCCTAACTTCGACGTAGTACCAAAGAATCTATACCAAACATATTCAACAGTTCCTGACGATTGAAGTAAGATGGAACCATTTAGATAGTGAAGATGATGCATGGTACTGAATTTTCTGGAAAGATAAGTACTCCACATTTAGAAATATTCGTAACTAATTTATTTCTGCCGCGCCAATTACGTACTACATTTATCTGATCCTGCAAGAACTTGCAATCGCTACTCTGTATTAATTAATGGAAAAGCTTAAGATTATCCGCAAATAATAGTTTGTGAACTTGAACCTCATTATAAAGTTTATTTACGACAACAAGAAAAAGCAAGAGCCTCAAGTGCGTATCCTAAGGGGTGCCTAAGGTAGGAATAAAGTGTTTCAAGTACTTACCTAAATAAAAACGTAATGCTTCATATCGGATAAATGAGAAGAAACAAATAATATTAGTAATGGGGCAAACCCTATAGTTTCTAATTTATTCAAAAATATTCGATGAGCAATACAATTAAAAGCCTTAGCTAAATCAGTATATATAGCATACACTTGAGCACAGCCATCCAATTATTCTCAAAGATACTAAGTAAGAATAGTCAGATTAATTATAATTGAACATTTGCTGACGAAACTCTGTTGATCAACAGAAATGAGATACTTAAGATTCGAATAAATGCAACAGTAAAGACATTTTCAGCAGTAAGTTTCAAGTTAACCAATATTGCCTTTTTATGAACAGGAGTAATTTTCTAGAATTCCAGAAAAACCGAAGTACTAAACGAGAGATTAAGAAATAAACGTAAGGGCCTGACAAAGACGTAAGCACAACTTTTTCCCAAAAAAGAACCATTGTAAAGATACTCTTCAATTTTCTGAGACTTCGGAGGACCTCATATTCAGAAATAAAAGTAAATGTAATGGCAGAACTATTTAGTCCTATATAAAAATCGCAAAAAAGGCAAAATAATGTTCCATGGGAGGATCGAATGGAGTATTACTTTCTTGTAAGTAAATCAACTGGAAAAATTCTTTGAAACCATCAACTGTTGTTATAGGATCGTGAAACGTGCCGGCGTTATTACTTTTAAGATCATTTGTATATATACATTATTTTTTCGTGAGCCAGCACAAGAATAGAATCCTACAGCATTAGTTCTTATAAAATCTTGAACATGAATCAGATAATCTCTATACGAGTGTTTAGAGTTTCTTTAAATTTTCTTCCGTAATTCTCTATACTTATTTATGTTGCTGGCATATCCAGACTTCTTGTATCTTAAACGATACTTATTTTTATCCTTTATGTGGCGCACATGATCAGATGTATATAAGGCTGAGTAATTAAACCTAACACTACTTTCTTAAGTTTACACAGGCACCAGACACCCGTGAATGATTTGGGAGAAAGGATGACAACTTTCATTAACATCATTAAATCATTCAATAAAAAGCCCAATCTATGCTAGAGAGAGCACTATAGAGATGCATAAAATTAGCTTTCCTAAAATTATATATTTTAAAATTTGATTTCACGTGCCATTAGCAATCCGTTTCTTCGTAAACCATTACGCTCACATTGCATGCATCACAGTTAGAGGAACTACAACAATTTAATGTATCCCCTGTAATCTGTTTCCATTTACGTAGCATTTTCGCTGACCTGTGTACGGTTGATTAAACTAGCGATACACACCCAAGACACGACTCTAATGAATAAATGCATAATTGCGCAATATAGCTACAAACAAAATCATTCTGCCCAACGCCAGCCGGATTCATACCGAGCGCGTTAAACAAAACTCGCATTCTATAATAATTACAATAACAATAGTGAATATTCTTTTCATTATTTCTGTATTATCATGCAGCAAATCATAAGTTTTAAAACACTTGTTAATATAACTAATCCATCCACAGTGGCCTGCAGACAAATGTACATAGAACATACAAAATTAATCAAAGCAAGTATTTTCAAATATAGACATTAATTAATCCATTTACAAATAAGCTGTAATCGTTAATCCAATTTTATTAAATTAGAAAAAGAGCGCATATTATGCTTCCATCCAAATTTAAATAAAGTACATACAGACCCGTTCTGATGAAAGTGTTAATACGATGTGATGTTACCCTATAATGGAAGTATATTAGTACAGGCAGAAGGTCAATAAATAAATAAGAGTCATATTTGCATTTCGCACTTCAACAGGTATGTTCGTAAAATTAATTAGTCGGATAAAAAATACCTCATCGACTTGTTTTTTGTAGGATATAGATATGAGAAAATTTGAATAGTTCTTTCATGAATTGAAATTACTTATTCTCCCACTTTCATATTGTATAGAAATACAATATTTAGAAATCTTAATAAAACAGATAATAATGCAATATTTTTAGCAAAACTCTGAGGCTGAAAGTTAAAATATATTGGAATAAAAGTAAGAGAACGATTTCAAAATTGTTCGAGTTTAAAGATATGGGATATGTCAAGAATTTTAAAATCATACAGGTGTTTCTTGAAATCTAAAATTTTAATTAAATTTTCTAGATTCCTATTCAATTTATTTTTAACTTAAACCCATAGCAACGTAACGTAAAAAATATTTAGACAAGAAAATTACACTATTTTTCAATGCAATATATATAACATTATAATTACGCAACAATAGACGCCATAGTTGAAATTTCAAAAGCTGAGAGTAACAATATGGCAAGCTACTAATTTTGTATAGTAGTGTCATTTCCTAGATAGTCGTTATCGTTATCTCATATCATTCCAAAGTTCACTTTACATTATTCATTTGTACTTATTTTTTGGCCCATTCACTTTTCCTTCGGCTGTAATATTATATTGGACAACTTGTTTAGTTACATTTGTTGTTGTACTTCCTAGGTATACATTCTGTTTATCTTTATTTACATTTCCTTATCGTTCAACGCAATACTTGAAGTTCTTGATAGGACAAGTTGGATCCAAACTGAAAACCTTCTTGTTGTTATAAGCATCAAGTTTTAAATTTTGCTGATGATACAGCAATTGACTTATGAAAGCTTTACTATGAAACCAATTTTGACATATTGCAGTCATTTGTTTATTTTAAGAATCTTATATTACCAATATATCTTACGCAATTTATACCTCCTTACGTGAATTAGGTTCAGTAGATATCGTCAAATTAGGATGGATAATTATCTTGAGTTTTAGTTGCCGAAATAATAAATTGCATGGTGACATAGTTTTAATTCTATTGAACTCTGATCAACTTAGTTAATCTATTTGATCTCAATTACTTACCCTTTATTTTCACTCTTCCAGTATAGAAAAAATATCGTTGCGAATCTTTTCAACAAATGTCACCAATTAGATAACCACGAACAGTAACTTGTAGAAATTTTCTAATTGCCATAGTTTACTTTCAAGATGATTAACTTAACGCTATTGGGCAAGTTCTGGCATTTTTCTCTTTGCAATAAACTCTTTACACTCGTACCCCTGTTTCAAGATGGCTAACCAAATACTGTAGTGTGACTTCTAACATTTTGTCTCGTTTCATAATATAATAGTTTTGCCAACAAATAAGTAGCCTCATTATATATATATATATATTAGACCAGAGTCTATACTAGGACTGCCTAAGTACATTGTTTGGGAATGAAGATGAAACAATGCTCAATATAGAACATGCTGTTAGAACAAGCTCAAGCAACATGGACATGAAAAATTCTTTATTGGCAAGCCCGACTATAAAAAGGTTGAGAAATTGCTTTCGTTGGTAGAAAAACAGTTTAAAATAGTAGCATTATATCTTACAACCCACGCGCCTGTAAGACAATTCCTGAACAAATTTGACAGATGTAATGGAAACCTTATTTGCAGATTATGCAATAGAAATCTAAAAACTATCAACTATGTTCTGTGAAAATGTGAGATATTGGGTCTACGTTAAAGTAGATCCGACACATACCAATACCTGTTGGATCTATTTTAAGGTAGACTCGACAAGACACAAATTTTCAATGCCATTTTAAAATAAAAATAGCAATGATATTACCAAGATTCCAATTTAGAACTGGTCAATTACAGACCCGTATCTTTGATGTCTAGTTTGAGCACGCTATATCTTCAAAATTGGTTATTTAAAGATAAACATATTATAACTAACAAAGAACACGAATTTAGAAAAGAATATTCTACAACCATAGATATTTTTCATTCTTGGGGGGCACATGTGATTTGATGGAATATGGTAAATATCTGGCAGCCATTTTCTGCTACTTAAGCCGAGTTTTTGATTATATTAATCATCACAATATAGAGTCTTACGTTATGCGTGTAGTGGTGGTTGGTTCGCGTCCATCATATCTTTGAAAGAATAATTAGTTTGTAAGAAATAGATTTAGAGCTGTAAGTAAACAATATTTAACTCAATTTCGTTATGCTCAGGTTCATTCGCGTCTTTTCCATGGAATATCTTTCTGGTAGTCGTCTAATTGTATCAATGGGGTTTTTGTTGCAAAGAAAGCATTATTCGTTGCATGGCGAATATTAAATCAAAAATATAAAATATTGCCATTACCAAACATTTTCATCTTGGTAATAAAATTAATATTTCTTAAGATTCACATTAACGCCAATTTGATACTAGAGAAAAAAAATCTCCTCAGGCACTCTGCAAATAGATTATGCATTACGTAAAAGACTGAAAATATCTCTTTTGAATACGTTGACAAAAGGATTAAATAAACTCAATCGACTACAATTTTTAGAGTGGCAGAGGTTTTGCTGAGCCAGTGCGCGTAAGCAATTGACGAATTCAAAGATATCTTTTAATTTTTTTATCTATACATTAAAATAAATTTTAACTCGTTTTAATGATTATATTTTTATTTTGCTAGTATTTTACAAACTTATTTAGTGTATATTTAGTACCATACGAAAACCAGTAGACTATCTATCTATTTATTTAGACAGTAGTCTATCTACCCGCCCTGAATCTGTACAGATTCGTATATGGGGCAGGAAAAGGTGCAAAAAGTTTAGGAGAATGCGCAGTAAACCAAACAAGTGTACATTGCTTCGAACCCTATCATAGTCGAACGACCTCCAATAAGGAGGAAGTAAATGAAACTATCGTTTCATTTACTTCCACTTTTATGATAAGCATTGACTTGTAAGGCAATTTAAGTTATTAAATTGTCATAAGGTATTGATGAAAGCAAGGTGTGAGCATTTCCTAACATATGGAAAAGAAACAAATAATTAGAATACAAACATCACTGACTTACCACATTTACTACATCATTACATGTCTTTTCTATTCTAGAAGCTCTTCACGAAATATACGATATGCTATTTGAGTTATCGGCAAGTCATATGAATTGAAGTGAATATACTTATATTAATTTTAGAAATATTACAAAATTATCACCAATTATCGTGAGTTTACTTTAAAAAATCATACACTTTATTGATCATTTGTTATCTATACAAAAATTAATGGGTGAAAAAGTTAATAAAAGAAAATTGTATTTCCTAAATGTCCTCCATACCTGCCTAAATATCTGCAGTCCCATAGTCGTGTAAATAAAGAAATAATTTAAAAAAGACGAAAATATGTACTTTCGGAACTTCTTCCATACCTGCCTAAATATATGCAGTCCTATAGTCGTGTCAATAAACAAATAATTCAAAAAAGACGAAAATATGTACTGTGGGAACTTATGCAAATAATTTTCCAGAATAATTGTTCAAAGTTCTTTTGTTTTGCGGCTAAGACCGAAATTTAAACATAAAATACCAAAATAGACATTAAAAGATCATTAGCAGGGAATAATACATTTTTCCTTTTCTTTCTCTGTCTCCGTACATATAATTTTTTTTGTATTCACTTCAGAGTATCCGAATAAATTTACATAAAAAACGACATAATTTCCAAGGCGATACGGAAACGACACTTCCTTGTTTGCCTCTCATCGTCTGAACAGAAAAAATGTATTTACATTGAACAAATTCTGTGTTTAAATAATGCTCTTAGCTATAAAAGAAGAACACGAGATTAAGCGTAATTAACTGCATTGTCGGCGTATGAACTACGATGTTGGATCTGGAACCGTATGCACTCGCTGGAAATAAAATATTTAAAAATAGGAGCAATCATTTAAGCGGAAATTAAGTATATGCGCTCCTCAATCTGACAGTAATGTAATTAGTGAATATATATTGCAAATATCCGCAACACGAATGTCATGAAATAAAAGAATTTCGAATGCGTTAAAATGAGCACTTAAATTCAAAGATGTCTGAATTTTATTTGATTTTAACATTAGATATACGCTCATATATCTCATTCGAAAAGACGCATAAAATGAATAATTCTAAAGACGAATCAATAATTAGAAAGCTTGACGAAGGACGGCAGCACTAATTAAAAAATCCTACCTGTTTTTCAACTTGACAATCCCTAAAATTATAACTGTCAAGTTGCGTTCATTCCGATCGTAAAGACGTTTATTATTTGAATAAAAATAGAACTGGTTTTAGTTTTTTCTCTTTTTGAAGGTAGGGGACTGTGAACATAAACACGAATAATTTTAAACCTTAATTTAGGCAAATAATAGTAGTTAACGAAACCTTGATTCAACACTACACTTCCGAAATGAAACAACAATCGAAACAATGATTTGAAACTGGCCGAAGTGCTTCGAAGTAGCAAAAGACCGTAAACGCTTTCGGAAGGGTTATGGCTTATATCTTGTGGGGTTGCACTGAAATTTTTCCTATGAATATCCTCAAACAGATACAACGATAACAAGCGAACACTATGCATCACTTTTAAAACACCTGCATGATGCAACATAAGACGAAAGTCGAGTGCGTTTTCTTCATGATAGTGCTTCCACCCTTCGACTGTTCCAATGGCAACAATTCACGAACTCATGAATTAATATATAAGGTCTCTAACTCTATAAGATAAGAATAAGAAAGGACAAAGTAAAGAAACCAGTCAAAAATGACGGAAGTTTATTGTATTACCGATGTACATAATTATTTTTACACATAATCATCATGTAGTGCAACACGTTTCCCCAAATGCCGAATTCATTTTGTCATTTCTCCATGGAAAAATATTTTACTGTTCGTCTAATTGAAAAGCAGTCTGAACTTCAGCAATTTCTTATTGAATTAATCGCTGATCGCATCGGCAGATATTCGTATCTCAAAAAATGATGAGCATGACTTTCTGCATTGACGGAAGAGTTTTTCACGCCGAACGCTCTGGCGACCATTCTTCGCGTCTATACAATTGTTACTATCAACAGCTTCCAAATGCCTGTAAATATCGATAGGCGCGCAAGCCTCTGGTGTTAAAAATTCTGTCATTGGTCGCTACTTGATAAGAACTTCAGAAATCGAGCTCATGATATATGACACTATTACTCAACGACGGTACAAAATGAAACTTTGCATGCTAAAATGACGTACTCGAAATTACCATTTACAGGTTAGAACTTGTTTCTATTTCCACTAATCACACAATAGCGTTACTGGAGACCTTGTCAAACTACTTCCGCATCTAGCCAGATTTGAGCCCCTCAGACTTTTCCTTTTCCACAACCTGAAAACTCAATTCGGTAACAAGAAATTTGTATCAAATAAAGAGATAATCACTGAAACTAATGTATATTTCTTAGAGTTTGATAAAACTTACTTTTCTGTAAGAATGAAAAGACTTGAAGTTTGGTAAATCAAATGTGAGATACAAGTAGAATACGTTGAAAAATAAAATATTTTTTTGCCAAAATCTTTGTTTTTTGTCGAGGCTCACTAATTACTAATCCGATCTCCGCTTAGGAAATACAAGACCACAATTCTTTAGACTTTAGGAAGAAACAGACATTGAAAAAGGAATAGTAAACGCGGGAGCAATAAAAATCTGCAAATGCGATCTTCTTCTACTAATTGCTTAAAATTAAAGCCAGTCTTCAGTAAAACTCCTTACTAGTATTGAAAAGTAATCCCAAATTATACTATCATCTTATGTAGTTGATAAATAATTTTGTAATGAGTAGGTTATACTATCGCCATTTCTTCTTAATATAATAATTTCTTATTTTTTAATAGTAAATATTGTTGTAATTTGCAGAATTCTTCCTTTAACTTAATTTAGAATTTAGTTATTATAAAGTTGTTTATATTAGAAGAAAAAAATATTTTTATAAATGCAATCACCAAGCGCATTCTGACAGGAAAATCGCCGACTCGTTTCATAAGAGTTTGCAGAAACTATATCTAATAGAACAATATGGCATGTGATTCAGAGTTTTGAAGTACATGGTTATCTATATCCCGATACCCATAAAGGAACTTCGCCAGTACCTAATGAGAAAAGATATGTATTAATTTGCGCTGCGGTGGAAAATAAACCAACATGATCTAGAAAGCATGCTGCGAAATTCGAAGTTTCAAACAAAACTTCGAAAAATTTTTAAAAGTCCATAAATATCATCCCTATAAATTGCAAAAAAGCAATGAAATTTTTTCGAGGATGTTATTCAACGATAGAAAAATGAATATTTTATAAAAGACATACTTGGTAATATTTCACGTCTTTCCCACTGTATGGTCGTCATAATCTATCCGTTTCTTATACTTGGTCCCGTATAAGTAATCAACCTCAATGTAGGGGATGATTTGCAGTTTTTTATGGAAGGCTCTTTAAATGTTTAAAGGCATTTAAATCTATTGCAAAATGATATTCTACCTCCACCACAAGCTCTAAAAGAAATACACATATATACTAACGATATTTACTTTCAGCAAGAGGGCTACCCTACCCACAATGCTAAAGATGAGAGAGAGTAATTAATATATTTGGGAACCAACTAGAAAGTAGTAAGGAGTACTGTTGCTTGGCGGTCTAGGTCACCTGATCTAGCGTTAAATGCTGTTTTCTCTTTGGAATTATGTCGTCATTAATTTAAAAATATTTCAACGACAGAGTAAACAATATGTTATCTTTAAAAATTAGTCACAGTCTTATAATATTAATCCCTAGACATTAACTAATGTGCAAAGAATTTTCATGGTATGTTAGGTTATTATCTATACAAGTGCAGTGACAAATTGGAACCTATACTAAATTAATTGGTTGCCTATTTAACTACTTTGATTAGGTATATTTTTACTAAAACATCTTTTTCATTAGAATACTTTTGTAGAATACTTTATTAATATTTTTCTTATGAATACTATATTATTATTGTTTTACCTCTAAATACTTTTGTTTAGCAACTTTAACTTTAGCAACTAAAATTTGCTTCGCATTTTGACAGTATTATAATTTTATTTGAATATATATCAATGATTAACAGGCGGAATTATAATATTGTTTTCTATAATTTTAATTGACAAGGATTTTGGCGATATTCATCTTTTGTTGCTATTCATTATTATAGTCTACTTTCGTTTCTACCTTTTGTAAATATAACGTTATAATTCCTCCAAAAGACATCAATGAACCATTACTGTTACTTCTATTTCTATGTACATATATGTCGCATATACTTGAACAACCGTATTATTTAGATGCTACACGTATTACGTACGTATATATGTATGCAGTATCTATACTTCATCATAAGATAAGCAGTTTAGTATACTATAATATATTTGCGTGATCCTATCTGCTATCTGCACTTTGCATATTTTATCTTCCATAGTCTTCCATATATCCAATCTTTTTCTTATAGCTCACTGCCTTTCTATTTATTTACACAGCTTTCACTTTTTTCTTCTCTCAGATAAAATCCAGTTAAACATCTTTTGCAACTACAGTGCTATTATTAAATACATTTCATATGGTAACTTTAATTTCCTTTTTAGAAGGAGCACCTCCAGTACATCTTCTCTGCGATATATATTACTGCGTAATACTGGAATAAAGGTATTGCACTAGATAAGAAAGGAATAAGGTGTAAGGTAAAGAAGAATAAGGCGTGCGATTTGCATTTGCAATTATGCATATTCATCTCATACATATAATAGATCATGTATCATTTGCTCTTTCTTTATATTTATGACCATTTGTATTGAATTCGAATGTAGTGTAAGGCTTCTTATTATTATGTAGCAGTCCAAGTCGTAATATCCTATTTTGTCCAGAAAAATCTAATTTTGAAGTTATCATACATTGGACAGTTAAGCTGACATTACTCGTAAGTGAACCGATGCTTCTCCAAAATACTTTTGGAAAACTTTTAATTCGTGTTCAATTAACCATCAATTCACGGCGGCAATTTTGTGCTATTTTATTAGAAAAATTCCGATGTTTCTCTTTGTCCTTTTTATCACCACTTATCCAATCTCCAATTAAATTTCCGTAATAAAAATTTTAACGAAGCATCCCAGGCGAATTGCTTTCACGGCTACCCAAAACCCGATCGGCCCGAGGACAGGACTTTACTTTCCTCTACCATTCCATCCAAATCTCCCCCTACCTCCCTTCCCCCCCACGGAGGGAATAGATTTAACCCTTACGTATAATTTCGTCGCGCTTTACAATGCCCGGGGTCATTTTAATTATCCCCAATTACCGTGATTGTGCCCTTCCCATCACATCCGGGCGGCCTTAACATGTTAATTTTATTATCATCCGACTCTCTTCACAATTATTAGCCTCGCCTTGGTCTTATTGATTATTATTATCGTTTGATTATTTCTTACTGACGTTTGGATAACCTTAAAAATATTACTATTTAAAGAAATCTTTTATTAAATAGACGATCCAAAATTAGAATTTTCATTTTCTATTACATGTCTTATATTGTTGTGTTAGAATAATTATAAATCCTGAAGACGTTACCAATATGGACGAAACATATAAACTATAGATATATTCTAATCATTTAAATTGTCTATTAACACACATATAAGCAGCAACAAATATTATTTGTTGCAAATAGTATTTATTAATAACAAGTAGATTTCAAAGCCCTGCATATTAGTGTTCGTAGTTATTATTTGTATTTTGTCAAGTTATATTTGATTTTAAATAAAATGCCATATGTTTCTAATTAACTTTAATGAAGAAATTGTATAGCAATATTTACTTGTATGAATTAAGATCCACTAAATTTTTAATTCGATTTTTTTCTTAATAATTCTTTTTACCCGTCTTGTCGCGTAGGTCTCACTTGTGAATGTTCGAGATTTAAGTGTTATAGGGTCTTTTGATTTTAAATTTCCGATCACCCATATTTTCATAAATTGTATCAGATTTTTCTGGATCATTAACGGTTATATGTTAGCCTTGATTTTATAATGCATTGAATTCTATTAGAGAACTTCGAATTCGGTGGTAAATGCACAAATTATCGCATTAACGGATTAATAGACGTTTCGGAAGACTTGGTAATTCTACCCTTCGAAGACAAATTTCTTTCTTATTCTCGCCCACGTGTTTCTATTTTTCTCATCGTAATTTTGAATTTATTCGAGATATTTACGTAACTTATAATTGCCATAAGGTTAATAGGAATACTGCAAAGTTGGATGATCGCTTGCACATTAAAAAAAGTTCTCGTATTTATATTTAATATATATATATATATATACATGTACATATATATATACATATATATATATATATATATATACATACGAGGGAGCGTTTTTATATTCGCGGAATGAGCGGGTTGTAGAGGGGTGAGTAGGCGCATTGGGGGCGTGGCCTGTGCAGCGACCCATGATTAGTATAAATACAAAATTTCATTGTTATTAGACAGTTAGTCTTTGAGCTATCGTCAACCAAGTAACATAATCAGGAGTGAAAAGTGAAATATGGAAAAAATCGAATATCGTGCCGTTATAAAGTTCCTTACTAGGCAAGGAAAATCAGTCGCGACCATAATGAATGAGATGTCATTGGTTTACGGCGACTCTTGTCCAGGAAAAACCATGGTGTACAAGTGGCATAGTTTATTTAAACAAGGAAGGGAATCCCTTGAAGACGACCCGAGGCCGGGCAGGAGAATTGAGGTGACCACGCCAGCACTTATCCAAAAAGTTGAACAAATTGTACTCGAAGATGCTCGACTAAAGAAGAAACAACTCGCAGAAATGGTTGGAGTATCCGATACAACAATTTTTAAAATCCTACACGATCATCTCGGCATGTCTAAGGTCAGCGCAAGATGGGTGCCGAAAATGCTCACGCCGCCGCAAAAACAACAGCGCGTAGAGTGTTCGCGTGTATTTTTGAACCTCTGTAATGAAGACAAGCATAGTGTATTGAGTGGAATTGTTACTGGAAACGAAACTTGGGTTCATCATTATGAACCTGAGTCCAAACAAGACTCCATGCAGTGGCATAAAAAGGGCACAGCACCTCCCAAGAAATTTAAAGTGTCACAATCAGCTGGGAAACTCATGGCAACGGTATTTTGGGACTCGTAAGGAATATTGTAGATTGGTTATAAAGATAAAGGTGTTTCTATAACCGGAGAATATTACGCTTCAATATTAGAGCGACTAAAAGAAACCATTAAAGAGAAAAGACGGGGAAAATTGACAAAAGCTGTTCTGCTTTTGCACGACAACGCGCCCGTCCACAAGAGCGACGTTGCGTTAGCTGCCCTGCATAAGGTGGGCTTCGAAATTGTGAATCACCCACCCTACAGCCCAGACCTGGCCCCGAGTGATTATTATCTTTTTCCGAAAATAAAAAAAGAGCTGCGGGGTAAAAAATTTACTGCCGATGATGAAGTCAAGGAGGCAGTTTCGGCGTGTTTTGCAGATAAAGAGAAATCATTTTTTTATGAGGGTATAAATAAATTAATTGAAAGATGTGAAAAATGTATCCGTCTTGCAGGTGAATATATTGAAAAAGAAAAATAATTTGGTTTTTTTATTTCCACCCCTTGTCCCCCATTCCACGAATATAAAAACGCTCCCTCGTATATGCGAGGGTAGCCGTTTATATTTCGGGAATAGCAAACAAAAAAAATTTTTATTAACGAAAATAGTTTTATTGCTTTTCAAAATATTCTCCTTAAAAATTAATGCACCTTTGCATTCGTTTAAACCAATTCGAAAAGCATTGCTGCCACTGTGAAGGCGGTATCTCCAAAATATGTTTTGAATGCCTCAACCGCCTCTTCCGGCGTAGAAAATCGTTGACTACGAAGTTTATTCTTCACGTGTGGGATCAAAAAGAAATCACGGCGTGCTAGATCAGGGTTGTATGGCGGATGGCTCATCAAATCAATGTTTCGCCTGATCAAATATTCAATTGTTTGAACCGACCTGTGAGAGCTCGCATTGTCATGGTAGAGAATGATCTCTTGTTTTTGGTTTGTTTTCTTTATTTTTTCAAAAAGTTTTGGCAAACGAATAATTGTGTACCATTCGGAATTGACCGTTCTACAACTCTCTAAAGGAACGGTTGCAAGTGACCGGTTTTTCCGAAAAAACAGGCGGTTATATGTTTTGTGTGCTTCCAGGATGAACAACTTTTATTGGATTTGGCTCATCTTGGAATACCCACACAGTCAACTGCTGTTTACTATCGCGCTCATACATATGGATCAAGATTCATCACCTGTGACGACTTTGTAAATGTTCTTTGAAGTACCGCCATTGTATTTTTTTGTGCATTTCTTAGCACCAATCGACGCGAGTCCTTTTTTGAGGGGTTATCAAATTATGTGGTACCCAAGCTTCTTAACGGCTAAATGTTCATGCAAGATCTTATGCACGCTGGTGTAATACGTAGAAATGCCTCGATCGTGCGGTATGTCACATGACGGCCTTGCATTATCAATTCAGACACTGTATTAATGTTTTCCGACACAACAACATTTATGGGACGACCTTAATTACTGCAATTTCCGACAAATTTTATCGCAGTTTTATTAATTATTACTATGTTAACATCATCGGTATACAATATAAATAATTCGAGGACATTAGATGGCAAATCATTTGTAAAAACTACAAATAGTCATATCTTATCTTCATATTTTCTCCTTCCTGAACATCGAGTGTTGTATTTCAGAACTCCTAGGTGATCCTATAAAGCTTTTTGATTTTAAGGAGATATTCTGTATTTTAACTTATGCAGACAATGATATGTAGGAAACAATGTTGAAGTATGATTTACTATGAGTTAAAATGCTCTTTAAGGTCTCGATTTGCTTATTGCACATTTATTGATCGATTTCTTAGTGATTGTTTCCAATCAACAACTGCATAATACTAGATATTCTTCCCTCCAGTTTTTAAATAAATTTAGAAACAATAATGACTGAAGATTCATCTGCGTATAAGGCAAAATATCTATGTCAAGTAAGTACGTCATCTATAGGGGCGCAACTAAGTTCTCGCTGTTTTTTTTTGATGAAAATGCAGCTTTATTGTGACAAAATGTTTACAAATGAATCATAAAAATATTTCCCGTCGCCAGCGATAACTTTTTCCCATCTTTCTGGCAGAGCTCGAATATCATCACTGTAGTAGTGTTCGCCTTTTGAGACTATCCACGAATCAAGCCATTTTGAGATGTCTTCACATGAGCGGAACTGCTGATTAGCTAGACCATGTGCCATCGAACGAAACAAGTAATAATCGGACGGCGCAATATTTGGGGAGCATGGCGGGTGGGGTAGGACCTCCCATTTGAGCGCTTCTAAGTAGGTTTTAACGGATTTGGCAACGTGAAGCCGAGCGATGTCATGCTGTAGAATCACTTTTTCGTACCTCTGCACGTATTGTGGCCACGCAGTGCTCGGCTCAATCGCATCAAGTTCGATACCGTTCCCCAGTGATGGTTTCGTTCGGTTTCAACAGCTCATAATAAATAACACCGCTCTGGTCCCACCAAATACACAGCAACACTTTCGCAGCGTGAATATTCGGCCGAACCGACGACGTAGAAGCATGACCGGGCAGTCCCCATGATTTTATTCTCTTTGGGTTGCTGTCATGAATCCATTTTTCATCACCCGTAACGATGCGATGAAGATAAGCCTTCCTTTTTTGCCGCTGGAGCAGTTGTTCATAGGCGCGAAAACGACGCTCAACGTCTCTTGGCTTCAAATCATAAGAAACCCAAGTTCCTTTTTTTTGAATCATTTCCAACGCATGCAATTGCTGGGAAATGGCTTGGCGGGTAACTTCTAATGCTGAAGCAAGCTCTTTTTGCGTTTGGCACGCATACTCATCGAGCAATGCCACCAATTCATCGTTTTCGAAGGTTTTTGGTCTTGCTTTGCGCGAATGGTCGTCGACATTGAAATCACCGTCTTTGAAGCGACGGAACCAATCACGGCACGTTGTTTCTCTTAGAGCAGCATCTCTGTAAACTTTTTGGAGTTCTCGATGCGCTTCAGCCGCCGTTTTCTTCGAATGAAAGAGAAAAGCAACACTTCCCGGAAATGACGATTATTTGGCACAAAATTTTCACACAACCAAAAGTATATGACGCAAAAACAAAATCACTTATGTGTCAAAGCGGTTTATTTAGCATATGTCTAAGCTTGGTTCATGACGTTTTGGTTATGTCGCAATCGACCATCTCTTACTACTGGAGCCATCTCTTGAAAAACAGCGAGAACTTAGTTGCGCGCCAATTTAATAGTCAGTAAAAATAATATTGGTTCCGAAAATAATTCTTATTGCACCCTTATGTGTCATCATATTTATTAGGTTACTGATTTCCTGATGTCACTACCAACTTTCAACCTACCAAAACAACATTATCAATTTTAACTGCAGTCTATAGAGTGTTATGCAGTTTATAAGATTTCAACTGCAGGATTTATTCCAAAAGGGACTACAATAACAGCAATTATCTACGGTAATACCTTGATAAAGTTAGTCGATCGATTAACAATGCAGTCAAAATCAAACCCATCCTCCGCAAACGTAACTTCGTAGAGATAAATCACACACCAGCTAATTCGGATTTAGCCCCATCCGACTTCTTTTTATATATAAATTTGAAAGATCACCTTGGAGAACGTCATTTTGCAGTTACAGGACAAGTAATTAAAATGCGTTATAGTTAATTGAAATTATGTTGAAAAATAAAAAAGTATCAAAGAAATTGTAAGTCATGTTTCCTTGTTAGGTATAAAACTTTTCTAATGTCCCTCGTAGATATGTATGTTGTTCTTTGTTCGAGTAAAATTGTGAAACATCAAACATTTACATCTCTGTTCTTATTGGCCCCAATAACAACCCCTTTATTCGACTTCAATATGAAATGTTTTAGACAAATTACTCTATATATTTTCCTGCCCTAACCTTATGGAACCTTTTAATTATTTAAATAGGATGTCGTAATATTCGGGGTGAAGTTATAATTACAAATGTTAGAAATAGATTCGAATAAAATGTTATGTGTAGAACACTTTGAATGTAATGCTTTCTTGAGACATAGTACGAGTACATGTACGAAATGTTTCTGACAACACAGAACTACACCTTAATAATTAGTTATTAACTCTTGACATGTTTAAGTTGGTGGTTGGTAATTATTTGTAGTAAACATGTAAATAATGTGCCAGTAATTCCACACACTTTATATAGAAAATGTTACGTGCCTCCATGAATACAATGTATTTACTTTAGTGACTTAACAATATATCCAACGTATAATTTATATAGATTTCCATTATTTCGGAAATATGGTATAGAACTCTGCAATGTTTAAACACAATCGTTACACAAAATACAATTATGTAAATAATCTTTTAAAATAGTAACTAAAGGAACAAAGATTATAAATTATTTCCACAATGATACTTAGAACAGACAACGTTCTACATTCTCTCCAAAAAAAAATTTCGAAAATAGAAAAATTCTGTAGTTCCGCATTTTTATTTTCAAAAGCTTCAGCTCCATTAGTACTGTATCAGCTGCTCATCTTTTTTTCATTGGAATAGCTCCCAATATTATGCTTCTTTCACAAAATACACAGAACTTCATCTGTCCCAACAGAAACCAAATTTTTCGAAAATTGAATAAACCAGTAGCGCTATCTTTGGTATTTGTTTGCTTTTACGAAAAAGGACTTCATTAGTCTCATGTCAACTGTTCTAGACTTTTATTCCATTCAAAGTCGAGCAATAACACTCTCAGATACTGTGTGTTTTCAAAAAAATACTCGGACGGTAAATTTTAAGCTAATCGCTACGATTGACTTTTGTGTTAAACTGAATAAAAATTATACCTAAACTCAAATAAATATTTTACAAAAACATACAATTATAAATCCTTAACTGATACTCAAATTTTCAAATGACTTAAGAAATTTCAAAGTGGTGGTAGGAAGTTTGAGAATGAGGAAATGCCAACTCATCCAAAAAGTGGATTTTACGAAGTTACTATTTCATAAAAGGAAGCGCTAAATATGAATTTGGAATTCAGTAATCGACTGCGTATAACAAGTTTGGATTTCCAAATTAAATGAAGTGATCAAAGATCAATTCTTTATAGACGAGAGAGTTTCTATGACTCCAGTAGTATTATACGCAAGGATTTAACTCCGCTTGTCCAAACAGGTTACACGAAAATCATTATGCAAACATCTGGTCACTTTTCATCGACAAAGCACCATCTTATCTTTTCTAACCAGGCTTATTTACTGAATACCTCACCATATTCACGTGAATTATCTTCTTAAGACGTTTTCTTCTTCCATTTACTTCATTTCTCGATTGTGGTAATGCAATGCGATATAAGTTTAAAGTGTTCAAGAGACAGTGACCACAATCCCCAACAATGTCCGAATAATAATTAAAAAACAACGTTGTTTTGAAAGTTAGAAACTAAGAGTTGCATAGAAGCTGAGGGAAACTTTATTGACTGAAATGAAGGATTTTGACTATAGAAGATGATCTGTATACCTTATTTCCCGTCAAAATTAGGATTCTTTTCATTTAAAAAGTGTTTATTGATATATTTAGCATTCATGTGCATGTAATAGTATTTGACTCGTAATTCTGTGTCATTTTGTTACAATATTGTTGAACAATGTAAGTATTGCAAAGCTTTTTTATTTGAACGACAGTAAGCAGCTCGTATGACTACGTCGTTAATATTTCTGGATTGGAGGCTCTTTTGTGAGTTGATACAGCTGTACGAACATGGTTTGATAACAACGTGGCCTAATAAAAAAGCGCATGGTTTATAGCAAAAGAAAAATATTTTATTTTTCTAATATAGTCTCATGCGCTTATTCCAAAGATATTTCAAATTAGCAATGCCTTCTTTGCTGGTTTATTCATACAAATTCAAGTTTTATATGCAAGACTTAAAAGATAGATAACCCACGTATGATATTCAAAATTGATCATAAAATGCATTTCTCTATTAATTACTTTAAAACTTTCAAAAACACTATTAAACACTCAAAAACTCATTATTTTCAATTAAGTTACAGCTATTTTAATTTTAATTTAATATATTCAGAATGACAAATCTATAATTATGTTAATTAATTTAACTCAATTTAATTTGTGAATATTTTAACTTAACTAATAAGTAAAATCAATTTAATTGCTTAAACATATTGACGATAAATGAAAAAATAAACAAATAAGCCACATAATACATTCTTTACATGAATCATAGAAAAATTTATATCATAATTATTTCAAATTTCAATATATTACTTTGATTACTTTATTGCCAATCATCTATATTCATCTATATTCCCATAATAGAAAATTTACAATACCAATTGGTATGAATGCAGGCTTTTAAATTTTAAGTTATGAAATTATTTCATTCTTTAAATTAAAAAGGTTTTGAACTTTTAAACTCATAACTAATATAATATTAACATAAATGAAATTTTTATAACTTTATCATAAATAAAATATATCTCTATAAAAATGGTAGCTCAATTTTTCACACATTAATTCTCTGCTTGGTTATTATTTTAGGTGTTGTTTCCAATAAGATACATATGCTCCACATAAATGTCCTACTTCAGATTGTATCCATTCAATAATTAACCAAATGTGCTCTCTGCGTATCAATCACTTAAATGTTTATAGTATTACACTGGTATAGGAGTTTATATATTTAGTACTATTTTAAAACTAATTATTGTTTATATATGTAGTAATATATATCACAACAGGACATTCAATAGATTTCCAAAAGACAAGGACAATAGCATCTATAGAAAAATCTCGAGCAAGAACGCTGAGGCAATAGAGACTGAAAGACTGTAGAAAGGCAATAGAGACTTGAAAACGAGGAAACACCTTGAATACTAGGAACGACGGTTTACGCATTTCTCACACCTGAAGACCTAACAAAAAACAATCCTGTCAAATATCCGCAAACAAACAACTTATTAACATTAATCCATTGCTAATGACACCTACTGATAATCCCATTAATCCTGGACCGATTTTTCCAACTCAAAAACTCATTAAAATCTCATTACACCGAAATCAAAACCGATGGAACCCGAAAAGATACGAGGAGCGAATACAACACTGTTAGTATTGCCTCCGATCTGATGACTGCATCGTGAAGTTTGTCATTTTTGACAATATATTTACCTTGATAGTTTTATTATCCGGTCGCTATTTCTATTGTTGACAGAAACTTGAAAATTTTATGTCAGCGAAAAAATGGAACTAACTCGCGAATATTTTCGTACAATTATTTTTCATAACTTTTGGTACGGATTATCTCAACAAGAATGCATCAACGAACTGAATTCTGATGAAGCACCATCGAATATACATATAATGTATCGTGAAGATCGTCTACAAATGCTGTTGTGTCGGAAAACATTAATGCAGTGTCTGAATTGATAATGCAAGACCGTCATGTGATATACCGTAAGATCGAGGCATAAGATCCTGCATGGACATTTAGCCGTTAAGAAGCTATGTTCGCGTTGTGTACCACATAATTTGACAACCGTACAAAGTATACAGTGGCGGTGCATCAAAGAACACTTATAAAGTAGTCACATGAATCTTGGATCTGTACGGGTCCGCTAGTAAACAGCAGTCGACTGTGTGGGTATTTCCAGGTGAACCAAAACCAACAAAAGTTGTTCGCGCTCGAAGCACATCAAAACAAATGGTTGCCTGTTTTTTTCGGAAAAAACCAATCACGTTGCAACCGTGCCTTTAGAGAGTTGTAGAACGGTCAATTCCGAATTGTACACAATTATTTGTTTGCCAAAATTTTTGAAGAAATAAGGAAAACGACAGATCATTCTCCACCATGACAATGCGAGCTCTCACAGGTCGGTTCAAACAATTGAATGTTTGAGTGGGCAAAACATTGAATTGATAAGCCATCCGCCGTACAGCCCTGATTTAGCAGACTTTGATTTCTTTTTGGTCCCACACGTGAAAAATAAATTTCGTGGTCAACGATTTTCTACGCCGAAAAAGGCAGTTAAGGCATTCAAAACTCATATTTTGGAGATACCGTCTTCACAGTAGCAGTAATGCTTTTCGGATTGGTTTAAACGAATGAAAAAGTGCATTGAATTTCAAAGAGAATATTTTGAAAAGCAACAAAACTATTTTCGATAATAAATTTTTTTTTGTTTGCTATTCCCGAAATATAAACGGCAACCCTCGTATAAAGCAGCGGGAGAAGCAGTTACAGCCAGTTTCAGGTTGACGCTTCACTATGGAACAACTCCTGAAAAAGATGATTAAGATGTTATCAAAACGTTGAGATACCGACTCTTTCGAGAGCTTCGGTCCAACTTCGCGGCGAGCCTAATCTAATGTTACTCACAATAATATATATATATATATATATATATATATATATATATATAGTATGTAACATATAACCTTTACAATGTCGAATATCTTTGTTGACGTACGTTCAGATATCTTTCAGCATGTTGGTTAGACAGTCACTTTTGATCAAATGTCTCGTTTCTTTGGCGCTGGTCTAATATATCCTTAGACAAAACATGTACGAATTTTCGATAATTCTCCTGCATACTTATAATAAACATGGAATTACCAAAAATAATATAATGGATTTTTATTTTCTTTTAGGTGGCAAATTGAATAAATTAACACTAGCAAAATAAAATTTTATTTTATTTTGCTAGTGTCAAAACTGAATTTAAAATCTCTTTGCTTCCACAATGGACATTCTATAATATATTTGCCATTTTAAAATCAATCTACTACTCCAACAATACTTTCTTTCAATGACTTTAATGTTTCTTTTTGAATTTATAATAATATTGAATTGAAATATTTTAATTCTAACAAAACTTATCGATAAATTTTACGATAACCTTCTATTTAATAATATTAATATACTGTTATTGTGCAAATGAATTGATTCTAAACACATTCTTTAGGCTCTTGGATTCATACATAAGGATACAATAAAAATATTTTAACAACAATATTCAATATTTACAAAATCTACACAAAAAAATACGTGGTTTAAATGTTTTTAATTTATGAAAATTTACATATATGTTCATGAATATGTTATCAAGTAAGATTATTATATTGTTAACAGTAAGTACTTAGAATTAATTTGGATTTAGTGCAGTGCATGACTGATTATATATAATCGATATTCATATTTCATACGATATTCATTCATTGAATTTGTTATATATTCTTTTTTAAAGTAAGCGTTCATTTAAACTGCACGGGTTAATTCAACTGAACTCAGTATTTTCCCTATGTTTATGTCCTAACACAGTTTTTGATGCCTGCACTAAATTTCATGGTACTATTCTTGTTAATGGGTAAACAAAGGATTGTTCTTCTGGCACAAAAATACGTTTTCCACGACGTATGCCTGCAATCTAATCGATTTTCAACAACTGATGAAAAACAGGTTAAAGAAATAAAAGGCCTCATGCTCAAAAATCGCCAGTCGACAATTAAAACCCTTGAAAATTCTACTGATACTTTATGGATCGATTCGAGCAATTTTAGACCGTTTCAATCTGAGACCTATCTCGATTGGCTTTAAAACCACTCAACTATTTCGAAAAACAAGGACGTGTTAACGTATCTACAGATATAATTTCTCAACACAAGTCTGTTAGGAAACGCAGCATTAATGACACATGGATTCATACTTGTAATCCTGACACAGTAAATCAATCCAATGAATATCATACCAAAGGTATAGCAAGACGGAAAAAACTCAAAATCGTTCAATAATCAAAGCCATGTTAAGAGTTGTGTTTGATTACCCTGCATTGTAATATTCATCCAACCGGCCAAATTGTTAACAAGGAATATTACGTATTTTAGTGTCCGTACATCCAAAAGCTCTGAATTATGAAATATTTGTGGTTTTTGCATCACAATGTCATACTTCATCAGTCTTTGTCAGACTGTTTGACTAAACATTCAACACGTATTTTCCATAACTACCTGATTTAGCACCGTTAGACATTTTTCTATTTCTAAAGTTACTACGAAGATTAGAAGATTGGAGAAAACATTAGAATAAGTAAATTGCATCGAATGGGAACGGCTATTTTGAAGGAGAGGAAATAACTTTGGAAGAAGAACAAATACTTTGAATTTTATTTATCCAATCCATAAATATATTCTGCGGAAGTAGTAACACAACTCCTCGATCATATACATTCATGCTCCCTTTCAAATATGTATGTAGATACGAATGACATGAAGAGCTTACATATTCAAAAGTAAGGTTACACGTTAAAAAAACAACACGATTTTTGTAAAAGGAAACAAAGCAAATCGCTTCATCTCGTGCTTTCTGCGGTACATCTGAAGGTTTAGAATTCACTGAATACCCGCAGGCATTTGTCATCTGTTCGTCCAGACGATGATGACAAGAACGGCTTCCGCACATTATTGCGGAAATTTGCAAAACGACCGCGCATCAACCCTCTAGCTTGTGTCGTTCTCCCAACGCGCGCTATACCCCCAAGTTAGCCGTTTGTCCGGGCGATGTTGGACGTGATTCCGCTTACATAACAACGAATGGACTCATTATAAACAGATGTATTATTACTGTCAGATTGCTGCGCAAACGGGACATGATAAATACGTACCTCTTTCCGATACTGGATTCCGGGCGCTCTCCAGCGGCAAAGTGGATTTGATCTCATAACCGGACACCTGCGCCGTACACTCTAATATCAATTTCCCACCGCCTTCTTTAAAGTAAAATTCTGAGATGGGTTTCTCGACGTATAGATCACTCCATGTCGGTTCTTGAGATCTCTGCATTATAGTCATGTTTGTACGGCCAATCTGAAATACGAATAAATTAAGGTGCTATTTCTAATTCATTTGCAAAAATTAATTATTACAAAAGGCTTTTAAGTAATTAAATTTTAATAATATAATCTCTCAATTGTTATACCTACTTCAGATTACGTAGATGACAGGCAACAGTTATTTCTAATATTAAAGATGTCGCTATGATACGAGAAAGAAAAGATGAACTTGATGGAGTCAAAGCTAGCTGTAGCATTACAATAATAATAATAATAGCAATAATAATAAATAACTGATTTATGACTAACATGAAGAATTCAGGACGTGTGTAAAATTGAAGAAAAATATATTAGTAGATAGAAAACGTCGAGGTTACACTTAACATTTAATTTAAACAAATTATATAAAAGAAACCCTAAAACTTCTATTTTAAAAAATAAGTAATAATAGAATAAAAGTACTATTACTTATGCATTACTTATGCACCATGCGAAAATGCATTAAATGAAGAGAAAAACTTATTTTTTGAAAAGCTACAAGAGACAATAGATAACACAGAGAATAATAATATAGTAGTAATGGGAGACCTAAATGGTAGAGTGGGAAGAAATAATCAAGGAATAGAAAGGTGGCTGGGCCGGGAAGGGGAAGATATACTGAATGATAATGGGACACGAATCATTAACTTGAGTATGGAAAATGATCTAATAATAGGCAATTCCAAATTTAAACATAAAGACGTGCATAAATACACAAGGGAAGTCACGAGCAGAGGGGAACGCTCAATTATAGACTACTATCTGGTCAGTAAGAGGATGTGGAACATGGTAAAGGACATAAAAGTGAGGAGAGGTGCAGAAATAGGTAGCGACCACTATATGGTCAGAATGGATATGAAAATGGATTATGAAGAGCAAGGAGGGGATAAGAGGAGAATAAGCAAGGAAAAGACTAGAAGCTACAGATTAAAAGAGGAAAAGGTTAAAGAAGAATACCAGAGACAACTGAGGATACATAGAGGAAATGGACCAGGATATCAACAAATGGAAGAGAGATGGCTAGAATACAAACAAAGTTTAATAAGGGCAGCGAAGGAAAGCTGTGGGGCTATAAAAATAAGTAATGGTCCGAGAAAAGGAACAGCATGGTGGATAGAAGAAATACAAAGAATTGTGAAAGATACGAAACAGATGTGGAAGAGATACCTGACAGATAGATCGTAGTAAAACTATGACGAATACAAGCGGAAACGGATAGAAGCTAAAAAAGCGATAAAGGAGAGTAAAGAAAAAACATGGATAGACTTCCGCAACAAACTAACAAAAGCGTTTAAAGAAAATCAGAAGCTGTTTTACAATGCACTTAAACAAATGAGAAGGCCGAGAGCGAATATGTTGAGGAATGTGAGGGATAGAAGTAGAAAAGTACTTACAAAGGAAGAGGATATTATGGGAAGATGGAGGGAATACTTCGAGGAACTATTGGAGGAGGACGAAACAGACGTTCTGGGAGACTACCAAAATAAGGAACAGCAAAATATGACAGAGGAAGAGAGTGGACAGACAGAAAGAATAAAGGAGGAAGAATTAATAGAAGTAATACGGAGGATGAAGATGGGTACAGCACCAGGACATAATGAAATCACGACAGAGATGATAAAATATATGAACCAGGAGAGAAGACAAGAACTTTTGGAAATTATGAATCAGGCAAGAATGAAATATGTATAAAGTGCCTTCAGATTGGCAGATAGGCATTATAACATCAATATACAAAAAGGGGAATAGCATGAACTATGCAAACTTTAGAGATATAACGCTTGGTAGCGTGGTCGGAAAAATATATGCCAGAATATTGGATCATAAACTTGGAAGTAGTTTAGACAACGAGCTGGAGAAGAGCCAAAGTAGGGGGCTACTGTCAGAGAGAGCGGTTAGATCTGGAGGACGGATACATGCCTGTTTCATTGACATGGAGCAGGCATTTGACAGAGTGAGAAGAGAAGATGTTTGGAGAATATTAAGGAGTAGAGGAACAGAAAGGAGGCAAATACAAACAGCTACAAGGAAATGTTACTATTATTAACGAAAAACTGAAGAAACTAAATATGAAAATAAATAAACAGAAAACTAAAACAATGATAGATTAGAGCACGGAAGGAGAAGCATAGGATATAGATAGATAGCGAGATAATAGAGCAGGTGGATAGATTCACATACTTAGGCGTGATAATAAACAAGGAAGGCACCCTGGACGACGAAATAAATGAAAGAATAGCAAAGACCGGTAAGTTATATAACAGCATAAAGAACAGCTTCCTAAGCAAGAAGGAAATACCAAGACAGGTAAAAACGGAAATAATTAGAAAACCGACAATGACATACGCGTGCGAATCTTGTACAACAACACAGAGGCAGAGGAGTAGACTTACAAGCACAGAGATAAGATTCCTGAAAAAAATAGATGTGAAAACGAGAATGGATAAATCCCAATAGAAACGACGATAGAACAGGGTCAGCTAAGGTGGTTGGGTCATATAATGAGAAGGGGCGAGGAGAGGTTGATTAGGCAGGTGTTTGAGGCGAGGGAGATTGGAAAAAGGAAGAAGGGTAGACCGAGAAGAAGGTGGAGGGACGAAGTGCGGGCGGCGGCGGAGAAGAGGGGAGTAGAATGGGAGAACATAAAGGCTTTGGCGAGCAACAGAGGAAATTGGAGGGAGATATGGAGAGGGGAAGCGGAGGACTTGACTCCAGCATAACTCGACACCGAAAGATATAAGAGTCTATAGGATTAAATAAGTAACTAAGGAATAATAGAAAGCAACATGTCAAAAAAAAATAATTAATTGAAAAAGGTGTAATAAAATAATGAGTAATGAAGATTTAAGAAAAAAATATACAAGGATTAGTAATAAAAAAAAATTGGTATCAAACGTAGGTGTACTTGTATATGTATATTTATTTCTAAACAGGGAATTGTATATTGCAATATATGTTAAATAAAAATAGAAATATATGTTAAACATGTGAAACTCTACATGTACTGCCTTTCAGTAAAGTATCGCGCACTGCCTTCTGCATACTCTGGTTTCTCGGCTTGAGAAAAATGAGAGAGATTTTTTAAAATAAAAACTTTTAGAGAAATCAATGAAAGGGAAAACAGCTACTACAGTGAACTAAAATTAATAATTTTTTGTTGCGAAAAGTACTTTAAAATGATTTGTCACACAACTTGCTAATAAAATAGTTATAACAAAACTATTATAAAATAGTTAATATTATTAATATAAAAATTTTTATATTTGATAGGTACAAATATTATTCTCTGTCGAAGGATTAAATTTTGAATTTCTAATTATAATTAGAAATTAGATAAAAATGGAATAATAAATGTATTATTAAAAGACTATTCTAGAAAAATAACTACGTATACAAGTACGTCCGTTCTAAAAAAGATTCCTTGGAGAAAGAGAAAAGAGGCCTTATTTTGTGGCCCGCAAATGTTACTAAATAAGAGGATTTCTTGTTGAATATTTGTACAATCACAAGAAATGTTTTACTTAATGACTTTTATAACATTAAAAGGGATCTTTGTTTAACAATTTAAATATATGATAAAAATTTATTATACTTAGTCGAAGAATATATAACATTAGGAACAATATTGCTTGCAAAATATTTTTATATTTCTAAACCACGCCTCTTAAAATGGTTCTCCAAGTTATTAAAGGTATTACCGAGGTGGATTTAGTAAAAGCATTGACGACTCTAAATTTTCATCCGTTTTTATAACGTTGAGTACACCAAATTCTACAATTTTGCCGACCTGTTTCTATCGCAAGCTTTTAGATGTCGAACACAAATTATGCTAAGCAGATGCTTATATGTCAATTTAAGAAAAATTTTCGCTATAGACAATACACGAGTTAACTAAAAAGCACATTTCGTGGTTTCTGCTAGTTCCGAGTGTTTGAAAATATTAAACTAACAAAAAAGTTAAGGATAAGCGACAATTGACCATGGGTCACACTGACATCTTGGAAACTGTGCTTTTTACTTCAAACATTGTTCTGTTAAGGGTAAAAGCGTGTTACTTTATGACTTGTAGAAGTAATACTAGACGCTTGTATCGCATAAATTGCTGTTTTGGAGATTTCGACTTGCAATCCTATCTTCTATTACCACTCTTGAGAGTCAATATCAACAGCATTGTTTGGAGTGGTCTAAGTTGCAAAAACATTGGAATGCACCGAACTGTTGGAACTATAATATGCGGTACGATAGCATATGAAAGTAAGTTTGTGTTCATCCATGTCACCATGAATACCCACCATTACGTTAACGGGGTGGCAGAACCCATATTTGTCCATATCTTCAAAAGTTCGAAGACTCATTTTGCCAGCAAAATAATGCACGTCCCCATCTAAAGAAAACTTTTCTGAACTGGTTTGAAGAGACCCATATCGATATCTCATGACCACCTAGGTCTTTCGAGCTCTCGCCAATTGAATACGTGTGGAATGTTATGGGAAAAAACTTGATGAACTTTTGCGAATTCTCGTAAACAGTAGAAGTTCTCCGGCATGAATATTAGACTGCTTGAGACGCCATACCACAAGAGGAAATCGACCACCTAATGTAATATCACGAAGAGTGTAGAAAAGACTTCCAATTTAAGTTGTTTTAATCTTTTATTCTTTTTCTTTGAAATCTTAATCAAATTCTCACTGTTGAAATTTCAATATCATTTGATAGAATTTAAATACCCGAACTTTGAATTTCGTTCTTCGTTTCAAATCGTATCGGTGGACTCAAAAAATAGTTAAATAGCAATGAAAGGTGGAAAGTACACTAATTTATTAAATGTTTTCTACCACATCTATATTCACTGTATTTCTAGCTATACGGTACACTAAACTAAACCTGAACAACAACCTAAACTCCAGCTATCTGCATCAATTTAATTTTACTATCGCTATATACACTAAAGTACTTTCTGTGCCCTCGCAATTACTACGTTGGGAGTTTTACAAGTAAATACTTACGACTATGTTGTTTAAGGACATCCTCAATATTGCTTGGGGCTTCGACGGTGAAGACGTACAGTTCGCACGCAAGACGTCATCGTAATCCAGGGGGTTAGGACCTACGCCGATTGAAGGTGGGCCTGACGGTAATTCTGTGGAGAGAAATCCCACGAAAGAATTAATTGAGTGCGGCTGACTGTTTTGAATATTCAACAAGTAAATAAAATAGAGAGACGAGTAAATTAATTACAAAAGACGAGAACGATTTGTACAGCGCTCGTGTAGTTTACTAAAACAATTTGATGGAAAATGTTCTACGAGATATTTCACACTCTATGGAACATATAAATACGAACCACTTTCTCTTTTCGAATGTTTGGCATTTATGTAAAGGCTAAATTTGGTAGTTTCATTTCAGAAACTAAAATTTGTATTTACACGGCGTACGTGTAAACCTACAGATTATATTCTAAAATACCTTTTCTCGTATTATCTTCATTTGATGTTTTCTATTAGAGTTAAATTAAATTTGAAGCACAAAAAAAACAGAATTGCGAAATTTTCAGCAAAACTTCAAAACAAACAACTAATCTGTCTGTTAGCACTTATTTGGTGATAATATAACACCCACAGCAACGATTTAATTAAAAATGGAAATTGAAAGCGCATATCCATATGCTGACATTCTAAATTTATTCATGGAGAATGTAAAAAGATAACATAGAATTTGTAGTGTTTAACGAGATATCTTTATTTATCTACCTAGACAGAAATTAATAGTTTTAAGAAGTATTGAATAATAAATAAATAATTGTATAACAGTGAAAAGAATGACATTAATAATTTTTATCTGATAATAATCAGAAATACTAATTTCTATGTTGTATAGGACCCCTATCTAGTTTTAGGCAATTCTTTATCCTTGCCATAGATCAATTTTTAACAGTTCCTGATATTTGTGCTGCTGTAAATACTTCAACAAATCTTCGTATTGGAACAATTAGATCTTTTTTTGAATCAATCGGTGTGGAATACACTTTTGTTTTATCGAACCCCGAACATAAAAATCTTCCTGCTAAAAAATTTAGAGAAATCAACTTATGATGGTTTGAAATTAACTAAACTTAGAATTAAATTTTCACCACCTTGCATGCAATTAAGCCACTTTTAATTATTTGTACTAAATAATTATATATTTAGTACAGAATGGATCTAATTGCAGTTTGAAGATCTGGTAATCCGATTTGTTAATATTGTCGCTCTTTCTTTCTTGCTGTATAACACACATGGTTCTAAGTCGGTTATGGTAAAAATTAAATATTTCGTAAACGGTTAATTTTATTAATAGGAAACTTTATAAATGTCCACCAAAAATTTTACATAGAACTCAATTGAACTAAAGAAGATAATGCCAACTTCCGATATAACCAGAACAATTATGTGAGTACTATTACCTTATTGGAGTAGGGTATGCCCAAGTTTTCAAATCGAAGTACTACTACCTCTTATGGGTGGTCACCCTGTATATACTTACGAGGAGATAAGTTCAATATAATATACATATATAAGAGAGATGTAAATTTACCAAAAGCACATATCCGATCCAGTCCGAAGGCAACAAATATCTGGAGCAAGTTCGAAATCTGTATCGTTCTTTCGCATAGATACGAGATCCGATTCAAGTGTTCAATTCTAAAATACTTTTTTTCATATTATTTACGCTTGACGTTTTCTATCAGAGTTAACTATTGACTATTATTATTAAGAGTTAATAATAATAGTCAACCTCATTGCATAATAGACACTAAATTCCAATTACAGGATAATTTAACAAGTTTGAGTGGATTTATCTTCTAGTCAGGCAGTCAACAATTTCAATTTTCTGAATCTTCGAACAGGCTACTGTAACTCATTACAAATTTTCGCTAATACTAATGCAGTAAATCACTCCGACAACTCTTTTCTCAGCCATTCAAATTAAATATTGAAACCACTATAGTTGTCGTGTTTCTCTTTTTTGTAAGGCACTGTTTTTGTTTTGATATTCTGTTTTTATAGCATCCACTATTTGTCCGAATGCTTTTATTTTATATGCAGTTAGACACTCCACTTCCCAAATAAGAAATTCAGATACACACAAAAATTATCAAACAAGTCTTTAGGAACTTCTGGGCGACTTCGAAGAATAATAAATAATTATATATTTAGTACAGAATGGATCTAATTGCAGAAATGACAATACGTTAAACATTATAAATTACATTCTCTTAAATGCAAATGTTCGTATAATAAAAAGAGATGTCACTTGACAAGCCCTCCCCCCCCCCCATATACCATATATATAGTTTTTAACTGTTTGAAAAGCATCACAAAACAGATAACAACTCTCACTAATATCGTTAAAATTTGCGCACATTATTGGTTAGAGAAGTAATAATCAAAATAATGGGATTCCATGCCATGTTGCGTTGCTTCGATACTAGCAACTCGAAGAGGAAATTCCTGCTACAATCGCATCCCCATTTAGCAGTTTTGAGTCACTCACCTGGAGCTTTACTACTTTATTGCTATATCTAGGAATATCCAGAGTTTTCGGAGACTGATATCTAATAAGTGTATATTTATTACACCTATTACCTATTTGCAAATCTCATAATTGATTAGATGTACCGC
Source organism: Dermolepida albohirtum (assembly GCA_031893035.1). Taxonomy (NCBI): domain Eukaryota; kingdom Metazoa; phylum Arthropoda; class Insecta; order Coleoptera; family Scarabaeidae; genus Dermolepida; species Dermolepida albohirtum. The sequence continues at coordinate 184,044 of JAVIWB010005640.1, forward strand.
AAACTGGTGCTCGGTATGTCTAAACAATTATTTCTTTCAGCTAATGAGATGGTCATTGCCGTTGTTTTTGTGGAGAGTAATTATCTTTCTTTTTCACCAGTCCATTCTTCTGCAATGTCTAAGAAAAAATTTACATAATAATAATAATATAAAGTTCTTCGGCATATTCTCTACTCATTCCATTTAGCTCCTTCAAACTATTGTCAATTCCTGAATGTGAAGATGCAGTGAAAAGATTACATCAGATAATGAGGTTTCCGAGAAACAGAATCTTATTTTTAAAACTTCCGCATCAAGCTTATTCTCTAGATTTCGCCTTCTCAGACGTTTTTCTTTTTCCTAACTTGAAAACTTTACTCGATGGCAAGAGATTTGAGTCGAAATAGGGGGTAATCCTGAACATTCGTTTTTAATATTCATGTAATAAGTTATAAAATCGGTATTTTAAGGCCGTTTTTGTTCGATTATCTCTTTTTTCATAATCTTTTTGTCTTTAGGATGAAGGAGTTTTGATATGTTAGCAACCTACAATGACGAGAAGTATCGATAGCAGGTATTTTAATAAGCTGACAAACAAAAATTAACAAATAAGTATATTGAAATGGAAATTTGTAATCATCTGAAGGAAGTCGACTAACCTTTATTTCATCATTATTTTATTTACAAATAGTTAATTCGATTCTTATATGTTTTTTTAGTGAAAAACAGAATAAATCGAAGAAAATTTGAATGTACAACGAAAAGTAATATTTACGTTATAACTGTTATTCTTTACTTCCGTAAGTATTATTTCAATATCGTTGATAATTGAAAAAACTACATACAAACAGGCGAGTTCACATACATAAAGTAAAAGCGATAATAATGTTACTTTAAGGACACAGAATTCAATTATGATCGGAAAATTTAGTCTTTTACTATAGGAGTCGAATTTTTAATACTATGACCGTTATTCGCCAAAATATACTCAAAGACCTCTTTATATTCTTTTAAAGTGATATAAACTTCTCCTTCAGCATTCTTATATAATTTGAATGAATTTGAATTTTCGAAACAATGATAAGTACAAAGCTTCTATATTTTTATAAAAATTTAGTTAAAGAATAGAAACATAAACATTCTTGAGACTTGAATTAAACTTTCGGTGTCTTAGTTTCGTTTTGGTAACCGTTTTTCTATTTCTTTCTCTTCGAGTTTTATTCATGTTAGCATTACAGCTGTATATTCGATCTACTCTATTTTTCAACTATAATTTTCGGTTGTTATATTATCATCAATACTAAACAGCACTCTATGTTATAACATGCCCCATATCACAGCCCTGACAGTTGATTACATAAGAAAGAAAAACATTGAATTCTATAGTTACAATTTTTTTCTATTCTGACGTATCAAAAATTCGTTCCACTCAATCAAGTTATTGATACTTTCAAAAAAGAGAAGATAGAGAAAATATAATTAAGTTTTGAAAATAAAATATTCTGATCTACTAGTGACAAATAAATTCCTAATTATAATTACAAATACCTACATACTTTTTAACGGAATACTATAATGTATCCTAGAGATTGTATAATATTAATTAAATTTGCATTATACAAATATTTTACCAATTTCAACTTGCTTCGTTAAACAAACGAAAACATAAATGAGTTCTTTCAAATGCTAATATACCAACTCCAAATTTATATGGTAACATTTGATATAATGAGTACAAATATTATCATTTAAGTCGGGGAAATATGTGTCTTCATTACAACGAATAATCAGACTTGATCAAACGCGACTGTCATGTTTCATACAAACCTACACATATTCGTCACAGCCGAATAACATTTATATGCTTAAATATGTAGAGGTATTCACGAAATGCTTATTTAAAAGGGGACAAATTTCTGTCAAAACGAAGCCACTGAAATTCTGAACAGACGTGAACATAATGGAAACTTAATGTAAGATATTATCCATGTAAAAGCATGCAAAATATGATGTGAAAGTAAAATTTTCGTTTCCTTCATCATTATTCTCCCTTGGCGCTAAAGGATTTCTTTTAAAAAGGTTATTAACATTATTATTTGGATATGGGAATGAAGTACAATTTCCGCCCACTAATATTTGTGCTTTCACTATTGGTGATTGCTATATTGTAATTAAAGAGAACGAGGAGTGTATTAGGTTATTCAGGAAGTTCGCAGCGATTTTATTCTATGAAACTATAGTTTTAATAAGCAATTATATACCAACAAAGTTATTATTGCGAAGTGTTTCGCCCAACTCAGGGCTCATGAGGCAATCTGAATTTTGTTAATACTTGTAAACACCATGCTGATGTTAGTATTGAAGAGACAAAATAATATAATATAGGAGAAAAACATGTCCATGTTTCAGACTGAAGTGAAAGCATTTTAGTGTCTATGTACAAAACACTTCTGTTACTAATGAAACCAACGATATGTTCATATACTATACTAACATGGTGTTTACAAGAGCTAACAAATTTTTTGGGTGAAATGCGTCAAAATCATTACTTTGCCGGCAAATAATTATTATTACGTTTTAACTAGCACGTACTCTTCATATGCACACGTTGCAGGTCCTTTTATTGAGAGTTGCGTTCTGTTCGTAGTAGCTAAAATGCAACATTAGTGCTTTCACTTCGATCTGAGAGATTGTTTCCTTTTGTTTAGATAATTTTATCCTATTTTCTAAACCAACGGAATAAGAACTTGTTATTTTCTACAGCAAAATCATTTAAATATTCAATTCAGTCACTTAGACATTTAAAAGTTCACATTTTTAACACAATTCTTCAGATTTTTTATTCTTTTGGAATTAAGCCGAAAGAATTTGGATAAATTTTAATATCAGAATCGTTTTAGAGCTTCCGAAAAGTCGACACGCAGGGATTTGCTTCGAAAAATACTAATTTTTTTTTGAAGAATTTGGAATAAAACGCTATGAATTTAGTCTTCATAGTACGTACAATAGTTTTGCAATACTACAATACAAACTCACTTCTTTTTCTTACAAAGTCATTCAAACGTCAGAGACAATTAGAGTTGGGACTACAAGTGTTCGATCAGTAACGCGTGTGTGAAAGAAGCGAAAGGGGTTTAGCGGGTACTAACGATAAATGAACCCTTACAGGCAACATTTGCAGTAAGCAGATGCTGAAGGTAGATAAGATGAGTTAAATATATTCAGCATCCGATAAATTTCCACAATTTCTTCATATAACTATATTCGCCGTTAAGAATAAATATTCTTATACGTAGATAACGCTCGTTCGACATCTAATGATGACATGACTAAAATAATCTTTGTTAATACTTAACAAATCTATAGAACTCACTGTTTTAGTCTGTTTGTTTAATTTCAAGTGCTTCAAATAGTGATGGTGCAAGTAGTTAGTGTGGCCTTTAGACACGTTCTTCAGTGTGTAAGAATCGACTGTGGAGATTCAGGGATGTCGAAGCATCGTGATTACGTTTTCAGGATTTAAGATACACAGCTTTTGTTTGTGTTATTAAACCATCCATCTCTGGATAACACAGAATAGTTTGTGTCACAAGATCTAAATCATGGATTTTATACATAACATATAACAAATTACCACAATCTTGTTTAAGAGACATCAGCACGTGAAAACTTGTTGATATATAAAAATATCAATTTTTTCCAGGGAAAAAGTAAAATTTCCGTTAAAATAAATCTTTTAAAGCTTGCCTTTGCGGTTAGTAAATAGAAGTTCTAAACTAATAGTAGAATACACACTCATTATTTAACAAAATCCTTTAAACACGAGACAATTTATTTGAAATCGCTCCAAGGCACATTGTAAAACACAAAAAACACAAAAAAGCGATCAAATGTAAAACAAATGTATGAATATGACACCAAGAAATAATACAATAGTAGTCGTTTATAATTCGTACAGTGTGATATTTTTGCCTACTCCCAATCACATTGTTTTCGTCCAACTACCTAATTGCAAGATCAATACATTTTGTAGACGTACAAGAAAAGGAAGAGTCGTATTTACTACCGATGTTCCTGCACGAAAGAGACGGCGTATTTACTGTTTTTACAATTACAATTGGGTGAGTTGATTTATCTTGCGAGAATGGAAAAAGGAAAAAAAATAGGTGATGGATGGATAAAGAAAGGGAGTAAGTTTTTCACCATTATTTTTTCTGCTTTTGTATATTGCACGTTGTAAATGAGTTGACCTGTCTTGTGAGTTGAAATGTAGATTTTCTTTTTTCTTTATAATTAATTACGTACATTTTTACGTGTCCAAATGTGTTCTTCAATTGTACAGTCCAGGAAAATTACATAACTACTATGTATAAAGGCAGGAAACATTAAAAAGGATTCTTTAATTTTTCCACCAACAATTGGCATTCCCGTGCCCTATAAACTAATTTCAACGAGCCAGTTAACATTTTACTGAATATAATAATATAGTCGTTGAAATAAATTTACAGTGCACGGGAATTACACTTCTAGGGTGGAAAAATTAAGAAATTCTCTTAAGCTTTTGTTGCCTTAACATTTCATTAAACACAAAATATTCCGAAGTAAAAGCAAAAATAAAGTAAAGTAAATAAGTACCCTCAGAGGCTCACACCTAGGGGCTCACAGGCCTTATAGTCGTAAGATAACGTTGCAAGTAAAAAAAAAACAGAATTTAATGGAAGAAAGAGAATTGCATACAACATACTATCTTCAAAATCCAGACATGTACCATATAGAAGATGTCCGGGACTTTACGGAGTGTGAATTAAAAACCAATAAAACTTCACCATCAAAGGCTCATTGCCAGTGTGTAAGTACAGCAACTAATACTTCCGAGTAACCTAAGCTAAGCTAAGTCGTAAGATAACGTTGCAAGTAAAAGAAACAAAATTTAATGGAAGGAAGAGAATTGCATACAACATACTATCTTCAAAATCCAGACATGTGCCATATATAAGATGTCCGGGACTTTACGGAGTGTGAATTAAAAACCAATAAAACTTCACGATACAATTCTGCAAGTGCACAGAGAATAAAAAAAATAATTAGCTAAAAAAGGAAGTTTGCGGATCTTATCTCTCTCTGCAGTCTCTTAGCTTCTTTACATATACCTGTCGAAATTCGTCTTATACGGATCTATTAGTCCTATAATATTTGCCTTGTTTCAAAAGCTCTTAGAAATTACCTAGCTTATTGGATCTCCTCATCGGACATCAGATCCACCCCCGGCTCTATAGTGCTGAACCTCATAGTATTGTGTATTTTTATCTAATAAACGATCCTGTCTTATACTTGCCTTCCTGGCTTGTTTAAAGCATGAAAGGTTCTTACTTTGCAGCTCGTGCATTCCTCTCTACTCTGTATTCTTTCCTCTTTCCATATTATTCCCATGAACAGCAAGGAAAATAACTAACCGCTTGACCGGGAAAGAGGCGGTGCCTAATGCTCCTTGAGGAAAGTCGATTACTATATATCTCTAGGATCACTCAACTCTTGGCATGTTATCTTACGGTATTCACACGATAGCTGTGAGAATCTAAGAATTTCACTGAAAAAAACTCCTCCACATCTTTTCCAAGACATAAAAATTGTCCTCTTATTGGATAAGTTGTAATTATTATTGAAGTTAAAATTATTATAAAATATACTGCATGTAATATTTTATCTCTCCTTTAGTCTTTCCTGATACATTTAAATTTATTTCTTCCAAAACACTGTGTAGCTTTAACACACAGAAAAAAAGGAAAACATATCAGTTTTATTGCACTAAATGACGAAGTTGACCGCTATCCGTAAAGTTTCGTCACCAGAAACAAAACTCCTAACAAAATATTTCCGTAGCGTCGAAAAAATAACTGACTAAGCTGACCTTATATAACGAAAGAACAAGAAAAGTGGGACAAGAAGGAAAGAAAAAACGACGGAAAACTTTGCTTTTTAGACGTACATCTAAGAGGTAAAAAGGGTTATTGTTATTTCATCTCGGTTTATATTTAAGTTTAAAGTGGCTCTGGGAAACTTTGCCGAGTTTATGGCAAGTGCAAAAGAAAACGTTTTGAGTATTTGAGTGGATGTGTAGGTTATATCATAGTACCAAACATATTTCGTGCCTACATGGTATTGATCCATAGATAATATATATTTGTAACGTTGATTATGGATTGGATTACTAGAGCAATTGTTAACTTTGAAACTAGTAAGCTAATAGGAGTACTAATATAAAAAGTTATACATGTTGCGTTGAAATTGTTTACCTCTAAATATTACAATTGATTAGTAAAACTAGATATATAACTCATTAATGTAATCAAATTCAAAAAGAAAGTAATACATTCTAGAATGTGAAATATAATTATAGTATTGGGTTGGCAACTAAGTACTTTCGGTTTTTACTGATAGAGAGCGTTGCTTTATTTTTTGTATAACGTATGTTAGTGCTGTACTTTACCGTTTGTGGCGTGATACTAGTCACATTGACGTAACTTCAGAAGCAAGTAGTGCGTGATTTTTATTAAAGCTATTAGTTGTGGGTTAATTTTAAATGGAGTTCAGAAACGAACATTTTCGACATATTTTACTATTTTATTTCCGTAAAGGAAAGAAAGCTGCTGCGGCTCACAAAAAGATATGTGAAGTTTATGGTTCTAATTGCTTAACAGAGCGCACGTGTCAGAATTGGTATAAAAAATTCCGTTCTGGACATTTTTCCCTCAAAGATGAGCAACGTCCTTGTCGGTCTACTGAAGTTGATGATGACCAAATCAAAGTCATAATTGAAGAGGATCGTCATATAACTGTTCGAGAGGTTGCGGAGAGGCTACATGTATCGCACACAACAATTGAAAAACATTTAAAATGTCTTGGGCTAGTTAAGAAGCTTGATATTTGGGTACCTCACGAATTGAAAGAAATTCATTTAACACAAAGAATCAACTTTTACGATATGCACCTTAGACGAAATGAAACCGACCCTTTCTTAAAAAGAATCATCACTGGTGATGAAAAATGGGACCTGTACAGTAACATAGTTCGAAAATGATCATAGAGCAAACACGATAAACCAGCTCAAACCACATCGAAAGCTGAATTGCATCCAAAAAAGATCATGCTGTTAGTTTGGTGGGATTACAAAGGTGTTGTGTTTTTTGAGTTGCTTGCAAGGAACCAAACGACCAATTCTGATGTTTACTGTCAACAATTAATAAAACTGGATGAAGCAATCAAAGAAAAACGGCCAGAATTGTCAAATCGGAAAGGTGTAGTTTTCCACCAAGATAATGCAAGGCCTCACACATCTTTGGCAACTCGTGGGAAACTATTGGAGCTTGGCTGGGAAGTGATGCCACATCCCCCACACAGCCCTGATCTAGCACCATCTGATTACCATTTATTTCGAAGTTAGCAGAATTCTTTTAATGGTAAAACTTTCACAAATGACGATGACCTTCACTTGCACCTGGTTCGGTTTTTTGCTGATAAGGACCAGAAATTTTATTAATCATGCAGCTGAAAGAAAGATAGCAAAAGGTCATTGAGCAAAATGGAAAATATATAATTGATTAGAAACTATTCTTTGTTGAAAAAAAAGTGTTTTATTTTATACTACAAAACCGAAAGTACTTAGTTGCCAACCCAATACATTACCCCTGCACCCAAAAAAAAATCGAACACGAAAAACATGAACCTATTTTCATCTGCACTTAAATATATTATAATGTTATAATATTAATTAATTAATTAAGTAATGGTTATAATAATATTCCTTTTATAGCTATATGATGAAAGATTTCATTGCATCAAATTGGAGGATTTATGAGTAATCTGCGCCCTAATAATAATAAAATAATGTATTGTTTTAAGATTAAGAAACAATAATAACATGCCCAGCAAGATGGTGTAAACGTAATTTACCATTACAAAACAGGGTCAAATCCCGATAATAACAAGCTTTACCAATATCAATAAAACTAGAGAATTCTACTCGAAAACAATCTACTCTAACTGTCAACTTTGCGGATATGACTGCCGTAGAACAAATTGCTTTCACATTGTAAATATCTACGAGTATGCAGGATACGCAAGAAACAGCGTCATCTGCTGAGAAGGAAAACGCTATGAAAGCCAAGAGTGATGATGATTATTCCGAAGTTACGAGTGATCCAGCGTCGCTGCAGAGTTTTTTATTTTTCCGCACTCCCCCAGCCTAAAGCCAGAAAACTTTTGTTTTCGAATGAGAAAAATTCCTAACCGCAACATCGGGAACGAGACTCGCGTAGGCAGGGCTGGCACCCAGTAAAACACCTCACTATGTCAGATGGAAACTACATCTAAGAACTACTGCTTGCATTACTTTAGGATAGCACCCCCTAATCAGTGTCAACTGGCTGCTACAGTTGTTTGGGTCTTATTCTCCTTCGTCTTTAGCACCCTATCTATGAACTTGGCAATCTCTCACCAGCGGTCATTTCCAGCTTCACTTCCACAACTTTATCTGGTTCAAAAGGCCTACTTCTTATTGCAACGCTTCTCTTCATTCAGTCCACCTCTCGCACATGAAACAGGTGTGATGAGTGTCATCGTCAATGGAGTACTGATATTGGCAAGCCGCGTCCTCTACTATACCTATTCTGGCCAGGTATGCATTGAAGCACCCCCGTCCGCCAAAGAACAGGGTGATGTAGTAGTTTACCTTGTCGTGCCATTATGGATCAGTCTCTCTGTCCACCGTTCTCTCGCTTCGTTCGCAAGTGCTCTTACCACTTTCGTCGTGGAAGGGCTCAAGCTTACGTCTTCACGTGTCTTGCTCTAGCCTCTTCTCGCGTCTCTACTCTCTTCTTTTCCTATGCCAGTTCACTTGCAATTCTTCTCACATTGGTCATGAGTTAGCTCAGCATCGTTGTTATCCTAGCGGCTATGTCGCTCGATAACCGAATCTGTTGTTCGAATATCATTTTGCTGTCCAAAAGCATTCTAAAATAATTCGCGAACATTTTGCTAGATATGATATCCATGCCGACAGTCGTCTGTATCTCCTCAGGATATCCCGTTCTGGTCAGTAGAAAAACTACCGTTTTAACTGTTGCTATGATCAGGTCGTGTTCGTCTATCCATAAGGTCATCCTTTTCATGACCTGGTTGAGCCGTCTCTGCACATCCGTCTTGTCCCGCGCGATAATCGCTGTGATGTCGTCTATATATCCCAGGTAGATATCTTACGGCAGCTCCATTCGAAAGATTCCATAGTAGAACATATTCTACAAAGCGGAGCCCAAGATGGGACCTCATTATTATGAGCGTACTCTCATGGTACCGGTTTAAGATCTGAAGCTGTCGGCAGTCACTTAAATGGTAAGAGAAACTACAGAAAGCTTCTCTGATGAACTGTCTGATTCGATCTCGAGACCTTCCGATGATAAACCAGTAACTTACCACATACTTACTTCTACTTGAAATACTATATCTTTATTTAGACCTCTTCGGATCATCGTTCTTTCTTTGAGTCCGAATTTCGGCTCCGACTTCTTGTTCTGTCTTAAAATCATCTGCGTATTAAATAAATTTTGCTTCAGTATGCAGACCTTCTTTCCATTCCTCTAATTTGATATAATTATTCCTTAATTTCTATCGACGTTGAATTACTGAGTCATGGAATCGAATAGTGTATAATTTGCCAGATTTCTTTTATTATTATTATATTTAGCTACATACTGCAAGTAAGAGCTGCTTTAATATACATAGACCAGAAAATACTGTCAACTTGTCAAAAAAGAGACAGCGAAATAATACTCACAGGATATGTACTAGATATACTAACAGGATAACCTGCAAATTGTGAACAATAAATCGTCATTTTAATTATACGCCACTCCACACCGTCCGTGCTTACCTGAAAGTTACGTAAATACGTTTTACATGCAAACGAAACAGCACACCGGACATAACATGTAATTGTTATAAATTTTACTTAATCAAGAAAAATAGTTTGTATGCCAGCGGAACGCCCGTGTTTACAGAAGATATATGTTGGTATACGTGTGCATGGTTGTGCAAGTACCTATGCAGCGCCTATTGTAATGCATAAACACTCAATATATCCGTCGTTGTTTTTCAAACCCGTACCGCATCAAATTGGGTTACCGTTTATAAAACAGCGACCCCTGAATGTTATACCTCATCTAAATTAAAGTTCAGTGATTAATCGTGTATTGTTAAATAGAACCAGGAGGTAATCATAAATGGTAATTTAAATACTTTTCTAATTAATTTACCTTTAAAGCAGGCCATACTAAATGCATTGTTCTACTAATAGTATAATACAGCAATATACTTTCTCATTATATGCAGTTATGTATGTGTATTAGTTGCAAACTTCTAGATGCACGGATGGACTAGGTTAAAGTGTCCGATAGAGAATCTAATGCTTATCTTTCACGGTGAATTTTTGAATGTGAAATGTTTTTTTGGGGAAAATTGTATGCGTTTTCTTACAACTACTTGAAAGATAATTATTTTTCTGAAAAGTTTTTACTGTATATATATATATATATATATACATACTATGCTCGTATGAACATGTCTCAACATGCAGCAACAAGCAGCTTTCAACGATTCATTGGTGCGTCATATTGCAAAACTTTCCTAGTACCTTTTGTATATATACACAAAGGGTACTAGGAAAGAGTGACCTACCAACAGATAGAGCGTTCTTCAGGCCTAAATGCACCAGCAATTCGTTCGATTCTGCATGATCATTTGCACGTGAAGAAACTCTGTTCTCTTTGGATGCCGCATCGACTGACTGAAGAGCAGATGACACGACGTGTGACTTGGTGCCGGGAGATGTTAAAATAGTTTAATAAGGGACAATCTCGGTATGTGAACAACATTGTAGCTGTACTATTACGATGTGCCGACCAACGCTCAAAACAAAGAGCTCTTTGATGATGAGGACACGCCCGTAGTTGTCAGAAAATCCCGATCGGAAAGAAGAAAATGATAGTCGTATTTATCAAATCGATTTGAATTGTGGAACGCGTTGTTTTGGACACACAGATCTATGAAGAACCTGCGGCCAAAGTCAAGAATGGACACCTGGTTCCTCCATCACGATAATGCTCCAGCTCACCGCGCCAAAGCCTGCACCGAATATTTGACCACGACAAGATTAAAACTTCTCGAGCACCCTCCCTACAGTCCAGATCTTGCTCCCTGCGACTTTGCACTGTTCCCGCATGTAAAAATGAAGCTAAAAGAGAGGCGGTTTTCCAGCGATGAGTACCTTCTGCGGGCTTGGGACAACGAGTGAAACTTGGCAGAGCTAATTTAAAGATTGGTTTCGGAAGGTGAAGAGGTGTATTGAGTGTAGAGGAAATTACTTTGAAGAAGTTAAATAAACAAAGCTGTATTGCAAAACTTTCCTAGTACTCTTTGTATATATATATATATATATAAAATCTAGCACTTTTCGGAAAAAAGAAAAAAAGGTTCCCCTTTTTCTAGGATCTTACACGTAAAATGATTTAGTTTCAAATGTAAATTATTTGTGTAACATGCTCTGACCTTTACCTGCCACTGACACTAGTGCAATAGTTTATAATTTTAATTTTATTTATTAGTATTTAGTATGACAAACCACATTTGAATGTTTTTTAAAGAATTTTTTAAATTAATCTAGTTTTTGTAAGAAACAGACAATAATTGTGAACATGATTAAAATATTGTTATGTTATTGTTTTTTAGAACTCCTGAGGAAGCTATAAATTTATAGCGAAATATAGAGGATAGAACAAATGATTAGTTTTTTCATTTTTTAATTTTCTTAACAATTGACCGAATACCCAATTAATTTCATTGATTTGGATTATCTTACAACGGTCGACCAAAACACTTTTAGCTAGTTTTATATATATATATATATATATATATATATATATATATATAAATTTCTATCAAGGAATACATTTGTTTTGTCTCAAGGAAATAAGGAAATGCGGCTTTTGGCAGAAAACTTGAATAGCAGCGATTACAATTTTTGTCTTATCCTAATGCTTCGCAACATTATTGCAAATTTCAACAGTCAGGAAGATGATTTATCGCTTGCTACATTACAGGAAAAAATGGACAAAACTAGACAGGAGCAATGCTCGAATATTGTGATATTTTAAACATATTATTACCACAAATTCAGTTTATTGACATAGATATAATTCAATAGAATGAAATGGATGCACAACTGGTAAATATTGACGAAGACCAAGATGAAAAAGAAACAAAAACTGAGCAAAATTCAAAAAAGAAAGTTAATTCAATGGACAGAAGAAAGCGGGGTTGTTTCTAATTACATTCAGTTACTAAAATAAATAAGAAAAAGAATTATAAATCAAAATATGAATAAATATAAAAAACAAATCAAACTTTCGGAATATTTTTAAAGAGAATATTCCGATTAATTTGGTACAAACTTCCGCGGTCGTGGTCCATGCTTGGAACCGCGTCACTAGGTACCCATTTGTAAGGGCTGAACTACTGCACTGAAACTGTCAGTTTTTTTCGGCAGATATACTAGTGACGCGGTTCCAGCCCGGAAACCCAAAGCAGAATATTCCGATTCTTTTTTTAATATTGATATAAAAACAGTGCATGGACGACACACAGGCTATATGTAACAGATTAAAATAATAGATTTCTCAATTTTGACGTGTATATAATCTGCAGTCGGGGAGACATAAAAATACATTTTCATGTTGAGAAAGTTCAAATCAAGCAGATTATGTAAACTACCTTTGACAATATTAAAAATTTATATGTATTTACTGGGTCGCTCATCTTTTTTTCGAAATTCAATAAATTTTGTTTCGTGTTCTGTTGTCAAACTTCTATGAACGACTTTAAATATAGATCGAATCCTTATTTACTATTAGATACCTGGAGTAAATATCATTCTTCCTATTTAATAGGTTTATCCATTCGATAACTATAATATTGTAAATCTCTTTCATTTAAACGATACATTCTTACAGACACGTATTATTTTTAAGGCTTCTTCATTAATTTTCTTATGTTATACTTTATTAATTATTATATGCTTAGTCGTGTGACTACTGTTAGTTTTGATTTACGACAATTAATGTAGAAAGGGGTTATATATCAACCTTAGTGATTAAGTTAATCAACCACAGGCTCCATCAAAATCACCTATATCAGGTAAGGTCAATAAAACCTGAAAATTTTGGTTAGCATTTAAAAATTTAAGCAAGATAATTGTGTTGAGGGGTTATATTTTTGAATAAACTTTAATATATTAAATACATTTTGTCTGCAACGAAGCTTGACACGCCTTTCGGAGTAAATGCTAGCTTAATATATTTTTTATGTAGTTCAACATAAATAGAGTCGTTTATTAAAACTAGTTCACAGTTTTCCTTCAGAAATTATCTTACCTAACTTAGTACATTTTATTTGTACACTGTTATTAATATACTTCATTTGTTAACTGCTAATGAGATATTTATTTACTGTCATTACTATCTTTCGTTCTACTTTTTTTTATTAGTTTACTATTTTAATTAAACGAAACTGCGTGTTCCTATTGGTGGGTTTTCTGTGCTGTTCCTTGTATTAACTTAATCTCAGGTTTTTACTCAATTGTAGATGATTTAAATATAGATATGCAATGTGCTGCTTATAAATTCAAACAAGCCGGCGCACTTATTTTAAAAATTGACACGACCGTCTTTAACTAAGCAGGAGGTAGCAGCATCTTGATTGAATACTTTTAAGTGGATGGCTTTCCTTTGGTTCGCTTGTGTTTTGAATGTCGAATTTAGTTTAACGTGTCAATTTCTCTTCAGTAACAAAATACAATCTTCCACGAACGACATTTATCACACAACAACCTAAAATAACTACTGTTTCAACGACACTAACCCACAAAAACTGATCGACAACATTTTTGTTCATTTAAAACATAACTTTTTCTTAAAGCTTTGAAGGATGTCAACGGAATGTGCCCTTTATTGACTTATTCAAAAAATAGAAACATTAATTTTACTCTAATTACGTCGGAAAATGTGGTCGAATAAATACTCAAACAGATAATAAAATCCAGTTACTGCACTAGTATTTATATCCTAGGTATATAATTAAACAACTAAGTTGTCATTTTCAGTAGGAAATAAACGGTGTTAAACATGGGTTCTCAGTAAAGCTACACAGAATAAATCTGTGATTTATTTTGTGTAGCTGAAAGCCGACGTTCAACAATGTGGTTATTTCCTACTGAAGACGACAACTTAGTTGTCAAATACGTAGCTAGTATAAATATTAATGCGACAAGGGGCTTTTATTACCTATTTGGGTATTAATTTTACTTGTGTATGTTGTATAATCTGATTTTAAAGTAAATACAGTTTTATCTTAAAATCTTGCATAGCAGTATCAACGAATATCACTCTGTATTGTAGGAAGGAAGGATGTAATAGTGTTGGATCAAACTATAGCTTAATCCACTGCAAGATAATGGTTCAAACTTCTACGTTGTACGTGTAGTAGATAGTAGACTGTTTTCTATAGAAGAATGCGGAAATACGAAGTACTTTTCCACAACTTGTGAGAGATCTAAAAATAAACCAGATCCATCGCTGCGAGTGAGCAATACAAAATTGCAAAACCCAGGCAGCTTTTCAGCATTTTTTCCATAATAAGCACAGTTCGAATTGAACAACGGGTTAAAAACGGGGCCGTTGCTACTAAAAAAAATAATACCTATAGATTTTCCGAAGCGTACCGATAAATGTCAATGGTAGTCCCGCTTAAGCAATCATTATGTACTGTATTTGCCATGCCGCACGTGACCTTTAGAGTTGGACTCAATTTGACCGTTGCCTAGCAGTCACTCCTCGTTACCGTAGCCCTTCCTCATTGACGACGACGCGAAAAACACTCCAGAAAAAAAAACTTTAAACCGCTTTTATTCCATACACAAACACGAGCAGAAGTTGCTATCAAAACAATGACAGCCGCATATGCGTCGGCTATGTAGTTATTTTTGCGGATTCGAAACTTGTCAATCGAAAAGCCCTGATCATTACGATAAACAGTTGGGAGACTAAAAACTAAATTCGACGGATTTTTTTCTATTTAATCCAGTCAGTCCCCGTAACGCTACAGAATTGAAATAATAAAAGATACTTTAACGAACAAGTAGTGTGCATTTAGGAAAATATCGACGCTCAAACAGAGATATATTAATCAGTAATTAAAGGTCTAAAAAATTAATGTTACCAAGTATATGTGCTTTTACCATGTGAAAGTGAAAATTCTAATTTTAATCGTTTTTTACTTCCTATATATAATGCAGAAATTTTATGAAAAAATTCCTACTCTTCGGCATGTATTCTCACACTTAAACCACGGAGAGTAGTGAGTCTTCTAGCATTTCATAAACTGCTTTATGGAAATAGGTATTAAATGAAACCCACAGTAGATGTTAATTGCATATAACTATGCGTTTTTATGATGTGAAAGTGAACAATTCTAATGTTAACCACTTTTTGCATCGTGTATATAATCCGTAAATTTTTTCGAACAAATTATATACACATGGAGAAAGCAGTTAAAATTAGAATTTTTCAGTTCCGTAAAAGCGAATAATTAGATGCAATTAAAACTTACCATGGGTCTCATTTAATATCTGTTTCCAAAATCCAATTCATGGTACTTTAAAATATTCAAATATCACCGTTCTCCATGGTCTAAAGGCAAGGAGACATGCCCGGTTAGCATGAGATCATAAACTCAAGTTACACCAGAAAGCAAGAATTCTTACTGAAATAGTTTCCACAAGCCACAATTACGACAATAATTTTGGATAACAAGTTCGTATTCGAAATCTGGAGCACCACAGGGTTCGAAGTTTGATCCACTTTTGTTTAATTTATCTATTAATGATCTAATAACATCTCTTCAATGTAATGTATTGGCTTATGCAAATGACATTAAAATATATCATACCATTAAGAATACAGCTTACGTAGAGTTTCTACAAAACAATTTAAATACCATTCATAGCTGGTGCCTTACTAGAAAACTTAATTTAAAAACATCTAAATACTGCGCTGTAATATTTAGAAGGAAGGTCAACTGTTTAAACTCTCTTCATTATACCGACAAGTATATTATTGAAGAAAGAAACTTTACAAAGAATCTTGCGGTAACATTTGATAGCAGATTTTCAATGAACATTTATCCAACATTACAGGTCCGAATGCTGTGCCGTGGTAACGGCGCGAAGATTGAAAAGGCACGCATTACTGGTTGTAAATTTGCTACATAATTACATTGACTCAACAATGTTACTATCTCGACTAAATTGGTTAATGCCACGGATTGCTTCCAGATACCATTCAAGTTTTGCCCTCCCAACACCGAGGACTAATATCTTATATAAAACTCCATTATTTCACGCATCTGAAAATGCTGATTTATTATTTGATGATTTTTTTTCTCATTAATTTAGTATGTTTTTTGGTCAATAGTGTATTATCACAGTAGTGCAAAATTTTTTGTCTTATTTGTTTTTTTTTTGTTGGACAGAAATTATTATTATTATTGTTATGTTTTATTTAATCCAAGACGCATATAATAGAAAAACGATATAATTTTAGTAACATCCTCCTTAAGCAGGAGCCGATTTAATAAAATAAAATAGTAATACAATAAAAGTAACATTCTCTTAAATACATAAAATGAAAAAAAATATTATTACGAGCAATCATATACTTAATTCTTCAAAACAATTGACCTCATTACTTGAATTAACTTAAATATTTTTCGCTTATGTAAAAATGTATTAGGTGCGCAACTAAGTTCTCGCTGTTTTTTTTTTTTTTGATGAAAATGCAACTGTATAGTGAAAAAATGTTCACAAATAAATCATTCAAAATATTGCCCATCGTTAGCGACAACTTTTTCCCATCTTTCTGGCAGAGCTCAAATACCGTCACGGTAGAAGTGTTCGTCTTTTGAGGCTATCCACGGATCAAGCCTTTTGAAATGTCTTCATATGAGCGGAACAAGTAATAATCGGACGGCGCAATATCTGGGGAATATGGCGGGTGGGGTAGGACCTCCCTTTGAGCGTTTCTAAGTAGGATTTAACGGGTTTGGCAACGTGAGGCCGAGCGTTGTCATGCTGTAGAACTGAGTATTGTGGCGGCTTTTCGCGCAGTGCTCGGCTCAATCGCATCAATTGAGTTCGATACCGTTCCCCAGTGATGGTTTCGTTCGGTTTCAACAGCTCATAATAAATAATACCGCCCTGGTCCCACCAAATACACAGCAAAACCTTCGCAGCGTGAATATTCGGCCGAACCGACGACATAGAAGCATGACCGGGCAATTCCCATGATTTTGTCCTCTTTGGGTTGCTGTAATGAATCCATTTTTCATCACCCGTAACGATGCTATGACGAAAACCCTTCCTTTTTTACCGCTGTAGCAGTTGTTCACAGGCGAAAGAACGACACTCAACGTCTCTTGGCTTCAAATCATAAGGAACCCAAGTTCTTTGTTTTTGAATAATTCCCAACGCATTCAATCGCTGGGAAATGGCTTGGCGGGTAACTCCTAATGCTGAGGTAAGCTCTTTTTGCGTTTGGAACGGATCCTCATCGAGCAATGCCTCCAATTCAGCGTCTTCAAAGGTTTTTGGTCTTCCTTCACGCGAACGGTCGTCAACATCGAAATCACCGTCTTTGAAGCGACGGAACCAATCACGGCACGTTGTTTCACTTAGAGCAGCATCTCCGTAAACTTTTTAGAGTTCTTGATGCGCTTCAGTCGCCGTTTTCTTCGAATGAAAAAAGAAAAGCAACACTTCCCGCAAATGACGATTATTTGGCACAAAATCAGACATTTTCACACAACCAAAAGTTAATGACGCAAAAGAAATCACTAATGTGTCAAAGCGGTTTGTTTACCATATGTCTAAGCTTCTTATCTCCATTAAGTCTTTTGGAGTAAGATCTTAATACGATCTTATACTCTAAGAACTTAAATTTTAAAAAGTAATATTTTTTCAATACACTAAAATTAAGAAATTAAATCTGCGAGGGCTAACTCCTGTTACTCGCTTTATTTAAAACAACTAACCAGCAATATTTTCTCCGTTATGTAAATATTGAACATTTCAAGTTAAAATGCTACACATCTTTTTGATACAAGAATGAGTAATTCTTTAATCAATCGTGGCGCCCAACGTAGGGTGAAATTAAAGGTAATTTTTTGTAAAATTTAACCATAGAAATTAAATTACGCTTTTGTCTCCGTTGAATCTTTTCGATCTAAATGCTGTGTTTCATCATTTTGCATGTGTTCCCAAAATGAATTCTCCATTCTACCATAATTAAATTAATAAAATCCTATATATCTAAGAGAAATTATTTTATTGCTTTATAAGGTGTTCCGCAGGGATCTAAACGTGGGCTGTTGTTTTCCTATATTTATATTAATTATTTCTTATATATCATCGACTGTAAAGTTATAGTTTGAACTAAATAACACTTGAAAATATTTTCTACAATTACTGCTTCCGACTCCTTAAAATTGGAACGTAATCTTAATATTATACTTCTATGCAATTGGTACAATTCAAATAAACTAAAGCTAATGTTCAACAAATACCAAATAGTCACGTATTCTAAATGCAATGCTAATTGTGCATAAAATGGAGAGGATCGAATCCATTTGATTAAACGAATCGATTTTTGAGAGTTAAGTTATTTTCGATAAACGCCTAAGCTTTTCCAATCGTATTTGCTATACATAATTCTTAGCTTTATCCTCTGTTCTTCCAAATGTTTTTCGAATTCTTATACATATGAGCTACTGTATTATAAGTTCGTACTTTGTAAACTTAAACATTTGCATACTCATTACGTATACTTACATACAGCTAGTACTTTAAAGTACTGAGGAGATTTTTAAAATATTTTGCGATTAAATCCAACATCGTGGTATAGATTACGTGAATTTAACTTCGTGCACGTAATTTTTAAACACCTTCAGCTAAACAAGAGTTACTACAAAATTTTCAATTAAACCAATCAATTAAAACTTCAAATGAAAATAAGTCACAGCGTAAGACTATTACCGAAGAACATATTTCAATGGTATCTGAGCCAAATTCCGAATATATTGTACATTTCACAATAGATTCAGGCAAAGCTGCCAATATTATGAGGAATATTGTCGCCTTATTTGATGAAAAGTATAAATGTAATTCATCCCTGGTGGCAATCGGATGTGATGGAACGGCTGTCAACACAGGCTATAAAAATGGAGTCATTGCTTTATTGGAAACATTTTTAAAAAGACCATTGTAATGAATTGCCACTGCGCTATTTGTCTTTAAGTCTTTATGGAAACACAGCAGGTCTTAATAGCTTTTCTGGAGATATAGATAAAAACCTCCTCAAGTGCCTTGATTTTAAGTTACAAGCTTTTGAAGCGATTCCTGCAGAATTGCCAGATATTAATATAAAATTGCTATGCACTGATCAGAAACATCTTTACGAGATTTGTTCTTCCATTTCGTCTAGTTCAGTTTCACCAAGTTTAGTTGAAAGAGACCCTAGGAATTAGCACACTCTCGGCTAACTGGCGCCAATAGGATTCTTCGTTTATATATTCGAATGGCTACAATGATTTTTGTTTTCGTATTAAGTATGTTTTATGTGAGTAAATAAAAGGCTGAAACCGTTTGAATTAATTGAATAAAAAGCAATTTTAAACCGCACTGTTTACTTTTTTATAAACGATAAAGTTCCACAAATTAGTCTTGTGCGCCACCTCAAGACGTTGGCCTAGGAAGATAAGATTTTTTGTCTGCATCATTAAGTATTTAGAGCATCGATTTTTAATACAGGAAAAACTAAATTTAAAAAAAAAATTTTTGCTCCACCCTAATGCTCAGTGCCACGAGAACCGTTTGTTTCGCCAATATATCCTGTGAACACCAAGAGTTTCTAGATAGCTAGTCCTTTAATAGAAAAAAGTCCATCCAATAATATGTAGTTGAAAATGTTTTGTATGTTATATTTCAAAAGGATTCTACATCTAGAGTAAGCCAGTTAACACATATTTACAATGTGTTCATATGATTGTACCTTACAAGATGATACCTTTCGCTCCTCACATTAACTCTTAAACTTGTTTCAATTGACCGAATAATACATCAACGATCTTCTCCTATGATGTTATGTATGAACAATCATAATACTTTTATGCACTATGCCAAATATAATCTTTCAATGATTCATGCTCATAACAAAATTCGTTAAATCAGCATTTTACAACTATTCAGAACGAAATTTCTTTTACATTCCATCGAAACATACTTGCTGGCTCAATTCGCACTTACTATTGTAGGAAATTGCTCGGAAATGCTTGTTATTGAATTTTATAAATTTTCTATGACATACTGCATCTTGCAAAAGCTAGTGAAAAAACAATCCGATGACAAAGGAACTATAGACAGCGATAGCAGAAGTTTACAAGAAAGGTTAAAATCTCGTTTCCTGTACAGTACAGCTTAAGAATGCCAAAATTTCGATTTTAAAATAGATTTTTACATTTTTCTATTATAATTTGAAAAACTATCGGATTGCTTTAAAACAAATAGATAATCGAGTATATTAAGTTGTTTTATATTTTCTCGACTTTCGTATATAATTTAATATATTCTACAATTCAAGTAAAGTTCTAGTTGAATTCTCTTAAAGATTTAATAATATAAGGGGAACTAGAAAAAATCTGTTAATCGCACATTGCCCACTAAAGTTCAATAGTTCAGGATGATAGCATTTTTCTATTCATGTGTCAAGTTTGATTTCAATTCATTCATTATTTTGTACTTGTTAAAATGCTTTACAATATAAAACGAATTTTGTGAAATTAGAACATAACAATGTCATCAGATTTTTGCCAAGGAAACAGAATTCTCCTAAAACTATCATGGAATAAATGACTCTAGTGTATGACGACGAGTGTAAATGAAATACGCCGACAGACTTTAATATGTAATAGCTGTAATAATATTAAGCATAAAATTATGATTCACTAAAACTCGATCAAGGTCAAAGAAAAAAATTATTTAATAATAACGTAAGGATCCATCCGACCCTGGTAAATTTAGTATTCCTAGCGGCGGGAGTTGTAGATGCAATAGTACATACTGTAAGTCAGAAGATGGTCTATTATCAACTTCCATGAAGTAAGGGTTATTCAAATCACGAATTAATAGATAACATATTACTATACGGTGAAACAGATGGAAATGTTGAGTTAGTGCACGTATTTATGAAGAGTGGTTTTCGAACCGAAGATATCCTTCAAGAAATTTAATCTTACAAATTGTGTACAGATTGAGAGATCACTTTACATTACGCCGAAGTCGTGAGAATCGTGGCCGTGAAAAACCACGCAGAATACTAGATGTGAAGAAACAAGTTTTGGATATTGTAAATGAAAATCCAAAAATAAGTACCTGAGTAATTTATTATTTCTCGGCGTGAATTTAATATTATAAATATTATTTTCCACAACGACCGATATAATCACAATTTTACAATAAGAATTTATTAAATAATTACATCAGTTACAGTGGAAAATAATATTTATAATATTAAATTACAAAGTCAGTATCACTACAAAATGTTATGCAAACTTGACATTGTATGTATTTTATTATGTAACAAAAGTCAATAACTTGCTACTTGTAAAAGTAACACCTGACACATAAAAAATACGAAGACAGATATACATTTGTAAATAATTTACTAGCTTACATTACATTACTAAAATATGAAGAGGAACTTTTTGTAAACGTAAACAAATAAATGAAATGTTATTGAATCGATATAATTTCTATTTATTTACTTAAATTGAATCTCAATAAAGGATCGTATTTGAAAAGTTAGTGTTCCTAAATTTCAGTAAAAATTAAAGTTTCGAGAGGGCAAAGTTTTTTGGTTGAATTGCTGCCTTTTCTATCTATTATATATGACGTACATCGATGGGTATTGTTTGCACTCTGTATATCTAAACCTAGCGGTTTAAAAGTTGACTTGCGTTACTGGGATCTACAAACAAAATTAGAGTCCATGCAGTAGGACTGCAGGGAGTCTTCAGTACTTCAGACTACAGTAACCTCAATTACCAAAAACTTACATGTTTGGCTCACAAAGAAGTCCTCCTTCTTCATGGCAATGTACGGGTTCACTAGGTAAAGTCCAACCTATCCTTCGCAAGTGTAATTTCTCTGAGTTGAACCATTCACCATATAATCTTTCTAATCGTTAGAATCGCAAAAAAATATGTTACGATTGTTGAAATATTATTCTTCGAGAGCTTCTTCTAAATCCAAAACGTCCAGGTTCGCCTCACGAAGAAGTCCTGCTCCTTCATGACAATGCACGATTTCACAAAACAGTCTAACCCATCCTTCGTAGTGTAACTTTCTTGAGCTGGAGTTCCTACCATATAGTTCGGTTTGACGCCATTCGAATTCTTCTTATTTAAAAGTTTGAGGAAGCAGATTTACAAAGTGCTGCCTATTTTGAAAATGGAATGAAGTCGTTACAAAGCAAGTGACACAGATATTGAAATTGATAAATTAAATTGAAAAATAAAATTATCAAAAAAGATCGTAATTCTTTTGTTTCATTGTTAGGTAGAAAACTTTTCTAATTCCGGTCTTAGATAATAAATTCGTATAATCGAAAAAATAAGCTAAAAATGAATTAAATTGATAAAATGTCTATTTTTAGAAGTTGGCGGGTTTAGTTAATTTTATTAAAATTGTATTCCTGAATATTTTATCAATGTAAATGAGATTTTGCATTTTAACCAGCCTACATTTAATTTCCAGCGATTCATAATTCACAATTTCTTTTTAATTTATTCACGCCATACAAGGAAAATTTAATTTGAATCGATCTACAGAATACCAAACAAGATTTGAGATCTTAAAAATTTAATCGCAAATAAGAAACCCAAGCAAAAAGAAAAAAGAGAGAAGTAGAGACGCAACAGACAATTATACCGAAATTGCAGATTCAATAATTCTTTTCCGTCCCCACATAAATCAGTGAACTCGCATGAGCGGTGGTTGTGAAAAAAAAAAGAAAGAAAATGGAACAAATAAAGGAGCATTGATTGTCACCTCTCTCCCTGGAAATTGTTCCCATTTTATCGGCAAATTCCTCTACTTTTTCGGCTCTTAGAAGTGAGTCTCGCTCGGGTTCCCGCGGGATATTTCTTCCTTTAATAATGCCCGGACTAGACGGAAATGCATATCCCGAGATAGATGCCGCCACACTATATCGTAATTATGATTTAGAAACTGTGGGTTCTCGGACTGGTGCGGTTGTGGTCGTAATATTGTTGGGAAGAACAGGACGATCGAATTGAAGAACAGACAGGGTGAATCGCACTCCGTGACTTAAGGGTAAGTTATGCGGCGGTTACCCAGTTAACGACGAACAATTGAGTTTTGCTATGGAACTAAAACCAGATGCTTGCCAACATATCGAGTTAGTAATATCTGCACGTACATCAGTCATTCGTACTCAGGCTGCTCTTGTCTGAGTTAATCTTCCAGGTCAAGTACGTAGTAAAATAAATTATTCTCCTAAAACGTAAAGCTGACTTTCTGATCGTTAGAATTTCAAAAGAATATTCCGATGTCTCGCTGTACTTTATGTACTTTGTTTATAACTAGAAGTATTTACTTGAGAAATTCTGCTTTATTACCTGAAAAATTTCATAAGCTACTAGGTTATACTTACATATTATCGATTTCCAAATACAGACTAAGCTTAGCGCTATCAAAACTGTATTTACGAATCTTAAATAACTATATTTTCGTCATGTTTTACAATATAAGTCCCCTATAGTACAACAGCCTTATCTTAACAATGTTGCAATTGTTCAAAGACATGACAGGGTCGCATTTTTTGAGAGTTTCTTTTATCTTCCTTTAAACCTTAACAGCATCTAAATTTATTTAAAAACTCCGTTCTTTAACCTTTTACCACTTACACCGTGGCCTTATGACCGCAACGAAATTCGATTTTATTGTTATTGCTGGTGCGCCATCTGTTTTTAAGTTAGACAGTTAGTGTCTAGTTTACGTCCTTATACATAACTCCGTGTAAATATATTAATTCTATATTAATTTATAGTGCATCGGGAGTCACAAAATCACCACGTCAGTATTTACGTATATTTGTACTATATCAAATATGCTAGATATAGACAAAGATTATGAAGAGACTATGGTGGAATGACTTAATGAATGAATTAAAAAGCGAGGTAAATGGTAAACGTGAACAATCAGAACATAATATGGAAAGCAAACATGATGCAGTTCCGAAATTTAATTTACTCAAGATTGTAATGATGTGGGTCTATAACAAAGCCTTTCTGAATGTGACGAAAAAGAAACTGATGGAAAAGTAGTTATAAATAGGTTATACGGTCATGACAATCATTTATAAGTAGATGTAGAAGAAATAAGTACAATACAATTTCGCTATCTGGCCTAAGAAGTGATGCGAAAAACATTGGTAAAAATGCGCCCCAAAGCGATAGTTTCAGAACTTAGTAAATGTACTTTTAAGGATTTAAATGCTCTCGAAGGAATACTAAAAGAGTCCTACTTAGTACACTAATTCCATCCCCAAATCATCAATTATGTAGTAAGTACAGTTTTACACTCTAAGGGAAAATTCAAAACCTGTCTTTCTCCTCTTCGACGTCAGACTCGTCTATAACCATCACAGGACTTAAACAAAATCGAATTCGTCTGAAAAGGCAATATCATTCCGCTTTTCATCTCAATCTGCCTGTACATTTAACCCTTCTAACATAATGCCACAATGTCAACTAGTGAAAGACAGCATTAGCCCTAGATGATAGGAAATGAATCAAAACGAACAAATACAGCGATATAAGGGATATTGCTATTCTATGGCATACCTCGGCCAAAAGAACAGAGACCCAAAAGTACTATGCCGATTCGTAAGAGCAAACAATCTTGATCTACTTCTTCATGCCCGATGGTTTTTTTAGGTCATCCAGAGCCTCTTCTAGGACGTTGTTTACCTTCTTGAGGCCAATCTCTCCAACGATGAATAACTGTAGTAATATTTCTTTTGCATCCACTCAGCGATTTCACGAAATGCAATACTCTCGTCATATAGTCCAATGATATGTTACGACCCCTTTCAAAATCGCTTAGTCGGCTTGGTATTTTAATACACTAATTCACAACTCTAAATTGTTATAATCGAATAAAGAAACTCAACTGTTAAAGTCATTAAAATTTAAATCAATGAAGATTATATACACAAAGGCTATTTTAGTGCCCTTTACTGGTATTTTTAAAATGTGATGCACTTAAATAATTGAAACCAACATTCATCACCGGGCTGCATGACACTGCACTATTGGACCAATTGAAGGATGTTTTTCAAGCTATGTCCATATCTTACCAAAAAGAAAAATCTCACCACTATAATATACCTGCATATAGGACAAATAGATTGTGACCCCAAAACTCCGTGATCTACGCTTCGAAGTGTTAGTGGCTCAACATGCAGCACCTGCTCTGAATTTAGCTCCCAGAAATTAATACCTTCTGCTAAATCTAATATAATGACTCGTTTGATGAAGATTCATTTTAAACGATAAAGTCAAAGTTAGGATAACCGCATATTGTTGGACAAATCATTTCTCCATCTAAGCTTCCGAAATGGAATCGCGTCTTCGATCATTCTGCTACGGACGTTTAGTCACCACTTATATGGAACATCTTCAGGGCTTATCGATATAATTGATTGAAAGACGACTATAGTCCTGCTTTGTTCTACAAAGCAGGACCACCAGTGTACTAATTGAAGAGTGTTATTCAAGCTCTATACCCATATCTTACCATAAAGAAAGTGGTCTTTCTCTATTATAATATACTTGCACACGGCGCAATCAGACTGTTGTTCCAAAACTCCGTGATTTACACTTCGAAGTATTGAAGTATGTCCACATGCAACATATGCACTGGATTTAGCTACTAGCTATTTCTTCCTAAATCGAATATAATGGCTTATTGGACGAAGATTCACTTTAAATAATTAAAAATTAATTAAAGATAAGTGAACTGCTTATTTTAAGTTAGACAAGTCGTATTATATCGAGAGTACTAAACAATAGGGATGACGTTGGTCAAATGTATTGTTCGTTGCAAGATGAATGTGTTAAAAATCAAAAAAAAAGATTGTTCTTCAAACCGAGCTCATTCCAAATTCTCCCCGAATAAGTCATACATTCGTTACGAATGACGTATATTGAAATTTACACGGTCTCGCCAATAGAATATTTTATTATTAAGTAGTCAACAATTATATATTATGTATGTGCTATAGTCTTTAGTGTGACACTCCTAGTTTCTCTTAGTAATAGAACGACTTTATCTTGGTAAGTTTTTTTAATTTAAAATTTATAATTCGTCAATTAATTATTCATAAAATTTGAAAACATATGCACCAGCTAAATAACTTGCATAAAAACATGAACACGTGCCTAGTAACGAGTGGAGTTGTTGGTCTGGGCCTGTGTATATTTTTAAATTATTCATGCATAGAAGAAATTTTGCAAAATTCAAGTCCAATATGTAAATGATCATTACCTTTATGGAAATTATGTATGTATGTAGTTTCGGAATTTACAATTCAACGACTGTGCACGTATGATGCACATAGATACAAATCAGTGGCGTCAAAGTATGTGCAAGTACTCACATACATACGTACGTGGATGGAAATTAAAAAGAAGGGGAATTTTCAAACATTGGTTTAAGCGAATATCGTTTGATCAAATGTTCGAATTCAACATACATTCTAAATACGAGTCTCATCATTGGGATATAACTACCTGTGAATTGCATAAAAACCGTTGAAAATATAAAGTTTCGTAATGATTGTATTCCTATTTTATGATTCTACCCATTCCGTTTAATTATTTTACACGCAACACGTGATCATAACATTTTATATCTCAAATAAATAATTAAATAAAGGCAATTAGTTTTAGAAAACAATCACACCATTACACAGTAATACTACCTGCTGCAATGTTTACCTGTTAAATCGAAACAAGTTATTTATCTCTGATATATTGAATTTTGGGTAAAAATTATGATACATTTGTGCAGCAGGTAGCGCTATGCAATTACTAGTGTCATTCGCATCTATCTTTACACTATGTCATATAATAATATTAGTAATAATAATAATAATAAATCAAACCCATAAATTTAAAAATGTACACATGCTCAAACCAACAACTTCACTCATTACTAGTATTATCTCCTGGATTGATATGTATATATGTTAAAGGGTTAAATGTCCCCTTAATTAATCTAAATAAATAATACAGATAATATTATTTAATAGTAAATAATTATTTGCACGTAGTGGTTAGTAAATTGATTACGAGCGTGTGTCCGACTAGCTTAAGCGCTGTAATAAATGCAAATAAGAAAGTAAGTTGCTGGAGTTTATAATTAATATATGTTTACAAAGAGCATCAAAAGTCCAGGATGTCTGCTAAGCTGAAAGAAAGATTATTAATGGAAATAGAACAACAGCCATTAAAATTTTATTCACTAATTTAAATTAATTCTTTAAACTTGAGTATATTTAAACAAAGATAATTAATAAGAACAAGAGCAACAGATAAAATAAGATTAACGTAATGGCAAAGCTGTAATAAAAGTAAATTTACAGATATAAAGCCGTTTAATAAAATATGAAAAGGATTAGACTAAAGTATGTATCGAACGATACGTAAGGTACTTGCGTGTATATATATTTATACACACACGCATATATATATCCTGAGCCAGTATACTATATATATTTTGCAGTAGCAAAATAAACACGTGGACACTGTATATGCGGTTAAAACTTAACTGCACAAACTCGTAGAAGGAATGCGTGTAGCCTTGGTCATGGCTGAAGAAGAAGCCTCTGTTTTTCCTTACGAGCTGGGGCTTTTAAGAAAAGAAGCGGTAAGCTGAAAGGTAGGATGCTGGTCATGTTTGAACTAACTAATAAGACGAGAGAATAGGCACGCTAGAAAATAGGCGCTCTAAAAAATTAGCAAAAATTAAAAGTGCGATATCAATTTCAATATAAATAACAAGCTGATATCTAGACAGGATAATAGGCGTGTATTCTGTGTGAAAAAAAGAAGGATTAATATTTAAATATCTAGTTGCATATAGAAATCAATAAAATAGAACGAATATTGAATGAGGGTCAATCGAAAGTTACTAAGACTATTACAAGAAAAGGTTCGAAAAGTTCTAGGTACTTACTTTCCTAGAAAACGGGGATGGTTTGTTTCATTACAGCCTTACCGTACGTGACTAAAACAAAAGATTTCGCATCTGGATATGGCACAAAGAATGTCAAAATAATAAATAATAATTTATGAATTCAAAATCGAAGTCTATTTAAATTTAAATAAATTAATTTAAAAACATGATATAAAAAATTATTATATATGCGAAGCGTAACCCTAGACATAAAATATTCAGCTCCGACAATAAAATTAAGGTAGGATTGCATAAATGTAAAACATGCTTCATAATTAAAGGAAAGGTACAACATCAGCGATATAGTATACAAACAGGTGTAATAGAAGGACATCAATAAGAAGAAACGTACAGATGTCTTGGGATAGTACAAAACCATTTTCATACAGTAATTAAAACACAAATTCAAGAAATATTTAAAAAATTCTAATAAACAGCGAGTTTCAAAAAGAATATACATATTACAAAGTATTATTTTGTCCAAACTATCGATCGCTGCGCCTCGGCTCGGCTATTGAGGAAACGAATACATAGTCTAGTTTATTTAAGAGCCACTAGATGTCAGCTGTCTTCTGTTCTTCTGGGTAGCCGTCATATGTTTAAAATGGCTACTCCGCTGCAAAAATCATTTTGAATTCTCGAGTTTGCGAAGTGCAATTCCGTGTTAATGTATATTTCAAATTCTTACAATTAGAAATGTGACAAAATATTGCATTGTCTCTTAAACAACATCCACAGCCTCTGCTATTAACATTCAACAGAAAGCTGCTAACATTACATGAATCCCTTTGCTTTGGAACCGTTTTTTGTCTTGTGGAAGCGCTCGCCGTTCATCTCTAATGTCGCCCATATTTTCTGGATAACAGTCCGCGTGAGAATATACTTTAAGGGACGTATTACAGCCAGCACCATAAAATGCTTGTAAAATTTATATTCATGGGCACCCACACACCTTTTTTGACGCTGTTAATTTGATTTCGAATTTTCTATCCTCACTATTTCCTGAATCTGAGGCCTTCTTCTTTTAGTTTTGCTTTTATTATTTATGAACTTTTCTTGAAGGTATTTAACAGGGTCACTTTCTTGATCCAGTTCTTCGGTAAAGTTTTTCATGAGCCTTAGTTTAATTAGCAGAAGTGATACTATGATCTTTATTTTTTCACTAAAGGTACATTGTCTCTTCCTGATGTAAAGATGTTCATTATCTTTTCCTAATATAAAGTTCTGTTGAAGTGACCATTTCTACTTAATATAATTGTGTTCTCCGACACGACTGTTCCAGCGTTATAAATAGCAATAGTATTTTTGTATAACCTGAATATGTACCGAAAATAATTACAATAACTTTAAAATCCGGGCAAATTTATCTACTTTATCTTCTCTGACAAGATTTTCATGTTATCACAAGTTTCCTTCAAAGACATAATACATATTCGAATGGAAGGATAAAGGTTTCCTTTCTGATGGAAACAACTAAATCATCTACCTTACAATCCAGATCTTGTACCCAGTAATTTTCACCTGCTTCTGTACTTGAAAGAGTTCCTTGATGGTCAACGGTTCAACGACGACGAAGAAATAAAAACTGCAGTCATAATTTTGGCTTCTTCACATTGTTCACATTTTTTTGACGTCAGAATTCAAGAACTTTTTGAAACTATTAAATGTTTGTACAAAAATTGAAATTATGTAGAAAAGTAGATGAAAGTAGTTAGAATATAGATAAATATATTTTAATGATATTTAATTATTAATTAAAGTAATTTTCTTCTTATTAAAGAACGGATATTATTTAAAAAATAACCCTAGTAAAATTAACATGTTTCGAGACTTAAATATCAGGAATTCTTTTTTACGTAAAAATAGTAACAAAAATTGAAAACTGGAGTTAGCAAAAGTGTTGTGGTCCTTATATATATGTACTTGTAAAAATGGCAAATTTTTAACATTATTCAATGGCCAAATTGAATTTAAATCCCTTTATAAGTAAATAAACTAACGGACTGTTTCTATGGAGTGGGCCACTAGATATAAATATCATATACAACTAGAAATGTAATAAAATATTGTGTAATAATAAACTGACTTGAATGAAGTAATAAAAATTGAAAATTATTTTTACTAAATTGTAAATAACGCTTTTAATGCAGTTATTGAAGTAATCACGTGACTGAATAAATCGCTAAATAGTTTACAAACTATAGAGATATTTAAAAACTAAATATTAATTCCGCTTCCATTGATAACCAGGGGCAATAAACAAAAGTAATACAAATAAAAAATGTATTTAATACATAGATGAAATATTTAAACATATATTATTTTTTAATAATATTCTTTGCGAATATGAGAACGCCAAATTTATTTTTTCATAATTTAATATATACATGTATACATAAAATGGATTCGTGGAGTTCATCACCGAACAATGATGTAAACAAAGCGGTCGGTTTAATTTATTAAATTTACCGACGAAAGTATGTTTAATATTCTTTTCAAACTTGAAAAATTGAAATGTTTTTTTCAGCTGGTGTGATCCTTGGGTACTTGAATCCTACGGGATTTGGGAGCACTGTCATTGGTGATGTGATAAATTAAATTTTAAGCTTATCGTATTTGCATAACAAGAGACGAGGCGGCTTAGAATTTAAAATTTGCGTGTGGGGACTCCCACAGATAATGCAGCGGAATCAGAAACAAACACTGTAATAAATGAGAGCAAAAAATATATATTCAGATAAGGAAAAGCTTTGGTAATCATTGCGAAATTTTGCCAGGATGAAAAACATTATTTAAAATCCAATTTTGCAAGGGAAATTTGTCCAATACAAACAACTTCGATGCTACTGTTAAAAATATTTTTATTAAAATTTATTAAATGCAAAATGCCTTAAAATCAATATTTATAAGCATTGATATATTCTATCGATATTCATTTTAAGTACAATTTCTTTGGTATTTATGCATCGTATGTACTAATAAAAAATGAAAATATTTTGTAAACAGCAAGAGAATTCCTATCTACGTTATTAAACTAAGAATATGACAATATCTTACCTGCTATTCCATGTTTAACGACCAATTGTCTAATACTAAATTAATCGACTAAAAAGACATATTAGTTTAAATTAAATAAGATAATATATAAACTAACTTGTCAGGCTATTATTATTCTACATTATGTTTATAAAGGTTTTTACTGTTTTATTTATTATATACGAAAACACTTTTTTTGGAAGAAAAGATTGATCGAAAATAATAAAAGTATTGGGTTGGCAACTTTCGGTACTTTCGGTGTTGTAGTATAAAATAAAACACTTTTTTCTTAAACAAAGAATAGTTTTTAATCAATTATATATTTTCCATTTTGCTCAATGACCTTTTGCCATCTTTCTTTCAGCTGATTGATTCCACGCTCATAAAATTTCTGGTCCTTATCAGCAAAAAACTGAACCAGGTGCGAGTGAAGGTCATCGTCACTTGTGAAAGTTTTACCATTCAAAGAATTCTGCAAACTTCGAAATAAATGGTAGTCAGATGGTGCCAGATCAGGGCTGTATGGGGGATGTGGCATCACTTCCCAGCCAAGCTCCAATAGTTTCCCACGAGTTGCCAAAGATGTGTGAGGCCTTGCATTATCTTGTTTTCTCAGTTTTATTAATTGTTGAAAGTAAACATCAGAATTGATCGTTTGGTTCCTAGAAAGCAGCTCAAAAAACACAACACCTTTGTAATCCCACCAAACTGACAGCATGATCTTTTTTGGATGCAATTCAGCTTTCAATGTGGTTTGAGCTGGTTTATCGTGTTTGCTCCATGATCGTTTTCGAACTATGTTACTGTACAGGATCCATTTTTCATCACCAGTGATGATTCTTTTTAAGAATGGGTCGGTTTCATTTCGTCTAAGGTGCATATCGCAAAAGTTGATTCTTTGTGTTAAATGAATTTCTATCAATTCGTGAGGTACCCAAATATCAAGCTTCTTAACTAGCTCAAGACATTTTAAATGTTTCTCAATTGTTGTGTGCGATACATGTAGCCCCTCCGCAACCCCTCGAACAGTTATATGACGATCCTCTTCAATTATGACTTTGATTTGGTCATTATCAACTTCAGTAGGCCAACAAGAACGTTGCTCATCTTTGAGGGAAAAATCTCCAGAACGGAATTTTTTATACCATTTCTGACACATGCGCTCTGTTAAGCAATTAGCACCATAAACTTCACATATCTTTTTGTGAGCCGCAGCAGCTTTCTTTCCTTTACGGAAATAAAATAGTAAAATATGTCGAAAATGTTCGTTTCTACACTCCATTTAAAATTAACCCACAACTAATAGCTTTAATAAAAATCACGCACTACTTGATTCTGAAGTTACGTCAATGTGATTAGTATCACGCGACAAGCGGTAAAGTACAGCACTAACATACGTTATACAAAAAATAAAGCAACGCTCTCTATCAGTAAAAACCGAAAGTACTTAGTTGCCAACCCAATAGAAGTTGAGAAAGGTATTAAAACCCATTCAACCCAACATTCGAGTGCAAAACGTAAGAAACGAGACTGCTAAAGAAAACTAAAAACAGATTAGTGAGAGGGATATATTTTCCTTATGGTACTAATTCTTATGTATAATATTGAAATTAACACAAGTAGAAACATACCAGATCTACAATAAAATATCAAAACGTAGGGTACGATCTTATAAATGTCACTTGTTCAGAACTTACTAATATCTCTGTCTCTTTTTGTTTCGCCGTCGTTTTGGTGTCACGCGTGAATCACATGTTACATCATCCCCCTCTAGTTCATAGAAGCCCCTCGCAACTGAGCTAGCATCTAGTGGTTAGAAATCTTCCATGGACGACCCTTCCTCATTTTTGAAGCAATCGGCATCGGTTTCTGATTTTCGGTAGTCGAATCTTCAACAAACGGTATCAAATCCGACCAAGATATACGAGTCAACGAGCGATTGGGATTCGATATTTCGAATGTTTTTTCAATATACGTTTAATAAAGTCCATCGCGATTCGAGAAAACCCGAAGACTGAAGTAATTCCTCGATGAGAGTCACTAAGTTTATGAACTTTTAATGCTTTGTTACCTACTTCATAGCTAAGTTGTTGTCTTTCGTCAACCTATCGCTTCTGACAGTCTTGCTCTCTCTCTCTCTCTCTCAAAGGTTTCTCTGACTTCAGTTAAAACGTGACTTAAACGTAACAAACTGTTAGCCAAACGTTATCACTTATAATTCGTTTAGACAAATCGCACCTCATAAATACTTCCTCTATTGAATCTCAAAAGCTCTCTTACTGCATTGCAAATAATTCTACTAATCTAGTGCAATAATCTTCTACGATAAGTTATGTTCTCATCCCAGAGAATCGATTCTAATTTTCTGTTTCAGATAATGGTCCTAAAAAATCTAAAGTTATTACTTCAAAAAGATTAACATACGGAGTTGTCTGCAATAAACCTGCAGGCTTTTGAGTCGCAGCTTTATATCTCTGACATTCGACACATTTCTCCACATAATCAGCGACATATACATATATTCTCATTCCAGGCCAACGCGTAATTCTTAAAAAGGTGTGGTCAATTCCATTATATCCAGCTGTTTCTGAATCATGGAATTCTTTAAGAACACGTTCTCGACCTATAATTGGTATTACTAATTATGCTTCTTTAAAGTCGGCCTCATGATCATAATAGTAAAGAACACCGTCCATCATCAGTAGTATAATTAATTTCGCAAGACGTCAATAATCTGCTGGCGTACTCTACTGGATGTTCGGTAGCACCCATCAGCAAGTACAGCACCGGTAGCATAATTGCTGGCATCTGTGCGCAGAGTATGCAGTTGAGTGAAGTCGACCTGTCACAACACTGGAGTAGTAGTTATCTTTGGCATAAGTTTACTATAGGCACCTTGCTCTTCTGATCCGCATATCCATTTTGCTCCTTTCTTCATCAACTTAGATAATGATCGTGCTATCTCAGTATAACTTTCTATAAAACGTCTATGCCATGAACAAGCTTGTAAGAACATTCTCTTACATTTCTTGGAAGTGATCGTTTAATTAATGCTTCCTCTTGTAAAGGATCAATCATTATACTTTCTGATGTCAAAACAGTCCCAAATAACGAAAACTTTTCTTTCCGAAATGGCACTTAGAACGTCTATTAAATACTCGTTGTAAG
Organism: Dermolepida albohirtum; assembly: GCA_031893035.1. Lineage (NCBI taxonomy): Eukaryota > Metazoa > Arthropoda > Insecta > Coleoptera > Scarabaeidae > Dermolepida > Dermolepida albohirtum. The sequence continues at coordinate 218,701 of JAVIWB010005640.1, forward strand.
TCTTCAACATGTTTCTCGAAACTGTCTGACAAAATTATAATATCATTTAAATACACAAGTAAATGTACTTTCGGTAAACCTGCACGAAAACGGTCCATCATCCTTTGGAAGGTCGCTGGAGCGTTCTTCAGTCCGAAGGAGATTCTAAGAAAACGGTAAATATCGAATGGTGTAATAAATGTAATTTTATCATGATCACACTCCCGAACAGACACTTGCCAATAACCCAAGCGTAAGTCAATAGTATACATAAAAGAAGTTTGTTTGGCGTAGTATTGACTAATTTATGACCTGATGTCGAGTTAACTGAGTCTGAACTCCTTTCGATTTTCTTGGCCAAAGATGGGCAATTATCAAGTGAATGGCCATACTTTCGACAATAGTCACAACATTCTTTAGTCTTTTGCCTGTCATCTCCGCAAAAATCTTTCTTTTCTTCTTTGAAATCGGTTAAGTCTTCAAAAGATAATTCTACCGTACGAATATTTTTAATAAATAATTGAAAGTAATAATTGTATCATGTGGTAATCATTTTCTAATGTGGCGGCTTAACAGTCCGTATATCATATCTAAATAAACTTTTTCTGTCAAAGAATCAAGAATTTCGGCTTATAATGCACGGCATTTACTAAGGAAGATGTCAGTAGGAATATCCTCTTTTTGTTACATTTGAATCAATTCGCGATATACCTGATATAATGCACGTTTCTTGCCAAAAGTAAGTGGAAAAGCACTCACGGCTTCATCTCATGCTTCAATTCCGTTCTGGATTCTTAGCCACCAAGTAGCTGCTTCATCAGTTAAAGGCATAGGTAGACTTTTGAGAACATTTTCATTGGTAACACTCGCACAATCTTTAAATACTTGAATACTAGATCGAAATGCTTCTATATTACTATTTTTTTTGTCATCACGTCTCGCACTACACTTTACAAAATTTCCAGTATACGCTACATAATTAACTGGAGTACGGTTCTGTTCTCGTGTTCTGACGTTTTGTATCTGTTGCAATAATACTTGAAAGTGATCGTCAGTTAAGGCTACATTTGCGATATTTTCACGTATTTCGCAATCTAATTAAACATTGCGAACGAGTATTCATCTAGCATTTAAGGCAGTAATTTAATTTTGATTAATAATTTTACCATAACAAATATTAAACAACACACAAATCACGTTCACAATTTACAAACTTTCGAAAATGTGCATTAATTGTAATTAAATGTTTGCACGACTTGATTACAGTGGGCAACCTATAATGTTATCGACAAGCGTATAATACCTATGTATGTTTACGTATCTACTCGCACACGATTCGTGGAATGGTAAGAGGACTAGACTACTCCAAGACTACACAATACGGCTTAATGTCGCATAACACCCTAGAATTAGACGCGCTTTACTTCTTCCCGCTTCTTTCCGCACAAAAGGTTATGTGTTTTTCCGAATATTTAACAATTTCAACACTGCACACAACACTGGATCGCCACTTATGGAAACGATTATAGTTACCTTTTCACATATTTATTAATATAACAGATAAATAAAATGCAAACTCAAATGCAGGGTGCAATCGTATGTATGTCATATGTTACAAAGTATTATATTTTCTTCGAAAATACTTATAGTTTCGGTGATTATGTGTTGATTTTGTAATATTTTATGAACACATTATGTACTAAACAAGTTTGAATAAGCAATAAAATAACTCGTTATTTATGATTATTTTATATTATGCAATTTAAGCTTTATTGTACTATTACTTTCTTATATACTTCAATACAACAAGAAGGTAGTTTATTAAAAGTGTATATATGACAAAAATATTAATAATACATCAATTGTACTAATTTTCAATTAAATATATATAAAAAATTACATATATATATATATATATATATATATATATATATATATATATATATACGAGGTTAGTTTGACAAGTAGTGAGAATGGAAAAGAAAAACGAATTTTTTAAATACAAAATAATTTTTAGTTTTCAATATATTTTCCTAAAAGAGCAATGCGATTCTGGAAGGCTTGCAAAATACTCATTTACGAAGATTTGGAAAAAGGTGCAAGTTGGAAGGGGCTAGATCCGGCGAATAAGGCGCATGTGGTACTAATCGGAAATGCAGCTCGTGGATTTTGAACATCGCAACTGTGCTGGTCTGCGAGGGAATGTTGTCTTGGTGAAACAGAATCTTTTTCTTTGCCATTCCTGGCCGTTTAGCACGAATCTTAACATTTAATTTTTGTAGAAGTTCTGCATGATATTGTCCGTTTATTGTGGCACCTTTTTGAAGGTAATCAATGAGCAAAATGCTCTTTGAATCCCAAAAAATTGATGCCATCACCTTGTTTGCCGATAATATGGCTTTCGCTTTCTTTGGATGTGTAGAATCACGTTCTAACCATTGTTTCGACTGTTGTTTAGTTTCGGGTGTACTGTAGTGTATCTAAGTTTCATCGCAAGTAACAAATCGCCAACAAAAATCAACCGGATTCCGCTTATAAAGGTCCAAACACTCATTGGAAATGCGCAAACGAGTGAACTTTTGAACAGTCGTAAGCAATCGCGGCATCCATCTTGCCAAAAGCTTGGAAAAGCCCAATTCTTTCGTTAAAACATGTTAAAACGTGTGTAAAATGTTTACCATGTCTGCTATCTCTTTCACTTTGAGTCGTCGATCTTGCGTAATAATATTATGGATTTTTATAATCATTTCCGTAGAAGTCACGATTTTGGGTGCTCCAGAGCGCGCTTCATCAACACAGCTTGTTCTACCACGTTTAAATTCATTTACCCATCTACTTATTGTGGCGGATGATGGAGCAGATTCACCTAAAGTTTCCCGTATCTTTTATTTCGGTAGCTTTCATACCCTTAATTACGAAGTATTTAATCACCGCACGATACTCTGCTTTTTCCATTTTAACAAAACGACGTGTTGCTTCTTTTTCATCAGCTGTCAAAAATAAACTAATCAATCGATTTATCTAAATATCGGAATGTAAACATATAAATAGGCAATCTAAATTACAGTGCATTTCTTTTACCAATTAGAGCGCCATCTATGTGTCATTCTCAGTACTTGTCAAACTATCCTCGCATCTTTATTTAATAGGTATTAATCATGTGACTGAAGTATTATTATAATAATACTCCAATTATGTTATAATACATTACTAATTTATTATCTATCTAAATACTTCCAAATGATAAATAATAGAAAAAAAATAAATTATCTTTTAATATATACATATAACTCTTAACATTATTTTTTAATGTGATGAAATAGACACATTTGTGCCAAAATTTAACTGTAATATAAATATTAAACAATACAAACGCTAAACTTTTAAATACTTTGTATAATTAGTTATAATTTCGAATAACTTAAATTGTGCTATCTTTTAAATGTCAATGTTATAATAACTTATGCGAGACAATACCTTATTTTTTAAATTTGTACTACAACTTATGCATATTCGAATATTTCCGTTTATATATTCACTGGAGTTTATTTTAATTATTCCCCTATTTACCGATTGTATTACTACTGGCCTATTATCCGCACGATTTTACAAGGTAGTTCACGTATATACAAATATATGCATATACGTATATACACGGAACATATAAGAAATTTATCGAATCTAGAAGCGAAGCGATTTTCTCCGAAAACATATTACGGTTTTTGATGTTTAAATTTAGCTACCGCCATCCGCAAAAATCTTATCTATGCATAGTGAACGTTCCTTTGGTATAAGGCTTTCCTCCCATGTGTACTTTTTTCTGACGACTAATTTTATAACCGGCAGTTTCACGTCACTGTGAAGTACGATAACATTAAGGAGATATGAGAAAAAATTAATATTACAAAAAGGAGGGTGTGCACGCGCATACAGATTAGAGCGATAATTTTTACCCCGACGAGTTCGATAAGCGTGCACGAGTTGTGGGTTTGACTGAAAAAAAATCACTGTAATATTGTAAAAAATGAGCAACTAATAATTTTTTACGAAAAATAGTGTTTTCGATTTCATCTCCACGAAAAAAATTAATTCGGAAATTAAGATGTTGTAGTACATATGCATCTATTATAAAACGCCGAATATTCTTATATATTGACAAAATTAATTTTTATATTGCAACTGATTGGTAACAATACAATATTTTATTACTTTACAATGTTTGCTGTTAAATTGGAAAGTTTTCTACACAATTAAAGGTAACTTTGACGACTCGAAGTGTGAATACCTGCATTATCCTAAAAAAATCATTCGTTTATTCTTCAAGTGGGGCATTTTGCGTTGCATTGCACCGTGCAGTTGATCTAAAATACGTACAACAAAAGCTCGTAATTTCCTGCTTTTTATATCGTTATAATTAAGGCAAATATTAATGAAAAAATCGTACCCTTTGGGTGAAGAATTGAACCCCAATATCGTCTGCTTGTCGGATAGGTACTCTACCATTGCAATTGCATATATACACATGTATGTCAAATGTCGCATCTCACAGTCCCTGGTAATTCAATGGTAAAGCATATGCTCAGCAAGCAGACGACTGGAGTTCCGTTCCTAACCGAAAGGGCATTAATTTCTGCCTTAATTATAACGATTTAATGTACATGTAATTGTGTATATACACGTTTGTACATACCCAATTGCATATTCATTTAATATATGAATAGTATTGGTCTGCTATCGTTTTACCTTTTTAAAAGCAATTAATAAGAATATCACCACAATCCCAAAAGACATAATAATAATCTTTCCAACCATGCGTAATATAGTATGTTCAGGCTTCATCAACCGTTATTATTCGGCACCAAAATTAAATCGATTTAATTATCTGATAAACATTCTCATTCACTTTTGTGGTTTAGAGTCAACAAATGTAGAACCCATGTCGCACATACTTTTCTCTTACTCAATTCATTACACAAAATTAAAACAACTGGCGAAGCCACCCACGTTTTTCGGGCGTGCACAGCGTTGTTCATTAAATGTAATGCTTACAATCGATAGCGACAGATCTTCACGAACAGATTCCCATTCAATTTTGATTTCATCTTTTATTTTGTTCATTATAAATAAGAATTTAATCAGACACCTGCTTCGGGTAGTAGTATTTTCAGTGTGCTCATGAACGAAATAGATGAGATCAGTTAAATATTTGTAGTATCAGGTGAGACAGTTGGTTAAGCTTACCGACAATTAAATTTACGGTAGAAATATTTTTGAGATTCTCATTCCCATGACTTAATAATAAGCATGTTGATTGGGCTATTATACTTCTCGATGCAGGCCTAGTATACATCCCTGCCGATATGAACAACGCACCCATACTTACTCATAAAACTAGCGATTTCAGCGTGTTCGCTTTTATCGACTAATGTCATTTTGAAATATTCTCTTCTACTTGTTCTATACCAAATAAAAGACCATACAAACATCAAACGTTAATTTATTCTTCGTGTAAAGTATTTCCTGACGCTCTACTTAATTGCTGCTAATGGTAATAATTTAGTTGTCAAAACACATATAATAATTTGGTTTTTCGCAGATCGTATACTACTATTCTATGAACCGTAACAGACATAAGTAAAGGATTGGTCTCCCATATCTTATATATGCTTTCGTAGATATCTAATTTACGGCAATTATACATATTCTTAACAAAGTGGAAACAATCCGCGATTACGTTATGATTATTCTCTAACACATTCTTTGCTAAACTAGATTTCCGTTGTCGATTGAATTAGATGTGCGCCATATGTTCCTTATACTGGGTTTCTATCGATGGTTTTGTCCGACTTATGTATTGTTATTGCAATCACACTTAATTTCATCGAAGGATGAAATGGTGAACATATAAATTGCTTGTCTCGATTGTTTCTAGGTGGCAGACGTGAGATATGCCTGACTGTCCTTTTTATGTTAACCTCCCTAATTAATTCATTGACTATTTCCGACCAAAATCATTGTATCTCACAATGTTCTTAATAAAACTCTCTTTCGTATCTCACCTTTGTTAGTCGGAAATTAAGCAAACGATTAATAAAAAACTGAAAGTAGCAGCGATAAATTTATCAACATTAGTTTTTCTTCGGAAAATATCGATTTCTATTTTATAATTATTTCTAATTACTAGGGTGTCTAAGAAAGGCAAACTGTCATTGTTTTCTTTTTCTACCGTAAATTTAATCGTCGGGACTTTTAAATTTAATAGCTTGACAAAATTGTCTAAGTTTTAAATATCTGTGTTAAAAATCTCTTGGCAAATATTTAGCGTTATGTTTAAATTCAACTTCAAAATTACTCATAAATAAATTCGCTATAAATACAGAAAGACAATTCCCCATTGCTGTTCCTTGTTTCTGTTCATAGAACTTACCCTCGAATTGAAACCAATTTTGGGTCATACATAGGGTTGTGAATCGCACATATTTATTTACCTTTTCCGCTTTAATTCTATTTTTATAGTATAAAAAAATTCTTCTAAATATTTTGAAGTTTCTGAAATCGATAGCGAAAGAATGACGTTACGTCAAATGACACTATAATACCCCCCGCCTTCTAATTTACAATTTTTAATTCTTTGAATAAATTCTATTGAATTAGCAATTGATAAGCTTTCAAGTTTTTCGGGCAAATTTTTGTATTCACTGTCTAATCACGTTGAAATTAAGTGTGTGAGTGTTTAAACACCCAGTGTATATAGTAAGTAACCGAACAAATCTTAATATAAAAATATAAAAAGCTACTTAAATTCATTAAAATGAATGCTAAATACTTACCTAACGATATTAAAATGATGTAATGCGAAGACTCTTATGTAAATTTAGGAAACAATAATTCATATCGTATAAAATAATATCTAACCTAAATTAGAGTAATTTTCAATTAGTATGAGATAATCTTATAATGAATACAGAAAGTATAGAAAGGAATAATGTTGAATAGGTGTCGGTGAGCGAAGAAAATCTTTAATATGGTACAGGTCAAGAAAAGAAAACATGTAGTTACAATAAAAATTAATATCAGGATAATAATAGGATAGTTTTATTAAAAATATAAGATAAAATAATAGTTTTAATAGATAATCTAATATATATAAAATTATTAGTAAATAAGGAGAAAATAATAGGGAAAATGCGCTAAATTGTTATAGATAACAATATCTACAATAGAATAGATAACAAAAACTAAATAGTTATGCGAAATTTTGATATATGTTGCTTATAAGGAAAGTTAATAAAAAAAAATTTGCATGATTAAAAAAGTAGGGTTACATTGTCCTGTTTAAAACTAGAATTTTAATTTAAAGAAAATGGTATAAGCTGGTAAAAATTGAGAATCCAAAATTGTTTATAGCCTTGTATTATAAAATTTTCATATTAACACATATTCAAATTATGTATTTTTCTATTTGCTCCATTTTCACAGGTAGCATAGATTTTCTTATAAATACAGGTGCAATTTAAAATTGAGAGATTCTTAGTTTGTTTGTTATATAATGAAGATGTACATGCTTTGTAAAATGCGTATGATGTTATCCATTGCAGTATAAGTGTAAATACAATTTATTAATAAATGAATTATAAAAATTTATATGAAACTATCAATGAAATATTAGAACACTTAAATAAGGGAAAATAATAAACAGTGAATATGTGTCATGAAGCCAAAAGTGTATATAAATTGAATAATCTATATATAAATAGCAGCTAGTAAAGGAAATGAGATACATAGTAGCAGAACGGAGAATGATGGAGCAATGATTCAAAAGGTGGAGACTGATATAAGTAAGTGTAATTGTAGTAAATTATATTCTTGTTATGTTTAGTTAAGAATTAAAAAAGTATTAAAAGTAACTATTATTTAGAAAAGTATATAAATGGTACATTTTGAATTAAAAATAAATTAAATAAATAGAATAATGTTTGCGCATGGCTATTATAAACTCGGTTTGTTAAACAATATTAAAAGTTAACCATCTTTCATTTATTTTACTTCTATAAAGTACAGCGTGTTTCAAAAAGAATATATGTATTGCAAAGTATTATTTTGTCCAAACTATCAATCGCTGCGCCTCAGCTCGGCTATTGGAGAAAGGAATATATAGTCTAGTTTATTTAAACCGCTAGATGTCAGTTGTCTTCTGTTTTTCTTAGTAACCGTCATATGTTTAAAATGGCTGCTCCGCAGCAGAAATCATTTTGTGTTCTTGAGTTTTCGAATTGCAATTCCGTGATTACAGTGCAAAGACGTTTCAGGTTGAGCTACCAAATTGGTCCTCCGAATGGGTGGAACATTCGCAGATGGTATCGACAGTTTGTAGATACAGAATGTGTTGTAAAAGAAAGAGTCCTGGCCGCCTTCAAACTGCTTTCCAATGTAATCCTTCAAAATAAACTCGTCGTGCCAGTCGGGAGTTACAACTGTCTACAACAACAATTTGGCGTGTTTCGAGACGTTGTTTGGTTATGAAGCCGTACAAGTTACAGTTGTTACAAGCTCTGCGTCCTGATGACAAACGAATACGTGTGGCATTTTGTAACGAGATTCTTTATGCTATTGACAATGATAACACTTTCGCATCATATTCAGTGATGAAGCGACTTTCACTGTTAGTAGTCTGGTAAATAAACACAATGTTCGAATTTTGGGTCTACAGAACCCACATGCAGCCATTGAACATGTACGAGATTCGCCTAAAATCAATGTGTTTTGTGCGATATACGGATCATCTGTTCACGGTCCATTCTTCATTAATGGAAGCACGGTTAACGGGCAGCAGTATCTCGCTATGTTATAAAACTGGTTGTTTCCGAGGCTGCACGAAGGCAACTTAATTTTTCAACAAGACGGGGCACCACCTCACTGGAGTCGCCAAGTGCGTGAATATCTGAATGAAACTCTACCGAACCGTTGGATTGGTCGTCAAGGAGCTGACGACTTAGCATGTCTCAACTGGTCTCCACAGTCACCGGATTTAATATCCTTTGGGGTTTCGTTAAAGACAACGTTTATGTACCACGACTCCCACAGAACCTGGAAGAGTTGAAGAACCGAATCCGTACTCCTTAACGTCAGTGACGAAGGACATCCTCGCCCGAGTATGGTAGGAATTTGAGTATCGATGTAATATTGTTCGTGTCGCTGATGGAGGACATATTGAACATCTGTAATCTGAACTTGAGAGGTTCATAAATATGTGTGTAAAGTTTCATATTCGTATGTCTTAAAATTTAATAAATATATGCATTCGAAATACGTATATTCTTTTTGAAACATCCTGTATATTAATACGAATTAAAATTTACACAAATAGGATGTCTTTTCAAGAATATATGAAATAATAGCAAAGTTATCAAAATTATTTATTCAAAATTTTATTAAAAGGATCACATAAGATGTGAATAAAATTTTATTTATGAATAAAAAATTGTCTTATAATTACTAAAAGAATACCTTTAATAAAGTTAATAGTGATGTACTGATGTACGATGAATCAATATGAAAAATAGATTATACATAACAATAGTTATATTATTTATTTGCAATTGAAATATTTTATACTAAATATTTGTATTGGGTTGGCAACTAAGTACTTTCGGTTTTTACTGATAGAGAGCGTTGCTTTATTTTTTGTATAACGTATGTTAGTGCTGTACTTTACCGTTTGTCGCGTGATACTAGTCACATTGACGTAACTACAGAAGCAAGTAGTGCGTGATTTTTATTAAAGCTATTAGTTGTGGGTTAATTTTAAATGGAGTGCAGAAACGAACATTTTCGACATATTTTACTATTTTATTTCCGTAAAGGAAATGTACATGTATCGCACACAACAATTGAAAAACATTTAAAATGTCTTGGGCTAGTTAAGAAGCTTGATATTTGGGTACCTCACGAATTGAAAGAAATTCATTTAACACAAAGAATCAACTTTTGCGATATGCACCTTAGACGAAATGAAACCGACCCTTTCTTAGTTTTTTGCTGATAAGGACCAGAAATTGTATGAGCGCGGAATCATGCAGCTGAAAGAAAGATAGCAAAAGGTCATTGAGCAAAATGGAAAATATATAACCCAATACATACTTATTTAAGTGTCTTTCTTATTTCCTTGTGTATGTGTTATATATATATATATATATATATATATATATATATATATATATATTGATTGATATTAATATACATATATGTATATATTAAGAAATGTTTGTACGCATATACAAATATTTCTAAACAAAGCTTAGTCCGAAATCCTATATTGAATAGACTTTTATTTTCATTTAAATTTCTCAAATATAATGACGACCATTAATTTTCATAGTTTTAACCATCATCTCTGTTACTTTTCCATTAGTTTAATTATTTTCGCATTCTTAAAATGATCTCTTCTTATTAAAATTTAATCACTTTTGGGGAATGCAACAAAAAAAGTTGAGAGAGAAAAGAATACCTTTAGCAAATTTTTAAAATTGAATTTCCCTTTCAACCTTTTCTCATTTTCCTAATTTAGGCGAAATAACGCAAATAATGAAGATATCTAATCTACTAAATTATAAAAGTGTAAAAATAAATATAAATATAAATACCGTAAAACTAATCGTATACAAATATAGTGTTTAAATAATTAGCGTATATAACATTTGTATCTCTATATTGGTTTATATAAAAACATTGACTCAGTAAAGTGCATAAAAGAGACATTTAGTCAAAAGGATTAACTTGAAAAAAATATTAATACATAATAAACGATGACCCTTTTATTTTTAAGTAAATGAATTTTATGTAACGACGTGTAATGCTATGTTCTTATAGAAACAAATATAAGACAGCACATTAAACAAACTAATTAACTTTTTATCAAAGAAATACCTGGAATTGTTCATGTAGAATTTTGACTTATTCTGTCAACCAGTTTATTTTCATCTGCTGACTTTATTAGTAGATTTGAGGCTGCTCTGTTATTTTTAAATTGGATAAAAATATTGAACGGTTTAGCTCAAGTTTTGTTGTGTAATTGAAAATGTTAAAGAAACATAGGTTTAATCTGGAATACAATCACACCAGTACTATAAACCATTCAAACAATCCGAAGATTTCAGCTAAAAAAACATCCATAATGTATGTCGTCGGAAATTCGTCATTTAGGCTTAAGAGAAAAGACAAGGGATTCCGTACAAGTGCACCATTTTAATTAATGTTTTAGTGCAGAAAACATGTCTCTGCACAACATGGTCTAAAGCATTCAAATTTTCTTCAAAAAGAGGACGGACAATAGAATGCTAAATAACTTCATACTCTACGTTTAACGTTAAGAGAAAACACTTAGGATCTATACAAGTACATTACTTAGACTTAGAAACTAGACAAGTTGCACTAGTCCGTTTGGATTATTTTAGTTGATATTTGGGTTATTAACGAGTTCTTGAATTGCTGGTATGCCTCGATGTGTGACGGTTTAAAGTTTACACACCACAATAAGTTTCAAACATAATAAAGACGATAGGAGAAGTCAGAAATTCAGATTTGGATGAAACTTTAAAAAAGAAAGAACGCTTTCCTCTAAGAACAACACAACACAATTTTTCTAAATACCTCGGAAGCGAAAACAGATATTATATATTAATAACATAATTTGGAATATATTGTATATTTTCGATATCTTCAACGATGATATAAATTATTTTCGGTGCAATGAATAACAGGAGACCGGATGCACAATACTCTGCTTCATAATTTATTTTCTTTTGTCTATAAAGTTAAAGTGGTTTTCCTATATAAAATGATGCTGTATAAAACATTTAGGAAGTCAAATGTTAAAGAAATTAGAAAAATAATAAAGTTTCATTCGTAATTGTTCGATGGGCATATATTATTATCATACTACATAAATATCATAAAACGCATAAAACAATTAAAATTATTCACTATTTCGAAAACATCTCAAAGTCTCACCTGCATGATCTGATGGATATGGAGATTACTTACAAATACTCACTGTAAATACGAACTAACAAAAAAATAGTTACACACAGTTCTGCCACATATTACAAAAATTCTGTTACTCTACTAAATAAATTGATGGAAACGATTTCTGAAGAACGACTTGAAATTGTACTATGACAACGCCATTTTTCAGACCAATTAAGTTGCTAGCGTAAAATCAAGTCAATTAAGATTTCGAGTTGTATGTCACCCACACTATTTACCAGGTCTAACAAGTGACTCACACTTATTTACCAAACTCTTTTTTTTATTTATCTCGCATGAAAAACTTATTACAATAATGGAACTGTATTTTGGAGATCTTAATTTTAAATAGTTTTGCATAATTGCACTCATTTGTTTCATTTCGACTATTGCTTCTCCTCAAATCAAAATCAACTCAATTGAATGACTCGAATTATAGAAGTCTGATAATTAGATAATTTAAGCCATTAACTAATAATTATTAGTTAATGGCTTAAATTATCAGTGTTTTATTAATTATAATTAATAAAAAACTGATCACAGTAAAATACGAGGCGTGTCTTTTAAGGAAGGACCGATTTGTTGTATACACTAATAGAGGGTACTCGCACCGCAACAAGTGCTTGCATCGCATCCCGACATTTCTTGGGAACAACTGTGCTAAGTTGCAGCTGTGTAGGTAGTCTGTACGGTCTGTTCTGTATATTTAAAATGTTCAAGATTATCGAATAGCTCGCTCCGTGTGAGGTACGGTAAGTGATACGTTTTTGTCGGCAAGAAACATGTCTGCTGCAGACATTCACCGGCAGATTTGTGAAGTTTACGGAGCTGCTGCTATGTGAGAGGGCAAAGTGCGTAAGTAGGTCAGAAAATTCAAAGCTGGCCGCGACAACGTCCATGATGAGTCCTGCTCCGGTCAGGCGACCGGAGCAGGACTCATCGACTGATCACAGACGATATGGTAGCTTCGGTTGAAGCGAAAATGATTCAGAATAGACGCTTCATCATAATCACTCTTTGGAAAGACTTTCCTGAAATGTCGCGGCCAGTGCTGTTCAAGATTGTTGCTGAAAACTTAAAATTTAAGAAACTGTGCTCCGGTTAACTCCTCATCGAAAGATCATGGCGTCCGTGTTTTGCGATAAGCATGGTGTTTTGTTGGTTGACTTCAAGCAACGCGGAATCACTATAAATTCATTAGCCTACAGTCAAACCCTGCGAAAGCTACGCAGAGCGATTCAAAACAAAAAATGCGGCATGCTGACAGAGGGAACTTTGCTACTTCTTGACAGTGCAAGACTTCACACCGCAACTAGGATCCAAGCTTTATTGGACTCTTTTGGCTGGAAAGTTTTGGACCACTCCCCCTACGACCTCGAGCCGAGCGATTTCCATCTTTTCCTCTATTTCAAACATCATCTCAGCGGCAACCACTACAACAATGACGAAGACGTGAAAACGGCCGTGACCTCTTGGTTATCGGAATAGGCGGCACGTTCCTATGAAGAATGTATTCAAAATCTAGTTGTAAGGTTTGTGTGTGGGTTAGGTGTTTAAACAAACTTTGCAGCTATGTTAAAAAATAGTGAAATGTATATAGAATCTGAAAGTAAATTTGGTTTTTGAAAATTTTCTTTCGTTTGGTTTTTATTTTCAAACGGCCCTTACTTAAAAAACACGCCTCATATTTTACATTTTAAGCTTTATATAATTGTACGAAGTTTATTTTAAGAATAACAAACACCTTACATTAAATTACAAACACTATTCCTTTATGCACATAATTAATTCCCAAATTAATCTTGAACAGATTTACAAAATTCCCAATCTTATATTATGAAACACTCTTCATCACTTCAAATTAAAGACCTGAAAATACTCTAACATGACATGTTAACTAATGAATAAGATAAATATTGTCTATCCGATTATTTCAAACAAACGCATATACAAAGGAACAAACAATGTTTATTAGGGAGCGCTGGGAAAAGAAATAGACCAAAAGAGAGAGGATAAACACAAAAGATTTAGAATCCATTCGAAGTTCGGCGTTCGGTGAACGTTTTAATGTTTTCATATAGGATTTGAAGTCTCCGCTCCAGGCCAAAGAAAGAGAGCATGTACAGTGTATCAACACACGAAGAGGTTTTTCTGAATAATTTAATATTGATCCGGTAAGTTTGTTGCAAAGTAGACGTAGCTATGTGTTTCTATACACACATGTGGAAGGGCTTTTGGATATCTATACGGACATGAATTTTTTCGTGTACAGATATACAATATTTTTCGTTATGCAAACGTAAACGAATAATTCGCCTTTTAATACCATCTTTCGTTTTAAGAAACTCGGCAATTTGATGTCGGAAACAACAAAGGAAACAAGTGACCTTTAAGCGAGTCTCAGCTTATCTTGGATAAACTGGAACATCGTTTTCAGTTTTATATACGATTAACAAACAAAAAGGACATACATAATATTTCAAGGAAGTTTCTATAATTAATAATCAGAACTTTTATGTTATGTTTACCCCAACTTGTGCTTAAACTTTTACTATAATCTTGCACAAAAATAATTGAATTTTAAACAATTTAGACATAAAATGTAATTGCTTTACATTTTTAACATTTTCAATTTCCTGTCACTTCAGATTCTTCCGACATAATTGAATTTTCTCTTTAAAAAAACGAATACTAGTTGACTAAATATTGGTAGTATGACCATTATAATCGTATAGATAAAATTAAAGTGCATCACGATCATTGTGATTCTTGGGCAATTATTATTATATACATACATATATATACTGTTTACATAATCAACAGATGTTCTGTTCAAATGTAATAAAAATGATGTAAGTGCTTTCAATACTATCCGAGATATGGAAACATATTTCTCTCTCGTTATTTTGTATTATCGTTTCGACGATGATAACTACCAGGTACGTAGAATTACCAGCAAAGCCTACCTAACGAACTGTAGAATTCAGCATACTGATCATTGTTTTGTTCGGAAGTACTTTTTTCATTAATTACGTGAAAATGGTTTACTTTTATCATTTGTTATATACATACTTATAAAATATCTTTCTAAAATACCGTGCAATATTTTTGGTAGGAATAAGTCCTAATGAGATACATCTTGTAAAAGCCATATGATTATGAAAGCAGTTTAAATTTTGGTAATGGTTTGGTGAAACAATCATCCTAATCATTGCTTTATTCGTTGCCAGTTAGTTGTTTCATGGGTTACATGAATGTATATGTACGTTTATCACTTGTTATATATGTTCATAAAATGTCTTTCTGAAATGTGAGGTATATAAATTGAAAATATGGCATCTAGTTCTCATGTATAGATATCTATTCGATTTGTCTTTTAGTCATAATGTAGCAATCGCTGTTCATAGTTTCTCTTTTTTTGGAAGCTCCTTCTATATTAATTTTTTTCATTGTCATATTTATTCATATTACATAAAAAGTTGTAGTTTCTCTTTCTTCAGAATCTCCTTCCATATTGATTTTTTTCATTATCATGACTATTCATGTTAACTAAAAAGTTGTATAGTATTCATAAGATTGCATTAAGTCTTACTTCGACTTCTTTTTTCCTTTCTTCCTATTTTTTCATATTACACACCCTGTATACTATACTCACTTAACTTCATTACTATTGACTTTGATTTCGTTTATATTTCATTTTTGAATTTCTATATTATACCCATCTTATCTTAAATCTCTTCATTAGTGATTACATTTTTCTTTGATGCAAGTGTTGTATATTCATATTTTTCAAAAATCTTATCATATGCCTTTCAATTACCACTGGGGTTTTAGAACCTTCTAGTGACGTGTATGTTGTCCACATATGTTGACGTTTTCCCTTGAGGAAAGTAAAATCACATAGACCATTTTTATCATAAGGTCTTGGGTATTGATGAATTAGATTAGACCTTAATCTTAACGACTATTTTGTGATTTATACTTTTATGAGTTCTATGAGACCAAGATATTGTTGTTTTGGTGATTACTACCATATTTTAATTGAATAGTCTTTACGTTTGTATATAGTTCGATCTACGTTAGCACCACTAAGAGCACATATTGACTTGTCGAACATTTGAGAAATGTTTGTATCCGTTGATGCCGTAAGTTTGCTCATTCTTATACCTTGTTTTTTTTCTGAATGCCTCTTATTTTAAGTTTCGTGTTAAAATTTAGTCTAATAATGAAAATTAGCTAATTAATATTTGCTTTATTACTGGTATGCTAGATTAATATACCATTGTCTTTCTATGTTGACTGTCTTGAAGATTAGATAATGTTTGATATCTGGTTTTAAGTTTTAACCTTAGCCTAGCCCATGATCACTACAAACCTACCAAGAGGGAAGAGTATCAAGAGAACATGTTCTTCGTTTCGTCTGAGTGTTTTAAGATAATAAAGTTTCACAGAACCCGATTTCCAAAGAAGAATTAATCAATGTCCAATAGAAACGTAGAATAGGTAATCTAAATTTAAAGTTATTGCAAGCCACATTATTTATTATCTTTTTTATAAATTAATTTTGTTGTGTTTCAAAAATTATTTGAAAATAATTACAACATTTTTGACTAATCTTTGAGATATTTGGAGAATACTGTAATAGAAATACATTTCCCTGTTCCTGAATTTGAGTACCATACGACCCTAATACTATTCGCTCATATTCATTTAGTTGTTTTGTTACTTAGGTCCAATTTTTTCCCTCTTTATCTATCTATCTATCTATCTTCTATCTATATCTATTATATATATATATATATATATATATATATTATATATATAATATCTTCGAAAATGTTATTACGGCTTTATGTAATATTTAATGTGAAAAGGTTTGCAAATAATCTAAATCGAAATACATCAGTGATAACAAATAATTTTATCAGAATTTTCTTCCAGTGTTATTCTCTTCCATTATTTGGCCGTTAATATTAATTTTTTTAAATTTAATAAAGTTCAAAGATAATTATCGAAGATAATAATCGAAGGTTAAATATATGAACTATATATTTAACCTTCGATTTGCTTGATTTAAGTAACCTTACTATGTATATTTTTTTCAATGAAGAGTATTTGATATAAGCAGAGATAAATCCTGTAGGAAATCCTTAGAGTTTAGGATATTTTCAACATTAATTACTCCTCATACTCCTAGCGCCCTTTTAATAAAAAATACTCTTCAGCTTTACTTCTATTAAAGCTTTTGACAAGTGGCTTATCTCCATCCACAAATCTAGCCGAAACTTTAAAATCCTTATGATCGAAACACTGCCTACATAGAGATTAAACAGGTAACACCTTTTTCTTCCGATTAAGTGAATATGTAAAAATTTGTCATATATAAATTTCCAATTTTACTACAGCTACTGCTAACAAATATAAGTTCAGCTGTTGTACCAATTTCGTAACTCAAAGCATTTCGCCGACGTACAACACCCAATAGTTATATATAACCACACCAAAAAGGAATGAACTTATTTTAATAACTATATTGCAGAGACCCTAAAGATACATATTACATATACATGAGATTGAAAGATGGTGAACATCATTGCAAAGATCCACAGAAGAGCTCATTACGTAAATTAGTACTTTTTATTATTGTATTCTGCTAGTTTGAGATTACTATTTTACACACTATGAAGCCTATATTCTAAACTTTTCATTTGTACAAAAATCTCGATGTTTTCGAAGAGGCATATTCGCCCAAATTTATTGTACATTAGAATATGCTTCAGAAGTTCTACACGATTTTAGTGTCAAAATTTATCTAATTTTTTTAACTTAATTCTCAGAGAACAAACGATTTAAAAATACATGTCAAAATGGAACTTTTAAATGCATAAATCGATTACCTCTAAAACTCGTATTATTTTGCTTTGAATAATAGCTAGTTTCTATTTGGTTCGTTCACGGATTTTTTTTGCTTAATATGAAGACTATATTTGAAACTTGCTATTTTAGGTAAATCTTAATTTTTTCAAAGGAATATACTCACGAATATTGGCATTTTGAAGAAAGGATTTTGATGTCAAAATTTACGAAAGTAGTCCCAGAAGCACCATACATACACAGATGACGATTGCTGTTTAAAAAGAATGACTATAGTAGAAAGTACAAACCTCATAAAGTTTAAATTCGAAGTTAGACGACACTACGTTGTTTAGAATTTGTTTGGCAGCCATCAATAGTGAACGTTCTCAGTTAATTTGTAAACCTAGAGAAAATTGGTTATCTTTATGTAATACAATACTTTCATGTAGAAGGCCGCAGTCCAACCAATATCAAAGAGGGGCTAGATACTACTCGGAGGGAGTCTACTCCTTCGTTTACAACAGTAAAATATTGAAGTTGAAACTAGGCCGTACGACTTGCTAGACATTTCAGTGATCAACCAAATGAGGTGACTATGTCAGAAATTGTGAAAAAACTAAAAAAAATTATAAGATCCACAAAATGCTATTCCACCACCCTCTACTGAAAGTGCACGAACTAGCAGACCTTGTAGGAATTTCGAAAAGTACTGTACATCGCATGTTGCCTGAAAATTTGGGTATACGAAAGCTGTGCGCGAAATAGATGCCGCGATTACTCACAATAAAACAAACACATCATGAGGATATTTCCACCGATGTATCACGTCAATAACTGTGGATGGAAGATGGGTCCATTACTTTACATCTGAGACGAAGGATTAGTCAAATTTTAATTCGTTATCTTCAGAAAGGAAAAATAATCAACTGTATTATGCGAAATTATTGGAGCGCTTGTGTGATGAAATCGGAAATGTTGTTTCATCCTAGGCAATGCACCAGGTCACACATCCGTTTTTTTTCGTGTTGTCATTCTTAAATCATATATTTCTGGTATTACCCTCATATCTAACGATTCTGGCTTCATCCTTAAAAATAAAGAACTATGTGAAAATGTGAACTTTAAATAATGTAAAAGGATTATTTATAAAATTGCCTTGAAAGTGAGCTAGTAATCTGTTAGTTCAGAACTACTGTTTTACATAAAATATTTTATTTTGAGGAAAATCTGTTTTTGGAAGAAATTGGTATTTTCGAAAAGTTATTGTACATTAGCAAATAGTCGTTGACATTTTGGAAGGTCCTAAACACGATTTTGATGCCAAAATATGCCTAACTTTTCCAGAGGAATATAAGACTTGGAAAACTATTTCAAAAGAAAAAAAAGCAAAATGTATAAATGGATTATCTCTAAAATTTGAACGAGTTTGCTATCAAAAGTAGTGAATTACTATTCTGATCATCTAGAACCATTGTTCTATTATACATACTACGAGAATTATATCCAAGCTTTTTATTTAGACTTCGTGTGCTGTGATGTATCTGCGTATTCCTCGAATTTGCCAAAGTACTTCAGTTTATATCGCTTTTATTAAAAATTATTATTTTGATTATTGCGTCTATAATATAGAAATAGTCAATTAAAAGAATTATAATATGATTAACTAAATAAAAAACATTAATCAAAAGATGCAGAAGAAACATTGTTCGAACTCTGTATACATATTTCAACAACTAAATTGTCATCATCAGCAGATTATTAATCATAGTGTCGCACCTGAATCCGCGGTAACGATCACTGAAAAAATTCCGCACTTTCATTCCGCCACGATGATGGTGACAACTTGGTTGTTAAAATAATATATAGAGAACGAATATTGATGTGGTAAAGGGTTTTTTGCTTTTTTTGATTAATTTAATTAACCACAGTCTCCAACAAAATTTACCTAAATAAAAACTATTTTTTAAATAAATGTTCATGTAAATTAAATTATTCAAAATTACATTCAGGTAAACATTTCTAGAAATTTGTTTAGAAATAAACGCATTTTATTATGTAAATAATAACGATAACCAATTTTACTAAAAAAAAAAATTATAGAATATTCACGAAATATTTAATTTTAAAAATTATTCACGTTCACATCAAAATATGTCCAAATCAAGACATTCTAGAAACATAGCAGCTGCTATTTATTGGTTCTGCGAAGCTTATACTTACGTACAACAAGCATTGTCTGCGTGTCCAAAGCTGTTGAAATGGGTAGTCCGTAATCGGTTACCTCGCATGTGAAATTCCCGGAATGCCTGAAATCCGAAATATTCCGGAGGTACACTTGCGTGCTATTTGATCGTACCAACTGTAAAAGAAGGGTATTTTACTGAATGATTTTTCCCATGACAACGTACGTCTAAAAAAATAATAATCACTGGAAAAAAACATGAAGAAATATAACCAAATTGAAATAAAAAAGTAAGAATTCAACTATTTTGTAAATATTATACAACGACTAAAATGTAAAGTAGACTATGATTTTAATATAAAGTTAGTGACATTTAGTAATATTAATAATATTTTTTAACTCTTGCTGTTATGGAATTCTACAATAAAACTTACTCTATTCTAAATGATGTAGCCATTTGCTTATTTATTCATATTTCGCATTTAGTATAGGACTATGTACGTGTCAAAATTAGACTTTTACAAGTTTTTCTGTCCCGAACTGTTTTTACTTCAAATCACTGTATATTTCGTATGTATATCACAGCTCTCACTTCATCTTGCCAGTCCTCTCCCCTTTTTTCTTCCAACCTGGCCTTGTATATTTTCCTTGTTCTTTTCGCTGTTTGTCCACGTTTCGCATTCAGGTAGCACCATTGGAAATATTACATTTTCCATCATCTAGTTTTTATTCTTTGGATTTTTTCCAAAAAATTCTTTTCTATTATTATATATTTATTTATATTACTTTCGTTAATCACTTTTTTCCACCTTCCATTCTCCTCTATGACTGCTCCCAAGTATTTTAAACTTTTCACCTTGTCTACCTTATGTCCTTCCAATTCAATATCATGTGCCCCAATTACTGCTATCATCATTATTTTTGTTTCTTGTATGTTTATATTCATATCTATTTTTCTTAGTCCTAGGTTCTGTTATAAACACTTATCTGATCAGTCACTAATGCCATATCCTCTACATGCATTAACTTCTACAGTTCCACCTTTTCCCAATTTCCTATTCTCAGTCTTTTGATTCTCAGTTTCGATTTCTTTATGGATTCATCTACTACAGTAGAGAATAAAATTGAGCTAAAAACATGTTCTTGTTTCAGACCTTCTTTGGACTCATAGACAAATAATTCTTCGTTATTTGTTTTTATCATATTTATAGTTTACTCGTACATTACTTTAATTACGTCAGCCAATATTTCCCATATTCATGTTTTTGTGTGTTTTCTGTCAGAGACTTTTTCAGGTCCACGAAGTATATATGCACGTATTTACCTTTATATATTATTTGTCTTATTATGAGTATCCGATCCTGTATGCTTCTTACTTTCTTGAAGCCATAAAGGTGTCTTCTAATTTCTTATCTATTTCTTTCTTTATTCTTCTTTATAAAATTGTGGGTAATACTTTTCTCGCTATACTCACAAGGGTTAATCTTCTGTAATTCCCGCAGTATCTTACGTCTCCTTTCCTATGTAATGGGACCGTAGTCTCTATGATCCATTTTTTTCTAGTAATTTCTTTGCTTTAAATATTTCATTCGAAATATTTCAAAGACATGTTTTGCCGTATCATATACATACTTTATCATTTCTGAGGTGATGCCATCTATTTCTGTACCCTCACGTAGCTTTAGCGTTGTAGTTGCTTCATTTAGTTCTTTTTTATTAATTTCTGTAATTTGCTGCATGGTGCAGTCATATAAATAAGAACATGATAATTTAAAAATTTGAAGAATTACTACAGAAAATTAAGAGAGGCGAAACTATTGTTTACTTTTGTGAATATTCTAAATTTCAGAAGCCGATTATATGGAAAATACGTACAGATTATAGAGCGCGTTAAATCGGAGGTAGTGAAAGACCCAAAAGCTTCAAAACTTACAAAAACTGACGCAAATCCTCAGTAAATCAGATTGCATTCGCTTTGATGATATGGATGCTACTTCATCCTAAGCCATCGTTGAAGCTATAAATCTAACTGTAGCAAGGTTTTACCCTTCGAAATTACTTTAGTGCTTCAGGACATAAGATGAATTAGGACGAATATGACGATTAGACATGATTGTCTTCCAAATTTCTTGTTTGTTCATCGATTTTGAGCGATCCTCTTAGGATATATTTTCAATTTACGTCAGGAAATATTGTTCTTGTCGGAAATTTGGAGGGTCAGTAGAATCACGTCAGTTTTTAAAAATAAAATATATATAAATATATTAAGATATATTCATTACTCCACAGTTTTTGTGTGAAAAACTATGAACCATAAAACGCTCCTAAGCTACTATCACAGGTTTGATACTTAATCCCAATAAATGCCACGATTTATTTTATTAATAATGAATATTTTTATTAGATTATACATTTAAATATCACTTTTTATTTCTTTTTTCTTTTTCTATAAAAGATTTTTGTTTATAGTTACTTTTTTTTACTTGTTAATGAAATGTTTTTTTCTGTTGGGCAGTAAAGGTTATTATTACTATTACTATGACATAAATTTTACACTTCCTCAGCCTAACGTCAGGAAAATTATTACTGAACCAACATATATACGGGTTTTAGTTGGTATAGTACACTGCTAATAGTGCAGTATTATTATAAAACCAATCATTACCACAAAAATATTTACGATCTAAATCGCAATTGTTGACCCATATTTTTAGATCGAGACGTAGCGATATCAAATTAGAAAGAAAAAAATTCTTGTGTCTCATTTAAAAAAAAAACAAAAAATGGTGTGCATAATGTACAATCCCAATAGCACACGCGTTTGTTTACATTTTAGACCTAATAACAAAAAGTTTCAATAGTACTGCATTCTCCCTCTCACCACTTCTTTTATTACAAATAAACATGAATCTCATGATTTGGAAAAAGCCATTTGAATTAATGTATTTATACATATATTTTTTGCTTTTACATTATTCTTTAAAATTTAGAAAATGGTTATGTTAATTGATGTTGTTCATGTTTAAATTTGGTTCATATCTTAATGTTACTTCTTTTTTTGTTCAGAATATAGTTTATATCAATGTATACTTCATATTACTCTGTTTCTAGAAAATAATTAATAATAATACTAAATAATTTAGTTCGTAGACTTTACCTAAAATGTATAATTATTTCTTAAATTCTTTATTGACAAACTCAGACCTATATTTTATTACGACAAGCTGAGATTATGCATTACAAATCTTCTATTGTAATTCTTTATGTTTTTATATTCAATAGTTTTGTCACATTATTAAGTGTAGTTGTCAGGATTATTGCTTCCTCGATTTTTCCAGATTATAAATATTAAATATTAATTTTACGTGCATATTATCATAAAGCAGCTCAATCGATTACTTAAGTATTTGCATCATACCAGACATCACTTTATATCATAATTTATAAAACCGCTTTAAGTGCCTTAATTATAAGCTATTGTAAATACCTTTAAATTTTATAATATGCGAAATTTTATTATCAGAATAGTTATCGTATAAAATTAATTTCAAATTCTATTTTAATATGATTATGAAATATATATAATATATAATAAATAAAATTAGAGAAAGGTATTATTCGAAATTTACGCGCATTGCTATATCTACTCGATTATAAATTTTAACAACTATCTTCTAAAAATAATGTAGCTTTTATACTACTATCTATTAGGATATGTTAGAAATTGTACAACTGCTCCAAGTTATGTTTACATACCAACACAAACCATTCTAGATGAATTCTGTAGATACACTTTCGTGCACATCGTAAACCTTTTTGTGGCACTTACCGTATATTACAAAATGCTAAATGAATACAAGATTGCTGGTGCTTTATAAGACGGAATATTATTATTATCATTATAACATATTTGTATTTAAATGCAGATGAAATCAGATTTTTTTTTGTGTATTCAAAAATCTTCTGATAATGAAGCAAGTGTTCAAAGTTGCTTTCAAGTTCTTTAAGACTTTTATGGATTTGTTTAGGAATTACGAGGGGGTACTCAAAAATAATCGCAATTTCTCTATAGATACAGATAGACACGCATACGGCATCCGTATTTTATTTTTAACACCTTCAATATACTCTCCATTTAACTTTATACAATTGTCTAATCGATGATTCCATTGTTGGATACATTGTTCGAACTCGTTTTTCTGTGTGGCTGCGAGCTGCTGTGTCGTTTTTTTTTCTTCGCCTCTTCCGCATCGTGAAAACGATATCCTTTCCTGTCCCTCTTAATGCGTGGAAACAAAAATGTCGCACGAAACAATATCAGGTGAGTAGGGGACGTGGTATAACTAAGTCATGCTGTTTTAGCCAAGAACTAGCGATCAGATAAGGCTGTGTGAGCAGGTGCATTGTCATGGTGGAAAAACCATTCGGCCGTTTACCACAAATCAGGCCTCTTTCGTCGTAGTCTTCTCAGAACCTTCCAATTTCACAATCTCTGACTGTTCAATCGCGTCCGATATTACAAAATACGACGAGCAAACGAAAACACTTTTCCAAAATAATGCACTGTAACAAGACACAAGCTTATTCGGGTAAAGAATCGGCTACACCGAACGCAGAACAAAATGCACCACGCTCACCTAGAGACAGAAATGCGGGCTAGGCAAACCCCACCTACGACGCTGCCATTCCAGTTATTTGTGGGTACCCCTCGTACTTCAGTGTTTTTTATGACATTTTCTGCATATATCTCCAACATCATTTTGTTTTATGATACATTTACTATAGTTTCTGGCTTTCATAAATCGATCTTGTATTGAAATCATGAACCCTCCAGTTTCTACGTAAATAATTCCGATTTTCAATCAATTTGTTACTGCTGTTTGTCAATATCTTTTGACTTAAATGAAGATATGTCCCATATATCATTTTGTTTTATTTTTGATTTATTTTTGTTGGTTAGTATACATTCTTCTAGATTAAAATTTACTTTATTTTATACCCTACTAATGTTTTGTGAAGGGTGTTTTTTACTTGTTTATGTGTGCATTTTCATCTCGATGAAAGCTCTTCCTCCTTCACTATTTAAGATTATATACCTAATTGTCATTCTTAATTTTATTATTAATCAAATTAATTTGATTTTTGTTCATCTTAATTGTGTATTCAGAAATCTTCTAACGATTGAGCAGATATTCAAAATAACAATTTATTATTATTATTATGAATTGTCAAAATTTAAAAATCATAGCCTACTCCAAATAAGAATTTAATTGGAGGCAGAGTACATACAAATACCTATGAAATTTAGGTAAATATGAAGCTATATTTTCTTGCTGCAACAAAATAGCTCAAAATGAATAAATCTTTTACTTGCTACTTACAAATGTATACTTACATTCACTTCAAATCCCGCTATATCAAAAACTTGAACTTTATTCTCATCCGTTTCCGTATACCGGTAAAATTCCTTTTCACCGCGATACCACTTGACGCTGTACAATGGCGACCCCTCCAGATCATAATCGCAGTAAAGCACAGCGCTTTTAGATATGTTCACTACCGGTGGTACGATGGTTAAATTGACGTTCCTAAGTCCGGTCGTAACTGCAAACAAAACGACAAAATGTTAGCAAGAAAAAAGAAACGTGAATTCACTCATTAATTCCAGCCGGAATATAAACCGAATTCCCGGATAAATAAACGAAACTCGTTCGTTGCGTCAGCCGCTTCGTTTGTGCAGTGAACTTATAACGTTTACAAACACTGTACAAATAGAATCAACTAATAAAATCTATATCTTTATTTCTACTAATTCTCACAAAATTTGCTTAATGCCTTGCTCGCGTATCTGAATAATACATGAGCAGACACAACGCGCCTCTGAATCTTTTACATTTCTAGCCGAAGAATTGGCGTTATAGAGATTTCAACATGATCCAACTATTGACCCTAACGACAAGTTTAATATTTCGGAAGGTATTTGTTCCTCTGAGAAGAAATTTGGACAGTCATGGGAAAATAAAATAGCTTAATGCAGATATGGGTTTTAAAAAAATATTCATTGATGCTAGACCTTTCCATACATTGCGATGGTAATATGGCTACCGCTAATAATCGATTTTCCATTATTACTCAGACTACAACAGCCTGAGTGGAGCTGGGACGGAAAAGAATGTTATCAATTTTCAAGATGGTTTGGAGTTCTAAACCATCGAACTTGTAATTTAGTCACCTACCAATTATATCACTACATCCCATTGAAGTAATTACATAAAACGAAAATGAAATTAATGTCAGCTCCACAGAAAAAGGAACTTCTTAATTTTAGAAACTATTAAATGTCATTTTTTTCATATGTTTGAATTAATAATTAGATAAATTAGATACATAAAATGATGCATAAGGAGAACACTTAAAAATGTCTAACAGAGAACAAATGATTCTCTTATTTTAGGTTGAATTGTAAAATTTGGAAAGAGAGCAGGTACGCATTTACATATTGCTGTGATATATTGCCAAATAACTATTACCTATCCTCTTACTTATCGAGGATGTAACAACAAATTTTGAGAATATAATCTACCTGATGATCACTGAAGGTTGATATATAGCCCCTGACACATTAATTTTCGTATTCTGTATACGTATTTCGACAACTAAGCTGTCATCATCAGCAGATAATTAAAAAGTGTCGCACCTGGTAAACTACGGCGAAAAGTACCCGTACAAAAACAAACTCCGTACGCGATCCGTACCGTTGAGAACCAAAATGTACAGTGACATTTTGGTTCTCGACGGCCAAGAATGAACACCTGGTTCCTCCATCACGATAATGCTCCAGCTCACCGCGCCAAAGCCTGCACCGAATATTTGACCACGACAGGATTGAAACTTCTCGAGCACCCTCCCTACAGTCCAGATCTTGCTCTCTGCGACTTTGCATTGTTCCCGCATGTAAAAATGAAGCTAAAAGGGAGGCGGTTTTCCAGTGATGAGGACCTTCTGCGGCCTTGAGACAACGAGTGTGCTTTACTCCTTAGTGAAACTTGGCAGAACTGGTTTAAAGATTGGTTTCGGAGGATGGAGAGGTGTGTTGAGTGTAGAGAAAATTAAATAAACATAGCTGTACTGCGAAACTTTCTTAGGACCCTTTGTATATATATATTTATATATTCTTTATACATAAATTTCCATTCATAATTGTTCTCTATGCATCACTTTTTCATCGTAATTTAGAAATTGTACTTTTAATTATGCATCAGTATATAATACATATATATATATATATATATATATATATATATATATATATACATGTATATAATACATATATATATAATTGGAGGAAATAGATTAATTTCAGTTTTCATGAATAAAAATTAATTATCTTGAATATTTAAAGATTATTTGTGTGTATCGTTTAAATTTTAATTACAGTTAAATTTTAATTTAGATATATATATATATATATATATATATATATATATATATCTATTTTAAATCTCATTTAAAAATGAATGTTGAAAATTGTCTGTTAAAAGTGAATTTACGTCTTTTATTGTTTATAATTTAAAAGAATTTAGAAAGTTTATAAAATAATGATGTTTGATAATAGATTAGAGTATTATTATATTTATGCATCAGTATGTAATTAATATTTGGCAAAAGATAATTGATATTTAAAGAAGCTTATAAGTAATACAAGAAGTATATAAAGTTAGGCAAATTGTCCATTCTGAAGACATAATTCGTTAATTCAACCTGAGGCCTGGCACGAATGACCATAATAGTAAAAACATAAGACACCAAAGCATTATATTTAATTCATGTTGTTTACATTTGATATATCTATTTATATTTTATACATATTATCTACATCCATATCATACCAATATATATATATATATATATATATATATATATATATATATATATATATATATATATATATATATATATATATTCTGTGTGTGTGTATGTGTATTTATAGAAACCGTACTTTCCTCGCAATTTCCCGGTTATCTCGCTAATTTTCTTTGGCTGGATCTTATTCGGCTTAAAGCAGACGCTTCTCCTGAATCAACTAATAAATCAACAATGATCAGAAAATTATTAGTTATAAGAAGAAGCCGACAGGACAAGTAAAAGAATAGGAATATCGTAACGATGCCAAGGCTAAAGGCACTATCAAAATTTTCAGCAACTCTAGAGGTTCAAATTTTTTAAAAATTGTATATATGCCCATGTTAATCGCTGATAAA
Organism: Dermolepida albohirtum; assembly: GCA_031893035.1. NCBI lineage: Eukaryota > Metazoa > Arthropoda > Insecta > Coleoptera > Scarabaeidae > Dermolepida > Dermolepida albohirtum. The sequence continues at coordinate 247,003 of JAVIWB010005640.1, forward strand.
ATTAAGCTCCAGTAAATGGAATTTATTTTACTATATTGAATCCGTCACCGATCGAATAATTTATGAAATAATAGCTGAATTTTGTAATTTCATATTGAAATAAGCTGCCGGCTATATTACTAGGCAAACTGTTAACGTGCTTAACTTCCAATTATCAGTAAATTCATATATTACTAATTATAGCAATTAATTATAGGTGTATTCGGAAATATAATCTACACTAATTGTGTATCATTTATTTTTACGTGATTAATATCAATCCCAATTACCTTCTAAATATAGATAGCATGAATCAAACATAAGAATCAAACAAAATATGTGTTACGCAATCGTAAATTATTGTTAGGCTTTAATGGTTTTTTTAAATTACTTTAATAATTTGTATATAGAATTATAAATATAATAGAATTACAATATGTTAACATTCGTTACTTTCTTCTGCAATATAAGATTAATTTTTAAGAATTTAATGTGAGGACTTATTAAAATGAATAATTCTTAAATGAAGTTACTTGATGATCTATGATCTCTTCTAAGGCCCATTCTACAATGAATGCGTAAGACGAACACTTTTGCCGTATATCATTTGTAACAAAATATTAGCATTGGTCATGTATACACGTTCACAAGCAACACCTTGTATAAGCATACGTGCGATATACGTCAACAAGCGTATACATCTTACATATTCATAGTTTGTAAAGCAAGCCGTAGAGAAACTCAGGAACTTTCTAATTTTCTAAAACAACTTTTAAAGAATAAATAATTTAAAATATGTACCTATTGTTACAATGAAACAATATAACTTATGTACAGTGATTTCATTTATTAAAAAAAGTAAAAATCCCTTCGTGTTCTTATTCTGTACACGTATTTCAAATTAAGTTGTCATCATCAGCAAAAATTAAACAGTGTCGCACCTGGATTCACGGTAAAGATCTAACAACTTTACGCGAAGACCAAACACGCTAAACATAGAATACGAATTCTTTTAAAAGAAAATTTAGAGAGGGTACTCTTCTGTATTATAAGATTCATATAATACAAAAACTTTCGAACACACATATCGCTGCACACTTTCCAATATCAACAAGTGTAGATAGTATGCTAAATTATTATAATATATTCAAATTTACTTGGAACTAGGAAGCAGTAATGCTTGATGAAAGTTAAACTACTGTTAAATAAAACGTATTTATGTACCGCGTTTAAAAACCATACTAGATGTTGAAATTTTCTTGTTTACATTATAATTAAAGTCGAAGAGGTCCTAGAAAACTGAGCCAAACAGCATTAAGTATGGTTGTTCTGTCGGCTTCAAAAGCGTTGGCGTTAATCTGTAGAAGAACCGCATTATCTAGTCCATACACGAGCACATATATCCTTAAGTATCGACATAAGGAGGAGACGAGCATGTGAATTACACAATTATACCAGTAATAAATAAACCGAAAAGAAATATTTCTAAGTTATATCCTTGAGAAACTCCAAAACAAGAAGTCAAGCCGGAACGTTTAAGATATGTTAGAATAGGCCTTAATAAGAGCGGTTAAACTACTATTATAGGCAACATAATTGAAATTTTAATTTTCCAGTGTCGGTTGGAAAATCCGTGAGATGAATACAAGGGAAAGAACTTTAATGGTATGCTTGCGTTTATTTCTCAACACAATCTCCTACCACCTCCATACGCTTGAACCAGCGATATCCAAAGTCCCTAGGCTTTTATAAAATCAAAACTCTCCCGTTAAAACAAGCATCTACAAGAACTTTGACATTATAGCCCGTTGAAAACTACAGGTTGGCAAAATAATTTTTTGCTCGGAAAAAAAGTGGTATTCCCAGTAGCAAAGCCTAATTCGTTAATTTTTGTTACAATAACGACATTTGCGTGGAGCCATGCTTTGTCTTGGTGGAAAATGATCTCTTTCTTGGCCAAACTGGGATACTTTTCATTAATATCTTACTTAGACTTTCCCAAAGAAGATTAACAAAAAAAAATGTCTTTCGCATCCCAAAAATGGAAGTCATTAGCTTTCCTGAGAATGGCACAACATCGCCTTCTTTCGATAATGATAATCGCTGTGTCACTACTATTTAGATTATTGTTTCGTTCCCAAGTCTTATCCGTGGTGTTTAATTGGTGCATAAAATCTACTTTTTTCCGTTCATGACAAATTTACATTCTTACTAATTTTTGATCAACACTGAACAGTCACGACGACCTCCTGCCGAGGGCATCATCATATCATGTGCATTTGTAGAGATATTTAGAACTTCCGCTATCTCAGTTGCTTTCAAATGACGGTAACACCATAAATAGATCTATCACGTAGTGCATCTTTAACGGTTGTTCCAGGTGCGGAAAATAAAGAAGCCGACTCCTTGAAACCATCTTTTAACTCATTATAATTGCTGATAAGTCTTTCAAGAACAAATACTTAAAAGCACGAATTTCAACAAAATTCATCTCCTCAAAAACTCCGATAAGTTCTTAATCAAATACTCACAACAAAACTAGTAAATATAGAAGACTGAAGTATAATAGTAGGCATTGTTAGGGAAACAAGTTACTAACGTACCACAAAAACAATCTGAAAGTGCGCTATCCGTCTGTGATTTTGTGCACTTTTCAACCCGCTCTCTTATTTTACGTACTCCGAAGCTCTAAGCAAAACAATAAATCATGTCGAAAACTCATTTTTTGCTCTTCCTGCTAATCTTATATTTTATTTGCAAAATTAAACAAATCTTCATTTAAATGTCAAACACTCTCTTATCCGTCGAATATTGTATGGAAAAAGCCGCAGAATTTATTCTACTATTCACTGTTTACCCGAAATAACTTCGTTCTTGGTATAATTATTTCACAATTGTAAACTCACTTTTTTGGTGGAATCATTAGTTATACCGAAATTAAGCTCTGCTAGAAGTTATTCGGTAGTTTTATCCCTTATTCTACAATATTAAATTTGTACATCAACAATTATGTGAAACTCAATGCAATAATATGTATATCCTTCCCTACATTTCACTTCCTCCGAATTAGACCCCTGTTTTTGTTTTGAACGCGAAATTAAACTATTGCCAACAGAATATGTTTTCTAACAATTTTGCATATTCATGTTTACATAGTGATTCAACGTTTAATACCGTGATAATAAAATTAGGAGATGAACATATTCAGATATGCATAAACTATGCCTCTCTGTATTTGATAATAATCCTTAAGCTATTAAGTTAAATATTCGTGACATTAAGGCATGTTCCAGAAGTATACACGCAATTTTTGTAATCTGTAATCTTATTGTTTATATAATTACTCATTGGCACAGAATATAAAACTAAACATTTTTATTCTGTAAATTACGAAATGGACTAAATCTATTTAAATAATGGAATTCCCTAAAATTTGGTTTTCTAATTTATTTATATAATATTACAAATATATTTTTAATATGGCCAGTATATAGAAAGAATGTACATAAACAAAAATTTTTACAGTTTTCTTAAATACCAATCAAGTATTTAAGAAAACTATATTTCTATTATAGAAAATTTCATATTTTCAAACTAATATGAATACAGGCCTTTTCAAATATTTTAACTGCAATTATTAAATACCAATACTATCTAAGCTTTTAACACAACATATTACTAATATCAATAAAAATTTTTATCGCTATAATATATTAAAAACTTAATTTTATTCGTCTAATGTCTTAATTCCATGTGAGGCCTAGCTCGCGTCTTGCTTAATTATTTACAATTTAACTGCTAACTTAAATACTTTATTTACTTCATTTACACACATATATATACAAATATTCACATGCTCTCTCTCGCGAGTGAATCCTTGAGTGGATCCCTTCGAGAGGTCGTCAAATGGTGATCGACTAGTTGCCGCTCGCCTGTCCTGGCTTTCTTCCTGGACCGCCGCCTCTCCTCCTTCTGGAATCCTAAGCCCATGTGATAACAGTGCACCCAGTAGCCACTCTACTCAATAAATTTACTCAGGGGGTGGGCGCACACTACATTCGTTACTTTCGAATGTGTGCCCTTGATACTAGTCTAGCAAGTTGGCTCGTCATTTTGTGGACTGGCACGTTTTAGTCATGGCGCCGTACGTTACGCCGCGATGTCTGATTCTCCGTGCTGCTCCCAAAAATGGAAATCGTCGAAAGGCCTACAAGGTCGCACTACAATGGCAATTCGAATCGAGTCTCCTTTCTGTTCTGTTTAGGTACGCCCTGAAGTTTCCGTGGTCCATAATCAGCTGCACTGCTTTGTATGATATTTATTAACCTCGTCTCTTCGCCTGACGATTTCTTTCGCCGACGTGGTCGTGTATGCTCTTGCAACCCCAACTGGAAAAATTCTTTACACCCCTATTTCTTAATTGCCTTCGCCCTTAACGATTCGGCCCATATCGGCGCTGCGTACAGCATCACCGGTTCTATTGCACCCTTAAAAATTGTCACAGCCGCGCTTCCACTAAGTTCCCAAGTTGATTTCGCGGTCGCACCTATTTTATTTGCGATTTCTCGCGTTTTGCTTTTCGCGTAATGGACGTTTTCCTTGAAATTTAGTTTCTTGTCGACAATTACCTCTAGATATTTGATTTTTCTTGGGATAAATCATCTCGTTTCTCAAATTAAACGTTGGTGGTTATTAGTACTTCGTTCGCGTTGCTTTTTAAAGTTTTATAATGCCACGGTCTAACTAACAATATCGTGTCGTCTGCAAAAGCTATTATTTAATATCCCCCCGGTAACGTCAGTTCGAATATAGTGTCATTCAAAATATTTCAGTATCTCAGAACCGAATGCGATCGTTGGGGACATCCTCGCGTAACTTCTCTTGTAATTCTTAAACCCGATTCATCTATAAAAGCCTCGCGGTTAGAAAAATACACGGCCGTCATCTTCATTAAATTTCGCGGAGTTTCTCTTTTTTAATTGATTTGACTAATTAATGATCTGTGGCCACCACGCATGGTTGAAAACCCCGCTAATGTTTAACATATATTGTCTCTTTGTTCGGGCATTCTGCATGAATTTAATAACAGTTACGATTTCGTTTACTGTCGATATACCCTTTTTACCTTTTGACCTTACTAAGTAGAGTAAGGCAACGCTCCCCACTCAAGCAGTAACGTATAAATAGGCATATCACTAGACAGACATCGGATGATCTTCAGCGATCTTGTTCTTGAGTTCTTAGAGCAGATGAATTCGCTTGTTTCAAGTTGAACAAACCAGGGTTAGTAGATAATGTTCATTTTTACCACAATATTATTGTAAAATACTACTTCCATATATACTTTATTTATTTACAGTTATAGTAATTATTGTTTAGTAAAGGACACTTTCTTATCCTTATATTTTCTTTCTTGAAAGAAGCACAATCTTTTCATTGGTCTTCTCCATTACTATTTTTCATTCATTCTACCCATATAAAAGCCAAAACAGCAAATTTTTTTACGCAAAATACAGTTAGTCAGTCAAAATTATTTTCATACATAACACGTTGAAATTTATAAATTTATATTATGTTAACGTCACAATAATTTACCTTTATTGTAATATTGTCACCGACAAGCTAAGGATGAAACTTATAGGGGATGATAAGGGTACACCGCACGTAATTTTACTAATAAAATATATCTGGAATTAAAGTACCCCACTAAAGTAAATAATGAAAATGTGTAATACAAGGTAATATCCCTTAGATATTACCATAGATTTCGGGCTACTATATCATTAAAGGGCCTATTAGCTCTAGCTTTCTGAGAAAATGCAAACGATATAACGTATTTCTATACGTATTATTTAATACTGATAAAGTAGAACAATTTAAAAAATCATATAACCGAATAAATGAGGTCTGTATTCTCTGTTAATTATAACAAAACAATATCCAATGTCTCTCATATAAGCGAAGTGTATAATTTATAGAGAAGCACGCTGCTAATCAAAAGAAGATACGATCACAAACAAATTTGACTTAAAAAATTTGGACAGAATTGGATCATAAGAATTACTTGAAATGTCTGTTGATTGAAACGACTACCTACTTTCACTCTAATTTGTTTCTATTTTCTAACAATTATACTGCCAGTCATATTTATTTGCCCACCCCAATTTTATGTGTTTCCTGAAATACGGATTATCTTTTGAAAAATCCGTATTATAATTATTCAACAATATTATTAGTGGAAGTAATTCCATATGAATTTCTACGAAAATCTTAAATTGTTTATGATATATCGTAAAGGTGTAATAAATTGGAAAAATACCATAAATATTATATAGGCTAATCCTACACTATTAACAGTTTTACCTGCATTTCCGAAAGGTATTACCAATATTGTGTTATTGTACTAACTAATTACAATATTAGGATGTGTTATTCAAAAAGGAAAATAAATTTTATGTCAGTCATCGTTTATCTTGTGTTGCGAAAACAGTGAAATAGAGAGTTATTGTGAATATTTTAATGCAATGCCGAAGACGAAGGAATTATCTGTTGAAGTGCGTGCTATCATAATTGCTTATCATCGTACGGGTAAAAGTAATCGCGAAATTGCAAAAGAATTTGAAGAAAGTGGTACATTTTCCAACAAAAGAAGATCTGGACGACGCAAAGCGACGACATCTGCAGATGACCGGCATCTAATACGAATAAGCAGACGCGATAGACGAAAAACAGCACCAGAAATTGCTGCTGAAATGAATAAAGCGCGTGCTAAACTAATTAGTGTGTCCACGGTACAGAGAAGGTTAAGGCAAGCGGGTTTATACGGAAGAATTGCTCTGCGAAAACCACTACTACGAAAGCAAAACAAGATGAAACGACTAAATTGGGCTAAAGAACATAAGAATTGGACGATTGATCAGTGGAATAATGTGTTGTGGACAGACGAATCGAAGTTTGAACTTTTCGGTAGTAAAAGGCGAATATTCGCAAGAAGATCCGCAGGAGAAAGAGTACTGCCAGAATGTATTGCGCCTACCGTAAAACATGGAGGAGTTTCAGTAATGATTTGGGGGTGTTTTAGTGGAATATCCGTAGGCGATCCAGTCAAAATTGAGGGAATCCTAAGAAAAGAAGGCTACAAGGAAATTTTAGAAAATAACGCTGTTCCTTCTAAACTAAGGATTCTTTTCGAAAACTTTATTTCAACAGGACAACGATCCGAAACACACTTCTAGATTGTGTGGCAATTACTTGCGACAACTAGAAGAGGAAGGGCAAATCTCTATAATGGTATGACAAAATATCTCATGGGTTGGACTGGATACATATGTAGTTTACATGAACTTATAATACATTAGTGTTATATTTATTGCCTGAAGGCCAATTAACTGAATATGTTAAATAATAAACGATCTACTACTGAGGACACTGATCTTACTAATCAGCTAAATAGGATGACAATATCATACGTTGACTTTAATTACACTCGAATTACTGATAAAGTAGGCTTATAATTACCTAAATGTACAGACTGCAAGTAACAATTAAAAGTCTCTACCGTAATCCACTCGAGGATGCTGCATCGAGGTAGGCCGGAGGGTATTCGAGTCACCAATAGTTTGTGACGATTAAAGGTGCTAAGAAGGGTGCCGATACAGAATGGAAGATGTTCACGAGGCGACGTAGTTCTTGATATTAAATGTATAGCTTATCAAACTAATACAACTTGGTATGGTATTGCAAGCTACTACCTGACTCATTCAATTGTTAAGGACAAAAAACACCAAGAATTTCAGCTGTTACATGAAACACTAAAAATTCCACAGGAAACAAAAGCATATAATCAACTAAAATAACTTTACCTAATAATTCTACCTCAGTTATTGTGGAGGGTGATAAAAGAAATTTTCCATACGAGCGTAACACAAGATGGCGACAATGGATCCACTCACGTGGTTTCAACAAAGGATTTTATTACTAATAAACTTATCCAATTTTGGCGAAATTAAATTTAGATATACCAAGATGTGACAATAGTCAAAAATATAAACGTTTTCTCCGCAGTAACCTAAATTAAAAACACCATGCAAAAAGGTGGCTATACGCGCATTTACATTGTAAGACAGCTCGTTCAAAAATGTTTGTTGTAATACTTCTTTAACTTAACAAAAAATACCCACGATAAAATGTCATGTTTCCAGTCCCATGTATTCTCTTTTAAAAAACAATTAATATGTGAAATTCGACAGAAAAGTAGTCCGAGTTCTAGACAAGGAACAACGACAATGAAATTTTTAATTAACATATATGTAATTAAAGGAAGTAGCAACGACATTATAGCATTAGTTAACCCTATTAACAAGTAGACTTACGGTATTACTACCCAGGTGGCACTAGTGATATCGCAAAGGAAAGACAAAAATAATTTAAGTCAATTTTAATTAATTACCAGGCAAAGGGCTGATAACGTTAACAACTTAATAAGTCAAATTAAATCTGATGGAAATTGTGCTTTAAAAATCTGATGAATCGATTGATGATTGGAAATTTGGGCAGGTTATTATATTCACGAAACATGTTAAATTACTACGTACAATAAGGTTCACGAAGCTATGACAGAGGTCAAAATAAGCATGTAACGACTTTCGCTAATTATTTTTCTTTTGATATATTCAAAGCTTTAATGTTTTTATTTTGTAATTTAACGAAGGAAAATTTTAAAGACAGACTTGTCCTTTTTAATAATAATTTTCTTTCGACTTTCTAAATGTTTTGGACTTTCGATGCTCATTATAAATTAATTTATTATATTGTTTTTATTTCAACGTTGTAACTGTTCATTAACCGCTCTTCTTTCCTCACCATCACATTGTTACTAACAATTTAGCTACACAACGTGGGGCAATTTTTCTCAAAACGAAAGTTTAAAATTAAAATATAGCAACCTTTTGTTCTTTACTAAACATCCCTGTAAGGTAATTAATAAGAATATGTAACACAAGGATATGCCTTGGATATTACAATAGATTTCGGGCTACTATATCATTAAAAGTTCTATCAACTCTAGCTTTCTGAGAAAATATATACGATAAAACATAGGTCTACATTATTTACTACCGGTAAGGCAGAAAAATTTTAAAAATCAATATTGTAACTGAATAAATGAGGTCTATATTCTCTGTTAATTATAAGAAAACAAAATCTGAAGTTTTTCATATAGATGCAGTACGTGATTTTATAGAGAAGCACGCTGCGAACGAAAAGAAAAATTAAAAAAATATTCACTTTCTGTTATTCACGTATTGATGTACTAAATTGACGTAAAAAATTGAAACGGAATTGGATTATAAGCATTACTTTAATTTTCTGTTGACTGAAACGATTACCTATTATCTGTTTTTATGTTATAACAATTACATTAAGCAAGTCGTGTAGTATATCAGTTTAAAGTACTTTTCCCAGCTAAACTTAATTATATTTTTAATTTTGTCAAAATTTCTTTAATTTTTTCGCGCCTCTAATAATATATTAATATTTACTATGTGAGTTAAAATACCTAACGATGACCGAATTCTTATTCTTGTACTGGTTTAAAGTCATCTCGATACATATCGAGATGTGGAGTGTACGCATGTCTCCTTGTACACTAAGTCTTCAATGTAACTAAGTCATGTGGCATATAATCTAAAATCCTTGGGGCAGAAAAAATCATAACTTACATTTTTATGGCTTTAATTAAAATAGAAAATATTTTTAATGTTCAGAATATTGTGTTTTACTTGTATCTTTAACATACTAGGAGTATATGTGCACTAAGACTGTATTTACTAGATATTTCGCATACCAGGAAAGTATGTCTGAATAAGTTTTACAATAACATCTGTTACAGCAGAATGAAACGTAGTATAAAAAATTTCTCATTCTACAAAACAAATACTTTTCTTGGAATACGTTGCTATTGTTTACGTTTAACAAAATAATTATAATTAAATGAAAATGTGTCATACATTTATCATAATATATATCAACAATTATATCTAATCGACTTATTTTTGATTGATTGAATTATGTATTCATCTACGAATCGTCAGATGCATGAGATCGAATATATAGATTAAAAGTGAATATATTGAACTTTTTAAAGCACCCCAAAAATAATCTAAAAACGGTTTCAGTGCACTGACACGAACGTTTCAGTTAAAATTACACTGAAGTACCACTAAACTACTATTCTCTTTCAATATAGGTTTAATGTAAATACAAAAGTAGATCAAATATAAATCATATTTTTTTATAGCCTATTGAGGTAGCACTTTCCTTAAAAAATTACTACCGATATTTATATTCTGTCTCAGGACAATTGTGCTATCTGTCTGGTAAATTCATAATTTCGTTCCTGCTGATTCTCCTTTTAACAGTCCAGTAATTGTAAACTCATTTCATAAGTTATTTAATGTTATATCTTTGCCTAACTTTTCTTGACTTACATGTTTTTCTCATTTTCGTCCAAGTAAACCAAATTGTAATTTCATTTTATTGGTGGATTAATATCTTTTTCGCCCTGTCATTGACAAATTTCGGTGCTTCTTAATTTAAAAAACGCAAAAAATCTCTTACATCAATATTCGTACTCTATATGGGTATTTCGACAACTAAGTTGTCATTACCAGCAGACTATTACTCATGAAGTCGTGCCTGGATCCGCGTTAAAGATCACACTGAAAATTTTACATATTATATCCGCCAAAACCGAACACACAATGGCTTTCACAAGAATCCTATAAATCTATATTTCCTAGTCTTAGAATTAACACTTACGTACTAATGTACTCGCCTGCTATCACTTAAGATCTTTTTCAAAGGTGTTATCTTCCATGATCTCATAGAGGCCAGAATATGGTATCAATCCCCGGTCGACTTTAAGCACACGACTTATTTTTGTCGCTATAAAAATGCCATGGTAATTGTCTAATTCACGGTAATTGTTTATGAATGTGATTAAATATACACAATCCGCGGTTACACTGTAATTATTTTCTAACACATGTTTCGCTAAACTGGATTTCTCTGGCCGATTAAACGTGATATGCAAGATATGTTCCATATACCGGGTTGAACATTTCGTTTGACCAATATATTTTTTGTTCAAATATAGGCAGTTTATTTCAAAATGCCGAATTTATCTCGACTTTATCTTTCGTATTTCCTAAAAGAGATTTTATAGAGTGTCTGGACCGACATGTAACTTGAATTCCACGTTTCCTAAAAATTTTTAAATTTTTTGTAGCTGGCTGAAAGAGTAGGCGTATAAATTGCTTGTCGCGATTGTTTTGAGGTGACAAACAAGTAGTATCATGAACTGGTTTTTTAAATTAACTTTCCTAATTAATATCATGATTAATTCCGAATCAAAGCAATTGTATCTCGCGAATTTGAATAATGTTGAATTTGAAGAGCGGCATAGTTTTTAAATGAAAATTGAAGAAATCGCAAACCATGCATGGAAAGAAAAGTTTTAGGTCTAAATAATAAATTCAAAGAGTTTCATCCGCCATGAGAAAAGAGTGTTGGTATAATTCCTTTCAAAGGGATACTAGCTGTCAATCATTCATCTGAGGCTTTCAATCGTGAAGAAACTTATTATTATTATTATAACTTATTATCATTCGCGACATTCCTACAGAGGAGGTAATTGCAAGCATCAAAAACTGAATTAGAGGGGCTTTGTAATTTGATTTGGATTTTACAAATCAAATTACTTTTTCAAATATTTAACTAGTAGTCTATATGGATCTCCTTTTTTATTTCTTATGAACAATCATTTACAAACTACTAAATAATAACAAATGCAACTAAATATTTGATATCCGATTGTCAGTCTGATTTTCTTTTATATCCAAATTTTATCTCTTCACTAACTCTTCTGGCTATAAATGTAATTTGATTATTACAAATTACGTACATTTGAGTTATTGCCATATATTTAGCTTAATGTATAATATCTTTGAACTTGATTTCAAATGATTCTTAACATCTCTGTGTGTCTTGAGAGGTTTATAGCTGTGGCTTCTTCCTGAATTGCACTAACAACTAATGTCACATCTCAATATTTCTTTGTATTCTTTATGTAAAAGTTGATGTAAGAAAAGAAATGTGCTTAATTTGTGTTTATTACCGTAAACTACAGTAGCATAAAAATTTCAAAATAGACAAACAGCAATCACCCAAAGCTGCTCAATTCAAAGTGACTAATAATCTAGATAACTAGTAAAGCTAATACAACAGTTTAACACTATGTATTGGAGTGTACAAATTGTTAAGATCTTTTATATTTTTTTTTATTTTCTATATATCAAATGAAAACTAAAAGAGTTCTATAAAACGAATAACAATTTATTATATTATATTATGCAATATATATTCATTTAACAAATAAACTATTAAGCACTATAAGCATTAAGCACCTACCACCTTTAAGAACAGTCTAATGTAATATCATAAATACCTCTTCTCTATCGCTTTTCTTTAACTTATTACTTTAACTTATTACTTACCTAGCATTATGTAATCAATAAACTGTTATTATTATTATCATCATTATTGTTATTATCATTACAATGACTACTTTATTTAATATCTCCACCAATGTTTCTTTACATTCTCACAAAATTCCATTATGAAGTATTGTATTGTACTTGATAAGAGATCTATATATATGTACATAGTGATTAGACATTTCTATTGTGATAATCATGCATGAGATTAATTCATATATAAAAGATCTCCCTTTCCGTTTCGCATTTACTCTAAGATATGTACACTTATCCACAATTGGTAGTTTAAGAGTTTCAATATTAATTATACGTGATTTTTCCATATTGGAATTATCTTGCACGAGTAAGTACACAAATGTATATTGTTTAAATGTGATTTTGTGATCATGATGTTCATATATAATAGCAGTCTATTTGTAACATATGGAAACACTGTCGGGTTCTGCAAAACGAGTCCAGGCAATCGAATATCGATTAAATCTATCAAATTTTTTACAGTGCAACATTTGCAATTATTAGAAAGGGAGTGTTATACTACAATATAATTTATGATTCTTGTGAATAATATGGAAAGTTTTTGTCTTCTAAAACATCCATATCTTGTACAGTGATAGATCGTTTTTTCAATGTAACTGTTCGAAACTTAAATCATTATTTCATGTTTAAATGAATATTATCAAAACTGACTTTGGGTAGAATAATTTGAAGTGAAAATAAATTAGTTATAAGAAATAAGATAGTCTACGAGTTTAAATTCGTTATAATTACTGTATCGCATGTTCAAAAACAGAAGAAGAAATATAATTCAAACAGTGGTGAGAAACATATCTGTACTTTAACGTGAAGAGTCCATATTCTTATTCAATAATATCGTTGATGAATTATGCGCGCACAATATACGAGGGCGAATCAGTAATCAATGGGCTTCAAAACAAGTAAATATAAACTTTTGACAAAAATAACTCATTCCTTCAGAAAAGTAAACCTTATAAAACTATTCGATATGTGCGTTAGTTTCAGTGATTACCTCTCATTCGACCAATTCTCTTCCTACTGAACCAAGTTTGCAGAATGAAAAAAAAGAAAAAAATTTGAACGGACAAATCGGACGAATGAACTGGATGCGAAAGTACTTTGAATGAGTTTTTACCTTCGATATTGACTAAATGTGAACACTCCTGAAGAGAAAGCAGTCGTTTCTTTTCAAGTGGGGTTCCACTACAAAATTCCAAAAAGATTCCATAATTAATTCGGAAGATTGAACAATTTTACAAATTGTGTAATTTCTTAAAACAGAAGCAACCAGAATTGATTATCAGAAGAGATGTTCTTTCTAACCATGATAACGCCACGCTTCATTCAAGTTTAACGACTCGCCAGAAGCTGTTGCAGCTTGGATGAGATTTCTACTGCTTCTACCATATTGACCGGATCTGGCAATTACAGAAATTGTTCGTGAAAATCTCTCTAATATTCTTGATTCATATTATGAAGCAGCTTGTTTTACTTATAAATGATGCTACCGCCTATGTGATAAAATGTGGTAAACTCAAAAAAGTTCTCCCGCGTTGCACGTCATCACTATTGTGTATATTTTGCATTGGGTGTGTGAATCCATTACGGAAGTTTCAAAATGTGGGAACTTTGTCTAAAAACAACTCTAAGAAAACAATCATACAAAAAAGTGTTGAACCTCCCCTTACCATCTACGTCGATCGTCACATAATAGAGAGCTTAAATAGAATCATAAACAATTCTTCCCTATAATTTCAATTTTCCGTAGTTCAAGCATTAAATGTAATGACGAGAAAAGTGATCATAGGATCATAGTTTAGAAAATTACAAACTTTAGCGAATTTTGCTTTATTTATTATCACTTAGGGACAAAAATTATTACGTTTCTATAATAGATCAATAAATTACAATCTAATTATTTTGGAAAATAAATTTTGAGTATATTGTAACAAAGCATTAAATTGAAAAAAGAAATTTCAATTTTCAAAATTCAAAATATCGCAATGTTTGGGATAAGAACTTTAAAAAGCTTTTAGAATAAATATCTTTAGTATACGTACGAAGTATGTCAACTCTATCAATTCAACAATCTGAACTTTAACCGTTAAATTTTATTTTATTAAATTACCATGCAAACCTGTTAATCAAAAAAAAGGTAAATGAGACTCCTTTCCACATTCATATTCATATTCTGCATACAATTCCGATAATTAAGTTGTTATTCACAGCAGATAATTAATCACAATGGCCCACCTAGATTCGCGATAAAACTCTAACAAAAAATAAAGCGGAAAAGCCAAATACATACTAATTTAAATTTCACACAATTTAATGTATTTTTCTTAGTCTTAAAACTAACACATACTAAAGTACATTCCCTCTTCTCTATGTAAATCTTAGTTTAAGTCTTAATTTTAAAACTAAGAAAAAGACTAAACTAAGTGAAGTATGATACTGTGCGAGTTTTGCCGCGAATGCAAGAACAACGCTTTGATTAATTATTCACTGATGATGACAACTTAGTTATCAAAATATGTATACAGAATACGAACATTAATGTGGAAAGGAATTTTATTAACATTTCTTTAAACAATTTAATTGACCACAATCTCCATTAAAATTTACCTTTTAGATGACTTGCTGTTTCACAAGATGTACGGTAAAGTTAAGTTATTAAGTGCAGATATTAATTTCTTGAAAAGGTGTAAAAATATAAATGTTTTCCTTTATTTATGAAAGCAACAGTAACGTAGAATTATAGAAGAAATGATAAAGGCATTATACATACGAAAACGAAATTATTAAAACTAGAAATAAATTATCTGTACGGTAAAAGAAGTAAAGGGTGTTTCAAATTTCGCGTTCTTTTTTTAAAGAATAAATAAAACACATAATTTGTATTCACTTTCAAAGACTTTTTATTTTTAATTCAAGTATCAGTTGTGACATTTATATGCGAAAAATAATATCTGCCAAATGGCCTCCTCTTGCAGCTCCACAGACGTCCACTTTTTTGTTAAAATTTTCAATGACATTTTTACATAATTTCAAAGCAGGAATTGATTGTAGATTATTTTTATAAACCTGACCTTTCACGTAACCGCAAAGAAAATAGTCTGACGGTGTCAAATCACATAATCTTGGTGACCAATTAACATCACCGTTTCTTGAGATTACACGTCCAGGAAATTGTTCTCTCAATAAATCTTGATTCGTGTGCAGAGTGAGGTGTAGCGCCATAATGTTAAAACCGCATATCCTCTAGAACAGTATTTATTAATTCAGGCCACAAAAATTCGGTTATCATCCGACGATATCGACCACCATCGACAGTTACAGCTACACTACCAGCATTTTCAAAGAATTACAACCACCAATTACACCACCTGACCATAATTCACACCAAACAGTAACTCGTTTAGGATGCATAGGTTTTTCATGGATAATTCGTGGATTTTCCTCCACTAAGTCCAAGTTATTGTGAAAGTCGTCTAATGGACATTTCAGGATCTTCAGCAACACTTTCACGAACCAAACCAATATTTTCTGTTTTTTTCACTTTTTTGATCTTCCACGGAATCTATTTCTTGAAATTTTTTAATAATTCGTCCAATAGTGCTTTCAGATAGACGATTAAGTAAACCATAAAATTCACGTAACTTTCTAAAAACTCTTATCACAGAACGCTAACTTTCATAAAATAATTCAACAATTTGAACGCATTCTTGTACCGTGTACGAAGCTATTTTTATAAATGTCATATATTACACTTTTTAAATGCCCACATACCCAGACTAATTCAGTGCGCCATCTATATTTTATTTATTCTGAAAAAAACTGCGCAATTTGAAACACACTTTAGATTAGAATTGGAATTATACGAGTTACATTTAAAATTAACAAAAAAAAATTGAATAATATTGAATTTGAAGAGTGATGTAATTTTTATAGGCAAATTGGTGACATCACAAAGAAAAGTTAAAGATCCATATAAGAAAATCAAAGATTTTTGTCTACCATTAAAAAATAGTATTGATATAAGTCCTACAAATGAAACACTAGCCGTCGATCATTCGTCTGAGACTTTTAGTCGTGAAGAAATAGACTTGCTAAACAAACGTTTAGAATATTATTTACCCAGTTGTGTTACTCCTACCGAGGAGGAGATTGAGAACATTCAAATGTCAATTAGGAATTTAGAATCAGCTTCAAAAACTCCATAAGAAGTGCTTGTAAAATCCAATTATTTATTATATATTTATTAATTTACAGCAACATAAACAAAAGTAAAGTCGGTTAAATATGAATGGAACTCGATTATAAGTTTTAAGACTGTTTCTACCTAAAAGCAGATAAGGGGAATAAGTTAGTAGTTTTAGACAAAAGCAATTATTTTCAAACAGTGAAAAATTTAATTTCAATAGGTTCATATATTGAATCTAAAAAGAATCTCCTAACAAGAGTTATAAGCTAAGAGTGAGTACTCCGTTTATCCCTAGATTGTATTGTTTGCTTCAAATGAGACCAATTATTGTAGCAGTTAACTCATCCACTTATTTAATTTCAAAATAATTAGAGAATAGATATAAAAATTTGTCTGAAAAACTTAAAGCTTGTCAGCTGCTAATTCAATAGAATTTATTCAAAGAATTAAAGACTATAGATTGGAAGACGGGGAATTTTAGTGACATTCGACGTAACGTTAGTGTTTCCTTCGATACCAATTTCAGAAACTTTAAAATATTTAAAAGATTATCTTCATAAAAATAAAACTGAACCGAAAAAGGTAAATTATTATGTGAGACTGAAAATCCTATCTACAATACATATATCTCAAAATTGCATCCAACTCGAAAGTAAATTCTGCGACCAGAAACAAGAAATAGCAATAGGCAATTGTCTTTCTACATTTATAGCTTATTTATTAATGAGCAATTTTGAAATTGAATTTAAACATAACGCCAAATATTTTCAAAGAGCTTGGGTTACGTATGTAGGTGACATTTTCGCAATTTTCGATGCACATAAATGTAACTTAGACAATATCCGACGTTTCAATTCACAGTAGAAAAAGAAAGCAATGCCACATTACTTTTCTTAGATACCTTAATAATTAAAAATAATCATAAAATAGAAAACTTTATTTTCCGAAAAGAAATTAATCTTAATAAATTTATTTGGCGGATTCAAAATCATAGCATGCAACAAGAGATGGATTCTTTCAATTTTCTTATCAATCGTTTGTTTAGTTTTCCACAAACAAAAGTGAGATACGAAAGAGGATTAAATTTTCTTAAGAACATTGCGAGATTCAATGGTTTTGATTCGAAAATAATTAATCGGTTAATTAGGAAAGCTCCCCTAAAAAAGACAATCGCGCATACCTCTTGTCTGTCACCTCAAAAAAATTTATATGCTTACCGGTTCCCCCAATTACGAAAAAGTGTTTTTAAAGAGCGGGCTTTCAAGTTACGTCACGGTTCAGGAACTCTATTAAACCTCTTTTAGGAAATACGAAATATAAAGTCGATTTAAATCAGAAATCGTGGATTTACGACATAAAATGCCTATATTGTAATAAATAGTACAGTGGTTAAACTAAACAATAGGAACACGGTATAACGAACATATGGCGCATATCAAGTTTAATCGACCTGAGAAATCAGACGTAGTGTGCTAAAGAATAATTACAATGAAACCGTTAATTTTCTACAATTAATCAAATATATAAATAATTACCATGAATTAGATAGCTATGAAAGCATATAAGTATATTACAAAGAAGATAAAGCATGTGTTAAACAAAAAACCCATAAGTGTTAGTTTTAAGACTAAGAAAAATATATTATACTATAGTTAATTATTTGCTGATGATGACGACTTAGTTGCGAAACGCGTGTACAGCATACGAACATCAATGTGAAAAGGAATGTTGTTTAACTTCTTTTTGATTTATTCAATTAACTAGTCTCCATTAGAATATACCTTAACTAACGTATGTTCAAAATGTCTTTATCTCCCAGGCAACGCATGTTTGTACTAAAATCTATTCAATGTCACGATTACTCTCTCACGTGGCGATATTATATTAATATATAATAATTATGGGGATGGAAATAATTGAATTCCACTCAAGATCTAGCATTGCAATAATAATAAAAAATAAATTAAGAATAAACTTAATTTAAGTTATGAAGCTGTATGTATCAAAAGTTCAGGACGCGTGTCAAGCTGAAAAAAGATTATTATTAACACAAATAAAACGTCGAGGTTGTCTTAAAATTTTATTTATTAACTTGAAGGAAAATATTCTTTAGAGATTAAATATATTAATAAAAATAATTAATAAGCGAAAGCAAAAAATATAAGCAGTTGTAAATACTGTTACGAACGGCTATAACTATGTTTACGCATATTACATTCTAAATAATGGACACGCAGAAACTTTTCTCCTCGATGCTAGTGTTTCTGTATTTTCTGCAGATGCAATTACAATCTTAGATGTGTTACACTATTATTCCAATGAGAAGTACAGTAGTATTCCAATTATACATGTCCGACTCAGCTAAGATTTTGCAAAATCTGCAAAGCTCCACATAGTACAATAAAAGGAACCTTATTATATTAGACATATTATATCTCAAAGCAAAAATCAATAAGTACGCAATTTCAGTAAATTAAAGATTGTAGCTGTATACGACCTAATGAATAAGTAAACGAACTAATCACAGCTTGAACAATTACGGATTTGGTATTTAGATTTTTTAAACAAATTGCATTAGCGAAAAGATTCCTTTTAAAACAAAAATGAGACGAATAATGAAAAACATCATAGCATGCAACAAAAAAAATAACACAATACACTTATATTCATGGTCAAATAGACGCTGAACCATGATATAATATAAATCTGTTTCTCAGTTTTATCGCACTACAATAGCCAGTTTGGTAATAGCCAGTATCCAACCCATCTCTTCAAAATAGATATAGAGTTACAGGAATGTGATTGTGAATTCGAATACTTCGATTTAAATTATACTTTATTAGTTTATACTTACATAAAAATGAAATAAAGTAATTTGTAAACAGCTTTATTTCATTAACTGCTTTTTACAATATACATAATGCAGAAATTTTCAAAAATTCCTGCTGACCTGAACCCGCGATTTTATGCTGATCACGCATTATATTTAGTATGTAAAAAACGGTTAAAATTAAAATTTTTCAATTTCACATAGTAAAACCGCATAAAGCCTACACTGAGTTTCATTTAATATCTGTTTCTATAATGCAATTTGTGATTAGAGGACTCACCGTTCTCCGTAGTCTAAAGGTGAAGATGCATGCCCTGTTAGTATGAGGTCATGGGTTCGAGTCACGCGTAAAGAGCAGGAATTTGTTCAAAAATTTCTGCATTATATATACGTTGTTAAACACAATTACATTAAATTTTTTCAATTTCACATCGTACGAACGGATAATTATGTGCAGTTAAAATGCCCGCACTGCGTTTCGTTTAACATCTGTTTCCATAATGCAATTTATAGCGCATTAGAAGATTCCAATTCACCATTTTCCGTGGTTTAGGGGTGAAGACTCAATTTTTTCTGAAATTTCTGCATTATATTCGAAGTAAAAAAAATAAACAGTTTGATTGAAGAAAATGTACCTCTGCCTATTAATATTATTGCTCTATTAAATTATAATGATAAACGTTTTCGTGATCTAATAATTGCTTGATTATGCAATGTAAGATAAGGATTTGTTGTTGATAGAGAGTAATATCTTCCTTTATTCTTCCTGTGTGGATTTCCTGCCACAAATGGCCGATTTTTTGTGTTATTGTTAGTTATTTGTCTAGGCCTCCGAAATATGAAACTCCCTGTTATTTTCGAAACCCAACTCTCCACAGACGTTCACAGTCATGAATCACTGAAACGTATGGGCATTTATCCTGAGACTAAAAAAACTTGACTTACATCAAATAATTGTAATCAATGATATTTTTAAAAAAATAACGTTAATCTATTACCGACATGCATTTCACTATCTATAATGTAAAGACTTTTTGAACATGTATTATATTAAATCAATAAACTACAATTTAATTTTCTTTTCTTTGCAGAACGGACAAGCCAACCGCAACCATGTCACAAAAACTCATTACATTTGGTGATGATCCTCTTTATATTGCAGATCCTCTCTGGGCAACAATATTTACCAGAATTATAAGTTCTATTTGGCTTGCAACATGCATTATACCAAATTCGATCATAATACGTAGAGTAGGAAACAGTGAACTTTACCGAACCAAAAATTTCTACTTCATTCTCGTCCATCTGAGCTGGGGTAATCTACTACAAATGATATATTATGTATATCAGCTATTCGTCACCGAAGAATATGCATCAGATCCGAAAATATTTATTTTCTTGGTCTTTCACATAGCGACAACTCAGACACATATACAGCACGCATTTTTTTTTTCAATTGATAAATACGTCAACAGTAAGAAATTCTGTCGAACCAATATTAAGATGAATTGGACTGTTCATGCTGTTGGCTTGCTTGTAATTACGATTCTCATAATGCATAATATTATCAGCTTAACCCACTTTTTAGATGGTTTCATCGTCATGTTTAGCATTATTATATGTGCTTACATTATAAGATTCACCATTTACTTGATCAAAGGAACTACTGAAGAAAATTACAAAGTTAGGTTGGCCATTACTGGAATGTGTCTTTTTTCTAATTATCTATACGTCGTAACAATTATTTTAAATAATTTCATGGGAATCGACGGCGCACGTATTTTTAAATGTGCTTCTTTCATCGTGCACACAATGGGATGGTTCAATTTGTTATTGCTAAACTACTACGATCCAAACGTGGACGTCAGATTAAATTGTAAAAAGAATTGCCATGAAACGATGTGTAAATTTAAGAAATGTTTCAGAAAAGAGAAGAAAACTCCTCCATCAGAATTAGAAAGGCATGAAGCCACGACGAGTGAAGATGCAGTTTTAAGTGTAAATTATCCTTCTTCGAGTCCTGGAAATTTACCACCAATAATTACTTCAAACTTAACAAACCAAAAAGTTTCGGAAATGTTCGCACCCAATATCTCGCAAGATAACACGGTGTTTCCACGCAATGATTGCACTATTAGAAATCAATCACCTGTATTTAACCCAAGATATAGACAAGAACATTCTATAAGCATAATATAGAAAAATAGAATTTTCACAATGTGTACACATAAATTGTTAACTAAATATTTTTGGTGATATTCATAAAAGAAATTTGTTCTAGCTTAAAGACCAAAAAAATAAAAAGCGCACAGTTTATGTTTTCTTTATTTTAGCTTATAATAAGCAAGTTATCTGTATATACGTATATTTTTATATAAGCGTTTTTATATTTTTAATAAAATACAAATTATATTTTCAATAATTCCTATACATTTTCAAATCCTGCATACATGAAGAAATTATAAAGGTAACATTGCACCTATACAACTTATATAAACATATGCTATCAACTAACGAAATAAAAAGAAAAAGGAAGTAACTATTACAAATTATCACACCTTAACCAGAGTTTAAATTATGATCTGAACGATTTGTTTTTTCCAACCTAACGATGTATCATAAAAAAATCTCGCCTTTGCATTCATAATGCTCCAAATGAATACTAGCAGTCACATATCATACGAGTTTCTACATTTTAATCAACTTATCTGAAATCTACCACATTACAATATTTGTTTTGCCCAGACACTCTTTCATAGCGTATCTATTGGCTCCCGAACCAATTGACGAATTTATCCGTCTAAAATAGTGTGGAAAGAGAACTTCTTCATTGTTAATACTAACAGGATATAGACGAGAGGTATATATAATTTTTCGACATATCTCGCTAAAGATTTTTATTCACTTTACCTCTATTCAGTATGGTGTGTTAGTTCCACGCATTTTTTTCGAAAATGGCTAATTAAAACGAGAATCTATACTTCTCGTCACTAGAGGATGAGAAGAGAAAGAAAGCCTATTTGCTCCGCAAAAGTGTAGCTACAGTAAAAATGTGAGCTAGTATCCCATGAAGGGAAGTTAATGGAAGCATAGGACTTAGAGAGTAGGTAGAACTAAATTTACTCTTATACACATAGTCAGTTTTACTTCAGTTGTCCGTTGTATGTAATGCAGGTAGCAGCTTTTGTTGAAATGAATGTAGCGTAGATAAAACGCTTCGAAGCAGTGTTTTTGTTTAATCACCGTAAAAGTTTTAAAATGACAATTACAGCAGCACCTAAGTACCTACATAAATCGTAAGACCCCCTAAGACTATAGTCATCAACAAATCCAAACCGTAGATGATCCTCCTCCTCGAACTGCAATTATTAAATCGTTGCTCTCCGACAAATATTGACAGACGCGCGTGATCTGTGCATAAGAAAACTCTAACATAGACAGATCCGATGTTGTGTCTACAGATGAATAACCTTTTTGCCTGGTCACTTAGAAGGAAAATATGATCATCGGACAAAAAATGCATTCTACACGCATTGTAAATCACACTGTGAACGTTCATGTCTAGTCTTCTAAGATCGGTAAAAGTATGTTTTAAAGATAATAGTGTTGTAATCCTACAACAAGACAGCTATACGAAACGTCGAAGGAAACTATGTATGAAGTAAAGGGTTGCAAATGAGATTGCATCAATGTATTGGCCTTTGCACTTCCCTGACGCCAACCCAATTAAAAATGTTTGTGCTCTTTGCTGTAGGAACCTTGTTTCTATAACAACAGCAGTAGCGTTCATTATGGAAATAAGAAAAAACATTAAAAATCATTTACTGTTATCTAAACATCTATACTTCCCCTCGTCCCCTCTTTCTTACAATAGTGTCCATATTCTAAAGTATTATAAACTATTACGTCAATATTTAGAAACGTTAT
Source organism: Dermolepida albohirtum (assembly GCA_031893035.1). Lineage (NCBI taxonomy): Eukaryota > Metazoa > Arthropoda > Insecta > Coleoptera > Scarabaeidae > Dermolepida > Dermolepida albohirtum. The sequence goes on from JAVIWB010005640.1 coordinate 270,512, forward strand.
TGCAAACGATTTAATGGAAATAATTCGATACATACAACATAAATAATAATAATAATAAAATTCCACCTGTATATGTGTTGGAATAAATATATTCTTATTATTCTTTATTATGCTTAACGTCCTCTTATATTTGTACGGCGGACAAATAATCAGTACGACCGATTTTAAATATGTAGTACATATATAAATTATAGTTTCCATCAAAATTTTAATTTCGTTTATTAGAATTTAATTAATCAAGTCATATAATTATTGCTTTTATATTGATTGGAATTTATTCCTGGTGGTTTTATAATTATTTAGCCGTGATATGGGCATGCACTTTTTTATTTATGTAAAGTGATATAAAAGAAGATGGCAGATGATTTTTCTTTCCCTTTCCAACGTTAATTTTCTAAGTGAATACAAATTTCCGCTCTTACGCCATTTAAAAGTCTTCACTTAGAATTCATATTTAGGCTTATTATATTGGAAATGCGTTATTGTATTTTTATCAATGTCGTTACACCTTTGATAAGCCGATTAAGTGTTTTATCTATCTTATAGTGTAGACTAATTGAGCAGGTTGATAAAAGAAAGAACCACCGCACGTGGTGTTCGAGAAATTTTAGTAGGAATTTGTTGGGTATTTTACGAAAGACACAGTTAATTAACCCTGAAAAAACCCAAAGGTATGTATTAATTTTGTATTTCACAGTAGCCTAATACCTTTCTTCGTTCCTTTTTTTCTCTACTTTAACTTTGGGGTTCTAAGTTTACACTATCTACTTACCACCTGATAGTAATTTATTAATTGTAATACGGACGGACTTAAAGTGTATGTAAAGATCCCATGCCCATCTAATTAGAAAGACAGAGCTTGAAGGGGTAGTACTTAGACCAGATCCATCGGGATCATTGGAATACTAAAGCTGGGATAAAACATTCATACTATTTTATTTTAAATATTAGTTCATGGTAAATGTTAATCAATTCCAAAGACTGATAGCAACAGTTGAAGTTATATGCTACCATTACATTCAGTTTCGGGACCATTTAAGACAAATCAGGCTCAATGTAGAGTTATATATGCCCAGTGGAATTATAAAAGGGAAACGAACTAACAGAGATATTTATGTACTCATAAATTCATGTACTCGGTAGAATTGATTGCTGAAACCAGCCTTGTTATCGAACAAGTACCTTCATTTATCTTTATCACTCCAGGGTCTTTTAAGTACACCATCACTATTTTACTGAAAGATATGGCCCATACTCATTTGCAAAATCTAATTTAATTAAGGGCTTGTGGTACTGTTAGCATTTAATCGTCCATTTTCTCTACTAGTTAGCAAGTAAATAGTTTGCCTTTTGCCAACTATTACAGTTTTTCTTTTAATTCGCTTAAACAATTGCTTTTGAAAACCGCAGTCATATTCTACTTTTCGTATTTCCTTCAATACTTAAGTAACTATTAATTCAATGGAAAGTGAAACTTTAATAATCTCTTTAATTTTTCATTGCAATTATATTGTTGATATGTTCTGCTGTTGTAACTGGGAAGTGTTCAACTAGGGGCACATATACTATTGTATAATTTTATGTGAACCAGCTATACGTATAGAAGGGCCGTTTTTAATTTGAAGTTAATAACACAAACGCAAGCATTTTCTTTTATGCTTGTTTAATACTTATTCATAATAAACCATCATACTTTATACCGTGTATCACCAAAAGTTGAACAAGCAATAAACTTATATGGAGCCGAACTTTTCTTTTTTTTGGTGCTTTTTTTGCAAGCGTGTTTAAGTTAACAGAACAATGAACGAATTTCTTTGGATATTTTGTTTCAATATTGGCAGAAAGGCTTTCAGTTTCAGGGTTGAAATATTATGGCATCCTATTACATAGTAATAACAGGGAACTCCTTCTAGCCGCCGCATTTATTGGAGGAGGAGGATTACTAGATAAGTAAGAATAAGAACGTTGATTTAAAGTCCTATTAAGCGCAGGACAGGCGTTGCAAATCTCCTTAAAATAGTGCTGAATACAACTCTATTGGCTGATACAAATAAGTGAACTAAGAATGTACATATATTAAAATAAAGAAATAACACAACGACAATAAGCGGCAAAAGCAACAGTCTTACCTACTTAATTTGAGTGTTTAAAATTACAACAAAGAGAATGGAACGACCTTTTAAAGACTACTACTGTCCAAAGTGTGAACGGACTGTATTAAATTTTACCCTCGCACAGATCATTTTCTCGTTCCTTAAGTTTCTAGCATTTTTGTAGATTATCTACTATTTGCAAAAATTCAAGTAACGGTAATGAAGACTTGTAATACTGTGATGACATTCGTTATTTACTGGTTATTGAAAATAATTTGTAAATCAATTTCAAATTAATATTCCTGAAATTTCAATTGTCTTACTTTGACAGGAATCGTAGTAGATAAAAATGTTAAAAATAATAAGAGACGGCTTAAAACGACATTCCCTGTGGGATCAAAACTGATTGTGGATATTCTGCCATTTTAAGACAAGAGATCTAAAGTAAGGAGTATATATCAAATTCGGTAAAATAGGTTTAAACAAGCCGCCAGTACGAAGAATATATAATCAGTCACAAACACACGGGTTGTCGAAATTTTGGACTTTTGTAAAATAGTTAATATCATGTTTTTAATGTTTTCACCAATACACGACTGAGGTCTTTTACTGGATATCGAATATGGAGATGATAACCACTTGGTTTTAATATTTGAACCATAATGTGTACCACGGAACTTTCCTTTGTATCCATTTAATTCATCTACTTTCAGCCACAATTTGTTACCATGCGCTTCACGTCAAATTATATTCTCTATCCTTTCAAACAGGTAAATAAATAATTTCACAACATTAACTCACTTGGAAATTTCCAGTCAAGGTTACATTTGTCCCAGTACTTACGAAACTGATCTTTTTAAAGGTTATTAAATGTAATGTTGCAACCACTCATCATAAATATTAAATCCATTACAAATTCAGCTTGGGTTTGTGACCGCACATTTTCCATTTATAATTTGCGCTATTGAGATGTTTTTGGAAATGTAATCGTTTCTAAATCAGTAAACCTCTATTTACCACCTCTAACACCTCTAACGAGATTCGTCGTATTTTGAATACTAATATTTTGAAGTAAATTTTTGAACATTGGTAACCACGCAATGATTTTTACGAATTATTTTTTTACTCATATTTGTTACTAAAACATGATAACGTCGAACGAATTAAAATGATATCTGCAAATTGATATTCTTTACGCGATTTTTAAGTTTTTTGCCTCTTAAGAATCTGCAAAATAAATGTTTTAATTTGTATGGCGCATAATATTACCGAAATATTATCCACTTCTCTACATGCCTGTGGTCTGGCATCGAATTTGCGAACCGTAATTGCATAAGCCTATAATCAAATGTTTTTCTGCTGACTGTAGTCTGACACCTGTTTTTAACTTAACAACCCACTTTCCCCTATCATGTCAGGTTTTCCTCTATGGATTTTTTTCTTTTTGCTAATTTGAGAATAAACGTAAATGCTTAAATTATTCGAATTGAAAAATATTTCAAATACATTCATTAGCGTAATGTGCATATAATTAGCAGAGAAAAAATCATTTTTCCACCTATGCACATCGATCTAGGTATTACGAAACAATATGTTCAAGCTTTGTGGAACATTTCCACGATTTAGTTACGGAAAAATTAAAGCCGGTGTATTCAATGGACAAATTAGAATGTTAATGAGAGACCTAAATTCCATGAATGCTATGAATGAAATTGAGAAAGAGGCCTGGACTTTATTCACGAGAGTTGGCCACAATTTTCTTGAGAACAAAAGGCATGCAATTACAAAGATTTAGTGGAAACGATGCTTGAAAATTTCAACTGCTTCGGTTGTAACATGTGTATAAAACTTCATTTCGTACACAATCATCTTAAAAGATTTCCCGAAAATTTAGATGCTGTAAACGATGAACGGGTTTCATCAAGATTTAAAAATTATGAAAAATCGATACCAAGGAAGATGGAATTCTCACATGATGACTGACTACTAGTTGAATATTCATAGAGATTATCAAAACAGACAATATCACAAAGTGCTCCAAGCGGAAATATTTTCCCTGAAACCTATGTATTAAATACTATTTTGTATAAATACTCTTGTAATTTCTACTAAATATTACGTAATTATTTATGTATGTGATTATCATATTTAAATATACGAATTGTTATAATTTTATACTTCGTTTATTTTGTATCAGTTCTCAACAACTTTGTCGCTTTTAGTGATTCTTCAAAAAGCAGGTTATGATATAGAGTCAAATATTTACGTGATGGGTAGAAACCAGTATGATTTTCATATTTAGCACACCCAAATTGCTAAATAACAAGTCTCATTTAGAAGTCAACAAAAATCGTGTTAACCAATATTATCATTACACAAACTAACGTAACGCATACAAAAATCTAACCCTAAAGATATGAATTTTTTAATATTTACTCAACTTAACGATCTACTATTTTTGAAGCGAGCTATATAACAATATAAAAAAATACAAAACATTTCTACAATTACGTATATTATTTTTAATATCGCGCTAGTCTAGATTAGTAATATAAATAACAATGATACGATTTATTTTCAACGCGCAACATATTACTCATATTTATAATTTTATAACTATAATTACAAGTTTCAAAATTATAAATATTGCTTACTAGTATGGTATGTATATACGAGTACCTATGCTTCTGATATTAATTTGATAAACATGTAACTAGCACTGATTATATACCAGATAATTTATTAAAGCCACATGTACGTAAATAAACGACTACACATGCACACAAGTCATTTTAATTTAATATCTACGTATCGTAAGTTACCGTTTGCACTATTAACTTGTATAGTCAAACAAATAATATAGTATTAAGAACCATCTAAAGTATGTGTGCTATTATAAAACGCATACGCATATGCAGATGCAACTGTTTAAACGACATATATATGTACGTTTAAGTCGTTACGCAAAATCTTAAGAGTATTATTATGGTTGTTTCTCTATAAACTACATCGATTCGTAATACTTCATAATCCTGTCAATCTCGTTGACATATAATATAAAAATCTATTCTTGCACTTCTAGGATATCGACGTTCATTTTATTAGTTTTAAATAAATATTGCACGTTTCTTTGATCTGTATAGATCATTATCGTTGATGGAAATTTGAAAAAATGTACTAAATGCAATAGAAAAAGATTAAATACGTGTACTTATCTATCCACGTAACGAGATTGCTTTTTATACGTTTAATTTAATAAATGAGCAGTTTATCGACGGTTGAGTGTACATAATTTGTTAATTTTAAGGAATAACTGTATTTTAATCTGAAAGAAGAAAATATTCAGTAAGTATAATTTGTTTTAACCTAAGTATTATGTTATGAACAATAACAAATTATTTTTATATATGCTTAAATGAGCCCGACCGGCCTTCTATTTTCTGCTTTTTCTGCTCCCTTACTGCTTCTTTCCAACCAGTAGTTCCTCTTTCCACATCTTTTGTAACTTTTTGGAGACATTTTTCGCGTAGACGCCCCCATCTTCCTTTTCCACCTTCTTCATCATACAGCATCTTTTTAAAAATACTCTCCTGAAATACGAACAATATGCCCCAACCATCTGGCTCTTTGGGCCCTAACTTTTTGTGTTACAGTTGGTGTTTTGTTCATGTCTACTATCTCCTTGTGCGTGCGTCTTCGTCACGTAACATCTTCTATTTTGGCGCCACCAAATATTGCTCTTCGGATATTTATCTCCTAGATCTCTAATTTGGTTTCTTCTCTTTTTTCAATTGTTCAACTTGCAAAGAGACAACTGGTTCTATATTTGTCCATATACCCTAATCTTCGCTGCTTTTTATAGATTGTTTAGTTCTATTACTTCCAGATTCATACATTACTTTTGGTAAAGAAAATTCTATCAAATAGAGTTAATACCTATACCATTACTAAAGTTGTAGAAGCAAGTCGTTTTTCTTTTTTTTTGCCTGAAGTCAGTTAAAGAACCAAGTGTGAATTTAATTATTGGGAATTTGAGTAATGGTAAAGCAATTGATGCATTTTCTAACTCATAATATTTAAATAGTGTTTCTTCAAACATCTAGCCTACTATATTATTTTGTAAATGCTCATGTTTTATATTATTACAAAATATGCACGACTTTAAAAAGGCAGAAAATAATACATGTATGTTATATCGTTAGTTTCTGTGTTGTCGAAATTATTATACAGGACCTTTAAAATTTAATGAATTGAATCAGGATCATTTGATTGAAAGCGACACTCAAAATGGAAAAAATAGAGCTCCGATTATTTTCAATAAAATCCCTTTCAACTTCAACGCATTTGACCTAAATATGCTAAAGTGCCATTATGCCATATTTGATTCTCAAAATACTGCTCCGTTATTGCAACAAGATCTTTGTCTAAACAAAACGTCTCTCCAGAAAATAAAAATTTGCGTTTGTGAAATAAGTAAAAGTCTATCGAATAGACTAGAGGAACAATCTGAAATCTCAATTGTTACATTTTCTACGAACAACTTGACGAGTATGAGAAAGCATGTTGTCGTGAGGAAAAGGAACCTTTTCAAGGGCAATTCCAGGTTGTTTTTCAGTAATTCATTTTCTCAATTTATCTAGTAAGCAGGCATAATAGATTTAGCCCTATACAAGATAATTTTCGAACATTATCTTTCAGTGTTAAAAATCGTAATCTTACCACAGATGGAAATGTTTTGGTTTTCTTTGAGGAAGAGCTAGTATTGTTATTTGGATTTAACATTGTGATAATATCATGTTAAAAAAAATTTCAAAAAAAGACGCATTCTTTTATCAGAATTCCATATTCACGATACTCACCTTATTAACAAGTCGAATATACTCAATTCTACACATGAAATGTAGCTTTCTCCTTGATGCTAATTCTGCGGTTGTTCAAAACAATATCATTAATTTTATTCAAAATTTCTGAAGTTTTTACAGCTTTTAATGGTTCTGGTCGCACATGATCTTCGATACTCATATCACCAGGTTTAAATTGTTCAACCCAACTTAAATTTGTAACTTTCGAATGATTATCGAAGGATTCAACCCATTGCTGCACTCGTGGTAATCTAACAAGTCGATGACTAAATTCGAAAGAAAATTAGTATTTTTCTATCTTCTAGGCTAGCATAACGTCGTTAGCACTCACTACAGCATCAATTGCAATATCAACTCTGAAGACACTACACGCAGCAACGGAGTAAGTCTCAACAGAAGAGATAACAGTGCCAAGGACGTGATTCTAGAGAAGAAATTATAGACAAACTTTAGTAGACTGCAAGATGAAATTGAAAACGGTTGCTAAAGCTTACACTCAACGAATTCTTCTTCCGAATTCAAAATGTGATATTATAATCAAACAAAACAGATTCTGAAGTAGTAGTACTAGCAAGGAAACTTCATTTTAATGACGTTTTTTTAATACATTAAATTCTATTGTTATAAATATTAATTTGCATTATTTCACTTAAATCCGAATTTTGAATAATTATTACAGAAAATAATATATCTTCTTTCTAGGATTATAACGCCTTCGTCAGCATGGAACTGGAAGAAACCGCAGTCCAAAATGATGAAACGAGTGCTGGTATAACACTAATTACGAAAATTATATATTTATTATGGCTTATCATATGTCTTATACCAAATTCAATTTTAATACAAAAGTTGAGCAATTTGGAGTTCTATCAAATAAATTTCTATTACATCATTGTACATTGGTGCTGGTCAAATCTGCTCCAAATGATATATTCCCTATATACTACTTTCGTGCCAAAAGAACTTACATCGAATGATCTTTCTGTGTTCGGTGTATTCTTCTATATAATGACCCCATTACCAGCACAATTAGCTTTATTCTTTACTATCGATAAATACGTTTACAGCAAGAAATTTTGTCGAAACAACATTCGCGATGGTTACAAATCTTTATCATTTGTTGTAATCTTTCTGTCAATACTAGCAAGACACAATAAAGCACATGTATTCAGTTTAGCTGTTGGTTTTGTTGGAATTGAAAGCGTGATAATGTTATTTTTCGTAATAAGACTGATAGTTTACTGCATTAAAGGATCTGAAGAAGAAAACTATTCCGTGAGGATAATTATGTCCAGTACATGTATTGTTAGTAATTACCTGTATGTCATTTATGTAGTATTAAACGTTTTTCTAAAGTTTCATGTGCATGAAATATATTTTTATGTTACAATGGTAGTACATATAAATGGTATGATCAACATGGTAATATTACACTTTTATGACCCTAACGTAAATATTCAAACTATGTTAGACGAAAAATTGGAAAATCGAAAGAAAAAATTTCAAAACTTCATGAACAAATTTAGTAAAAAAAAATCTACATCCGAACAAGAACCATCTCAATATATGTCAAGATACGAAGATACAGATTTATAAAGATAATTTTGCTGGTATACATATGTACAATAGAATATTATTTTGTTTAATAAATAATTTTTGTAATTAAAAATAAATATTTGAAAGGATCTAAATATTATCTACTACTGGTGTAATAAAAATCATCTTCAGCAAATGTGCAGTGCAGTTATTTCGTACACAACAAAGGCAAATCCATTGGTATATTCTTATTGACTTGATCTTTTTAATATTCCCAAACAATTAGAAGTCAAAGACCTTGATTTCCTATTCGATCAGCGTCTGCAGTTTGCCGGTCACCTTCTGTCCACTTCCGATTCATGCTCTCTTAGTTTCATTATTTGGTTTTGTCACTCTATTTTGCTCTGGTACGTCCAAAACTGTAATATGCATCAATTATTTGATATCCTCATAATCTGTTGTGAATATCCAGGTGCCAAAATATAGAATAAGATCTAATGAAACATTCGCCAAAGCCACAGCTAGAACAACGCCTATTACGCACATTAAAAATACCAACAAAATTTATTCCGATCATTTTTTCTCTTCCACTGCAATGAACCACCATCGAACTTTACATTTACTTGTTGTCGATTTATAGTGTAAATTTAATTTAATTTTTATTATTGTATTGTCCTCTTAATAGAGTAATTTGTTGAACAATAAAGACAATTATTATTATTATTTGATTTTTAACATTTTACGTATTAATAAAATTCAGTTATGCTGGAAGCTGTAGTTGAATATAATCAAACAGGTAACGAAACCCCTTACTATCCCACCATTCTAGATACGTCTCTCTACAACTAAGTTGTCATTTTCAGTATGGAATAAACACAATGTTGAGTTCGACACAGTGTGCAACTACACAGAACAAACCAAGAAACATTACTGGACTTCTACTACACTGTGTTTATTTGCTACTGGATATGACCACTTTGTCTTCGAAGTGTGTGTTAATACATCCTCGATTCATCTAATACAACTGCGATCACTGTGATGTATTCAATATCTTAGAATAATAAATTGAAAGGATCATGCTTACGTCTCCCAATGGCTTTGTTCCGGGAGATAACCATGTTGCAAACTTCTAAGTTAAAGAATTAATTGAAACTTTTTTGAACTATTACACAAAGAAATACAAGATCCGACCTGACTATAATTCATAATTTAAAACACGATTAGCTATGTGCTATAAAAAAACGATCGCTAGGTATTTAAAAGTGAACATTTTTAATTTTGATTTAAATCACTTCTTTTTACTTAATCTTTTTAATTTAAATAAGATTCGATCTAAACATGAAAATTATTAACAAATGAAGGTATGTAAGTTAAAAATATTCCAAGGGGAAATCTCTTTATTTATTAATGCCGATATATGTATCATAAACCAAAGATTTCTTCTTCCTAGAACACATATTTTTGCAAGTACAAGTGCTTCTATTGTATAATGATTATATTATTATTTTGAAGTGGTTCTAATATAATTTTTCAGGTCGTCATAACCCCTTTGAATGTATCGTACCCCTTAAATATTTATTTGTGAATGGTCCAGTCACAACGGCACTTGCCTTTCGTCCCACCGATTCTTTTAAAAGGACCGATCTTTTAAAAACATCTCTCGACTGCAAAGCACGTGCACGTTCGGGAGTATAGTATTCGACGTACGCATATCAGATCGTGATATACAACATATCCTGTCCAGGGAGATACAGGTAAATATGCAAGTACACAATCGATATCTAGATTTTACTATTCCTTATATATTTTAATCTACAGCTTTCTTACCTAATTTGCAATTTCTTTAACCTATTGCTCCCATTTTTTAATTATTTTTATTAATGCATTCAAAACTTTAATTCTGTTATTTAAATTAGTGAACAAAATTTTAAAGACAATCTTATTACTTTATCTCTGCTAATAATTTTTCTTTCAGCATCCCACATATTATGGACTCTTGATCATCATCATTAATGTTGAACAAACCTCCGGGTTAGCAGTAGCGTACAGTCCCGCCATAAAGACTGAATAGATGCAATTATATATAAAATCAATAATGTAGTTCTAACATAGACAACCGGTTTAGAAATATATTTACACCCATTGCAGGTAACAATCAACCTTTGCGAGGTATCTTTGTGTCCCAGATATGGTGCAAGCTATCGGCAAGAGCTGCAAACGTTCACTGTCGCTGATTACTCGGAAGATTGATCGACTTAAATAGCCATAAATCGAATTATATTTATTATTAATTTATTGCAATTAGTTTTATAATTGTGACGCTAACGCCTGGCCGAAACTCCATCAACTATTTCACTTTCAGTGATTAAGTTAATCAACCACAGGCTCCATCAAAATTACCTTCACACATACAGTATAATAGCTAGTATTCTGTTACAAAAAAGTAAATTATTCTTGCATTAGAGATATTTCCATTCTTTTAGGAAAATGCAAATTTAACGATAGCTTAATTATTTGTTCTGCGTAATGACGTATCGTAAACAAATTTGTTTCATAGTACTTCATACAAAATTATATCTCTAACACTGAAACGTGTAATTTTATTTATCAGAGTGAGATAAGATTTTTTATCAATCCGTACTTATGTAGATATAGCACATAACCACTCTGATAAAATAGTGTACTAGCAACAGTTTGATATTTTAATGTCTTATCTAACGTAATCGCGATGGCTACTGCTAAAATTGTCAATATTTTGAATACAGGAAGACTAGTTATTTATCTAATTACCAAAGAGCTTTTACGTTGTACTAGTTAATAACTAAACCGCCATATACTGAGTAAGTATAATTAATAGTTTTATAGTGTACATTTCGTAATTTATTTTGCGTAAAACTAAACCAAAGATAAGTCAGAATTCATTAGAATTACAAACAATGTGGGTAATAAATATATTCAAGAAAATATTTGTCATTATAGTACAGTAAGTTTATACAACACCTACCAGAAAGGCCAGCAAGTAAAGAAATTGAACAATAATACAGTTCATATATTTTAAAATTATTAGAGGAATTAGAAACAAATTCAATGCTTAAAACACGGTCAACTATTGCCTAATCATAATAAAAAAACCAAGGAAAACAATATTAAGTAACTTTATTTAAATAAATAACGTGGCTTCACGGACATTGCAGCAACATTAAATTCAAAAATCTTCTAATGATATTATAGTATAGAGAAATAGGATCCTGATAGTATTTAAATGATTTTATTTTTTACTTATATCCGAAACAATATACGTACACATGTCAATGCTTAGCGTAGATCCAGAATTTACAAATATAAATTACTTTTAATAAACCGAAATTAAGTATTCTTCCGTTTATATTGTTGGAACTAAAGAACATCTATACATATAGTATGTTCCTTCTTTCACTCGTCTGAAACTGGACTAAATGATACATCTTTACATTAACCTTAGATTTTTAGAACTACAGTTCGTCCTGAACCAATTCGTTCACTATTCAAAATCTGATATACGTGGGAAGTCTTTTCAGTTTTACATAGAGGGCGCCATTAATCAAATTTAAAGTTTCAGTGCGATATATATAGTGTTGTAGCTACAACGAACTGTCTAAATTGATAAGTTAATTGCCAAATGGAAATAAACCAAGAACATTTTCCTGGAATAATTTTTTAGAAGTTTCGATGACAATTATCTCAACAAGAATGCCTGGCCGAGTTGGTTTCTGTTCCCGACAATGAAGCACCATATCAGTCAACAATTCAAACGTAGAAGGATTAGTCTTAGCTACCACTCAAGAGCAGGCTTCTCAAAAACGGCAGTCACTCAGGAATACATCTTTGCTGTGCTCAAGATCATCAACGAAGATCGACATATAACATATCACCGGATTGAAACACTATTGCAGATTTGAAAGACTTCATTTCAAAAAATTTTGCATGAAGAATTGTGTGTAAAAAATTAACTTCCCGTTGAATACTTACTGCATCTGTTTATCGAAGAACAGGAAGCAGCTAGGGCTAATTGGTGTCAAAAAACACTAAATCATTTCAACGCCGGAAACTCTAAAAACGTGTACAAACATCGTTAGTGGTGATGAATTTTGGATTTACTCATACGAGCCAAAAAATAAACGCCAGTCGTCTGTTTGGGTGTTCCAAGGTGAAGAAAAGTCGACAAAAGTTATCCGTTCTTGAAGTGTCTCCAAAAAAAGCAGGTCATGTAGCAGTAATTCGTCTACAAGATCAATAAACTGTTACTGCCGATTGGTATACAACCATTTGTTTACCGCGAGTCATCGCTGAACTTCAATAAACCAACCTCGAATGACGAATCATGCTTTACCAAGGCAATGCAAGTTCACACACAGCACGATAGACATAAAGTTTTAAAAGCAACAAAACTTCGAATTGCTGGACTATCCTCTGTACAATCCAGACCTAATTCCCATAGATTTCTTTACCTTTCCGAAAATCAAGAACGGATTGCGTCGTCAAAGATTCTAGTCGTCAGAAGGAGCAGTCGATGCCTTCAAAAACACGATTTTGACTGTACTAAGAAACGAGTGGAACAATTGCTTCCAGAGTTGATTTAAGCGCATGCAAAAGTACATTAATCTTCGTGGAGAATACTTCGAAGTTTTTAAAAGCTATCTACTGCTTCATTTCAGTTTTATATGCAAAACTTAAAAGGCAACCCATGTATAGCCATAAGAATTTTGACACAAATTTAATGAAAAAAACATTACATATTAATAAAGAATGCATGGACAAGGAACATCCCTTGGATCGTCGGAGACTGTCTCCTTATTAGTAAATATTTTAAATTTTCACCCAGTAAAAGCATATGTTCTTAAACTGAATTTACCAAACTTCTACTGTGTTGAGAAAAGTAACATTTTCATTGACAAATTCGTACTCGTCATATATAACGATTGCTCCTCTTCGTAAATGGATACATTTTATATTCGCCCGGACATGCTTCTAGCAAGATGTTCGATGGGTTGCTATGCTTTGTCTACTAGAAACTGGCAAACCAGATATAAATAACTCTTCCCTCTTCTTGGTGGTCAAAATTGTAAAAGTTTGTATTATACAACACCATCTTTATTTTAGTAGTTGCCTAGTATTTTTGTTTATGTATACAAATCCAATTTTGCAATTATCTGAATTCGCTATCCTGATTGTACATACGCACTCTCTCTTATAGAATTAATGAAATAATCTAATACTTCTCCTGTGGACCTAATAATTTGGCTAACAATACAATAAAGAAGCCTATTTAAATATATTTTAATATTATTTTGCATAAATATATTATTTATTTATAAAAACACTCAATCTTTAGCTATTAATGTATTATATCTGAAAAAGTGTAAGAAAATGCTTTAGCAAAAATATAATACTGTTTTTTCACAAATACATATATGACCTAAAGAAATACATATTATTTACCGTGTACGTGATGGCAATTACAAACAGCATATCAAAACTAAAAGCAATATATTAAGTTTAGTTTCGCACCGTGCGCCACTGACTTCTATATAAAATCACCCACTTTAAAAAAACATTTTTTTTTCTTTTTTATTTTATCTTCTTAAGTCCCAACTTTTCTCGATCTACAAATACATATTAAGGGAACACTTCGATATCTTTGTACAACCGAAACTTGAAGATTACTTATTATTCACAAGCGTCACGGTACGTAGACTAGGTATTGGAGAAATAATTTATTTCCATAATAAATAGTTTCAATATGTTAATACCAAGAGCTAAACGGTTAACTTTACAAATTTTATTTCATTTTCTGTTTAAATATATCGCTGCTATTTTTCTCATTCTTCATCAATGTAAATCACCACGAAATAATTTTATACAAAAGAGTACGAAATTTTATTAAATTGTAATCACATTTACGACCATTTCTCCGATGAATATTTTCAAATATAAATCACATAATTTTAATTTCGAAGTGATTGATATTTATGTACTTTAAATGTGAGTCACCTTAAAATTAAAGTTAAGTGATCTCATCTTGATGATAAATGATATGTGTTATTTATAGCAATTATTATTGGAATGCAATAATAGATCTCGGCATCTGATGATATTATTTTTTAATGTACAAATACTTTAAAGGCCTAGAATTTCGTAGAAACTTACAATAGTTTTATTATAAAGATTAACAAAAGTTGTCAACTTCAGACTAAAGTTTGTTACCACATTTATCAAACAGCCATAAGTAAGTGTTAAGTATCCAATAACACTATAGTAGTATAATTTTACTTTACGATATTTAAATATAATTAATTAAAAAAAATCCATAGATTAGTACATAAATCTATATCATAATGAAAGAATCGAAGCAAATAGTATTCGATAACTTTGTTCTGAATGAATGATAATTGTTTCACAACACCGCAGGATTTTCAAATTAAAAAAAATCTAAAATACACTGCATATATCTTTATATGCAAGCAAGACTAGATAAGTGGAAGCAACTAAAATTCATACTAATTAGCATTAAAAATATTTAATAAGGGAGAGTGATTTAAATTTATTATTAAGTAAAATATATTGTGGGGACATTTTGGATTCATTAATTTCAATTGTCGCTAATAATTTAGCTTAGGTAACCCGACAACTTTGTTGTCGAAAAACTAATATGTTAAAGAGTTTTTCTTACTCGTTTGTATATTTATTCAACCACAATCCCCAACATAATTGTATTTAATTTTATTGTTACCTAAACATCAGTGTACATACGTAGAACAAACAAGAAGAAATTTGTACGAGTATATAAGATTTCAGGAATATTACAAAAATTTAATCTGGGAAAAAGAATTCTACATACGCTAATCACCTTGGAAAATATGAGCAAACGTAATACCAAAGTCCATGCTATCTGCTTCTGGGTTTCCGGGCTGGAACCGCGTCACTTGTATATCAGCCGACGTTTCGTACCCATTCGTATGGGACATCTTCAGGGCTGAACTGCTGCACTGAAACTGCTCAGTGCAGTAGTTCAGCCCTGAAAAAAAACCTGGAAACCCAGAAGCGGATAGCATGGACCACGACCGCGAAAGTCTAGTATCAGATTAGTGATACCAAAGTACTACATGTGTGTTACAAGTAGCCTAATTATTTAAATAAAATTAACAAACGGAAAAAGTTTCCGGAATTCAATTTCCTTAACCCCAATGTGTATGTATGAGGACAGATAGGAATCTTTCTTGACAAACCAGAAGAAGCCGCTACGCACGCCTACTGAGCACTTACCTTGATGTCGCTATTACATGTAATAGTAGCAAATTAGGTTGGTGAATTAAACGCGATAGAACAAGCATTGAAGATGAACTACGTTCTAGAAGACTGGATGAAGAAACAGATGAAAAAACCAATGAAATCGTGATGAATAATATAAAGAGATAGTAAAGAAAGTAAGCATTTTATACAATTGCGTACATTGCATCTTACATCGACATTTGGACATAAAGAAGCTTAGTACTGGATAGGTAACGCGTCTGCTGACAGTCCACCAAAAGCTAGTGAAAATGACCATTTCGCAGTAATGTCTTGTCATGTTTGAACCTAGTGAAAGAGATTTTTTGCGAGTCTTTATTACTATTGATGAAACGCGGACATATCACTGGACACCGAAAACCAGATAGTAATGAAAGCAGTGGACAAAACATGGTCCTTAAAGGAGGCCAAAACGATTCCGTCTGCTGGAAAAGTGATGGCTACCATCTTTTTAGATTCGCGAGGAATAACTTTTATTGCTGTTTTTGACTAATTAGAAATAAATACGATTTTTGCCAAAAAATTTTTTTCTATCTCGTTTTAGACTTTCTGACATTTCTGTATAAAGTAACATTAAAAACGTGTAAAAGTAGTCCGGAAGCCCAGAAGCAGGGCTGGAACCGCGTCACTTGTATATCTGCCGACGTTTCGTACCCAATTGTGTGAGACATCTTCAGGGCTCAACTACTGCACTAAAACTGAAAACGTCGGCAGATATACAAGTGACGCGGTTCCAGCCCGGAAGCCTATAAGCAGATAGCATGGACCACGACCGCGGAAGTCTACGTACCAGATTAGTTTAATAGAATTTTTAACATGATAATATTACAGTGTATTGAAACAATTGCCGTTCATCGTGAGCAAAGTTATTGAATATTGCTTTTCTTGCTTCTTTTACTAGAGTAAATTTAAAATGTTCAAATAATAAAAGCTGATGTCATCCAATATAAATCTATATTTTTACAGATAACGGCGAACAATATGAATGAGTTAGAAGAAGCTATATCAGAAGATGTCAACGATTTAGACGGAATTGCAACAGGGTTACTAATAAGCATAAAGGTAATACATTTACTTTGGCTTTGCGTATGTATTGTACCCAATATTTTCTTAATATGGACTTTGGTCAAACATCGACTTGCGCATTCCAATTTCTACCTTATTATTGTTGCGTGGAGCACGGCCAATATACTACAAATGGTCTATTCAGTATACATCAATTTAGTTCCGAAAAAATACATTGTGGATCCAGTAGAGTCCATTTTCTTCGCCTTTAATTGTGTAGTGTCCCAAACACCGATGATACTTTCGCTACAGTTCACATTCGATAAATTCGTAAATAGTGAAAGATTCTGTAAGCGGAGCATTATCAACAACATAATTTCGGCTACCATCAACATAATAGTTGTTACGACACTTATAGTGCTAGAAATTTTTAATATGATTATAATTACAATTGTCTTCATTTCAATTGGAAGTTTACTCCTATTAATGTTCGTAATAAGGATTGTGGTTTTCTGCGTTAAAGGATCAGATGAAGAAAATTACAAACTCAGATTGACAATGTCAAGCGTCTGCATAGCTTCCAATTATTTATATGTCATTTATCTACTTATTGCTAATATAGGAAGTATTTCTGTACCAATAATGCTACGATGCGTAACTTTAATCATATATACAAACGGATTAATTAACTTAACGCTACTGTATCGATACGATGAAAACATTCGATCAATATGTAAAGATCGATTTAAGAAATGGAGGAGAAAAAAATCTACTTCTGAAGAAGAAACTTCCAGCTCATGTGAAGAAGTTAAAAGCTCAATGGCCGATAATGGTCAAGACAATAGAGCGTTTGTTCAAGTATAACTGTGATAAATTATAAAAATAAAGACTTTACAGCATGATTGAAAAATATGTATTATAAAAGACACTCTTACTAATGGTGAGAAAAGCTTGGCTGATAAAATGGTGTAAAATCGATTAAATAAATTCTCTCAAGGACCCTTAAAAGATATACATCTGGCATTCTCAACGTGAGGCGTGAATATAACTAAACCTTTTTCGCAAAGACTTTAACGCAGAAACTACTAAGATATCAATGAAACAATTGTGAAGTACATATATCAATCAATGTAAGTGAAAATTATATTCAAAAATAACAACAGTTTTTAAATACATATTGCGCCAATTTACCGCCTTTTGTCCACCTAAGTAGTTTTGTCTCATATAACTACTAATAATGCAAGATTTTTATTTAGCATTTTGTAACCAAATATTTATTGTTCTTTTCAAACACTGCCATATGCTTCATTATATATATATATATATATATATATATTTGTTTGAACCTATTTAGATAATTTGCTTGCAATCTTACTTGTCCCTCATTTGCAAAGATTAAGATCGATTTTATTTAATAAATGTAAATAAGAAAATGTAAGATAAAGGGTAAAACCAAGTATTTGGAGATGAGGCCCGAGGACGGAGAGTTACGTAACAATGTTACACTAGAGGGGATTAAAAACAAGAAGTACATATACATACGTTCAAGAAAGTAAACAAGTTTGGATCCTTGGATGTATCTATAACCGATAGAAGTTAAGAAGAGGACAGAGAAACAGAAAAACATTAGTGAAAACAAATAGAGCTTCAACAGAACATAATTCATGGTTTTGAGTAACAAGACATGGGTTCTTAATAAAAGCAATACTCATAGAATCGAGATCAGTGAAAGAAAAAATTGTGGAAAATACTAAGAAGGATTAGTAGTAGGCAATGGCGAAAACGAACAGATACAGAAACATGAGTAATTCAAATTTCAAGAAGATGAAAACTTTTACAATGTCATAGGTGTTATTCATTCGGATTTACGTCTCCTTGCATTCATTATGGAATAGTTTACCATTTTAGTTGTAGGAATTATTTTAAAAGGTTTGGTTCAAACTATTACACACATTTTCATGAGGCATACAAAATTAAGAAAAAATAATTATAGACAAATGAAATGATTCTCATTGTATTACAAATCTAATCTCCTTATTAAAATATTTTAGAGAATTTTTATCATTTAAGTAGTATTTATTTATTATTATGAGCTTTATACGTCATGTGTATATATAAATATCATTGTAATTATTGTAAATAATAATAAATTTTTTTACATTTACATATTTTATTATAATCCAAAAGGCAAAATTTGATCATTCAAAAAGAATATATTTTCATTCGCCACTAAAATTTAGAGGATATTACTATATAACCATATTTCGTCAATAATATATTACAGTATTTTGTATAAAAACTGTTCACATACAAAATTAGGGGTTTGCACTCGAAGAACATTTTTTTGTCAGGTAGAACTAAAAAAGTACCCTAAGATCATTTGAATTTATAACTAGAGTAGGTTATGAATACTACGATTTAGTTGGGAGCACTAAGTTGAATGATAATTCATGCAGTTGTCAATACAGTGTTGCATCAAATTATAATATCACTTTTAAAAATCACCGTGAAGCAATGTAACCTGTAATTCAAGCAATGTAATTCGTGGTCAGTTTGTGATAAACAATACTTTGTGGCGAACCACAAATCCCATGATTAATATACAAGCAACACGGAATATTAACGTTTCCTATTTAAAGTTTGGCTAAAGATATTGTATAATATTAAATCAAAAGTTAAAATGTTCTTATTATTAGGTGGGCTACTAAGTTCTCGCTGTTTTTTTTTTTTTTTTGATGAAAATGCAACTTTAGTGTGAAAAATGTTTACAAATGAATCATTCAAAATATTGCCCATCGCTAGCGACAACTTTTTCCCATCTTTCTGGCAGAGCTCGAATGCCGTCACGGTAGAAGTGTTCGTCTTTTGAGGCTATCCACGAATCAAGCCATTTTCAGATGTCTTCATATGAGCGGAACTGCTGATTAGCCAGACCATGTGCCATCGAACGGAACAAGTAAAAATCGGACGGCACAATATCTGGGGAATATGGCGGGTGGGGTAGGACCTGCCATTTGAGCGTTTCTAAGTAGGTTTTAACGGGTTTGGCAACGTGAGGCCGAGCGTTGTCATGCTGTAGAATCACTTTTTCGTGCCTCTGCTCGTATTGTGGCCGCTTTTCGCGCAGCGCTCGGCTCAATCGCATCAATTGAGTTCGATACCGTTCCCCAGCGATGGTTTCGTTCGGTTTCAACAGCTCATAATAAATAACGCCGCCCTGGTCCCACCAAATACACAGGAAAACCTTCGAAGCGTGAATGCAATGCCTCCAATTCAGCGTCTTCGAAGGTTTTTGGTCTTCCTTCACGCGAACGGTCGTCAACATCGAAATCACCGTCTTCGAAGCTACGGAACTAATCACGGCATTCACTTAGAGCAGCATCCCCGTAAACTTTTTGGAGTTCTCGATGCGCTTCAGCCGCCGTTTTCTTCTAATGAAGGAAGAAAAGCAACACTTCCCGCAAATGACGATTATTTGGCACAAAATCAGACATTTTTACACAACCAAAAATATATGACGCAAAAACAAAATCACTAATGTTCAAAGCTTTCCATATTTGTTTATTTGTTTACCATATGTCTAAGCTTGGTTCAGGACGTTTTGGTTATGTCACAATCGGCCAGCACATACTACTGGAGCCATCTCTTGAAAAACAGCGAGAACTTAGTTGCGCACCTAATAGAAAAATCTTGCCTACTGTTACCATAAAAGTAAAACGAAGATTTTAGCAATTAAATATTTTAATAGTCGACCTGCATATGTTGAACATAAGGAATCGATGATAGGAAATAAAGAAATGATGGGATTCGTAAAAAATGGACAGCCTTTTTATGCCGACCATAAAGCTTTCTCTTTTCTTATTATTCAATATAAAAAATAAAAAGGAGACTAGAGATTTCTGCCATTAAAGTAAAAAAGGAATTATGTAGAACGTCTTATTGTCACATATTTGCTGAACTTCAACATATTGGTAATAAATGAATGTATAATAGTTTTACTCTCATAAATATACCATAGCTTTATATTTGGTTTCGTGTTTTTGTTTATTCCTCATACTCGGAATCATATAAAGCTGATAATAAAAAAAAACATCTTCAGAGCAAGATTAATCTCCGAGTAAATGCAATAACCGGTTTAGCATCCCAAAGGGATTTCGAAAACAACGATTGAAAGAAGAAAAAATGGTTGGCTTCTAAATATCCCTTCTTTGAAGAATTTAAAAAATAGAAAGAAAAAGTACATGGAAAATCTGCTACTAAAGAAAAAGTATTCGAGAACATCACCGATTAAAGTTTCGCTTAGAATAACTGTTCTTATAAAAGATACAGTATTGTGCAAATTAATGGAATCAAACACAATATAACTAAGAAAACCGTTTATTTGTCATATAATCACGATGAGATGGAATAAAATTATAAATTACTAGTAATTTAATAAGAGATATGCCCACCTTTGGCTGCGATGATAGCCTGAACTCTTTTCGGCATGGAATCTATTAATTTTTGAGTTTTCCTTTATTTTCTCGTCCCAAAATCACACCAGAATTACTGCGTCTGTCAATTTTGTCTTGGTTGTACAGTCCATTTTATGTAACCTAGGCTTACAAATGGCCCACAGATTTTCAATTGGGTTTAAGTCTGGAGAATTGCCAAGCCAGTCGAGGAGAGTTATTCCTTTTTCCTTGAAATATTTGACCATAACCTTCGATTTGGCATGGAGCTGAGTCCTGTTGGAAAATTGCACCTCCGCTTGGCTCATATTTCTTTAGAACTTTTCCCAAATACTTATCCAGTAGCTCTTTATATTTCTGGCTGTTCATCATGCCTTCTATAGGCACCAGCGATCCAGTCCCCATGTACGAAAAACATCCCCAAAACATCTTCTTTACAGGATGTTTGACAGTCTGATCGATATGAACTACAGTGAGTTTTTCATCTACACCTTTTCTCACGAATTTTGATCGCTGCCCCTGCACCAAAAAATGGGACTCGTCTGAGAATAACACCTTTCTCCAGTCTTCCTCATTCCATCCAGCATATTTCTTGGCCCAAATAAGCCTCTACTTCATCATTCGTTGAGTGAGGTGTTGCTCCGGTGTGTCATCTTGCTCTTTCTCCCACATTTTCCCCCTCGTTTCACTTCAACTATTCCGGTATTCTTGTTTTGCTTTAGCATCATGCTTACTACTCCTTGACTAGCACCACATTCCTGAGCAATATCTCTCGTGTCATTGAAGTGTGCTCACTTAATGTCACAATCTTCTCACGTTTCCTATATATATGTGTAATGTGTTCCCAGTGATATAGGTTATGTTTTTTTGACATAAAACTACTGTAAGAACTGACTTAACAATGTTGCCACACACACACAGAAAACTAAAAAACACAATACTGTATAAATAAATAACGTAAAAATATAAATAAAATAAGGTTGTAACAAATTATTCGTTAGAAACATATTCATGTTCTAGAAGTTCTATAAGCAACAGTCAACAACAATACAAAAATAAGTATACTCCAAAAATCTGCTTTATATTACGAGTAGTGATTTGTCTCAAGATCAGTAAATCCACATCACTATGTATATTAGGTATAAATATAATTATTATTTGTGATACATATTTTAAAAAATATTATTACGTTGATAATAGCAAAAATGTGTAATCGATAAAGTAAATAAATACTTACGTTTGAAGCTTAAAAATAACTAATTCTCTGGCTTAGCTTAAATAATTCAACTTTAAATCCTAGATGATAAACGAATATAACGAATTGTTCAAGCACTAATTAAATTGTATATTACCTAACTTAGAAAATAAACAGCTTTTCAAAACAATCAACTCAATTTTGATAAATTATTATAGTATAACAAACTGTATAAACAATAATATTCTAAAAACCTTACAAATCTAATTATTGAATTAAATAAATAGATAGTTATTTTTTATTTAAAGAAAAATATTAATCTTTAAGAAAAAAAAACTAAAAGATATATAATTTCTTAATCTGTGTATAACTTGGATTGCATCATAGATAAATTTACGTATACGATGTTAGTTAATCAAGTTTCTCTCATAAAATTGTCTAGGTAATTAACTTATTTAAAGTGTTCAAACGCGTTGATAGGAGCAATTTTATAAATTAATGGTAGATATTGTTACTGTAATTCAAATATCTATTCTAATAAAATGTAATAATCAAATAACTTTATTCAATATAATATTTTGAAATAGGGTTATGTTCTGTTTTTACGACCCATATAATTGACCTTTATTTTTAAATTTATTTCAGTATTGTGTATATTAAATATTATTTTAATTAAATTGGGCCTTTATATTTTATATTACTAATTCTAGTAATATAATTCCATGAATTTTGTTTACAAATAGCTACCTTTAGGTACCTTATAATATCCAATACAATGGTTAAATATTTCTTTAAAATTTTTTGGATTACCTTCTGCAAGGATGTAGTTAGGATGAATCTCCGGGGCTTGTTACAAAGGATAATAGAATTTGTACTGTTTATAAGAGTTTTGCACGTTCTGAATACCGGTTTCTTGGAAATATACGGTTCACTAATAACTAACCTTTGTTATACGTAAATTAAAAAATACCAATAAATACAATGGTGTGTATCACAAGTTGATTAATTAAACTTTAAAGATAATTTTATGCAATAAGTAACGTAAATTTACTATTTTTCCTTCAACAATATGTATCAGCTCTCGTGTAAAATTTACTCTTAGCGTCTCCCTACAATTACTCTTATTTAAAACCACGTTTCCCTGTAAGTTTCGTATAAATTTTATTACTAACTTTTTGTAATTAATTTAAATAATATGAACATTTTTATAATTAAATTAGATAATCGACAAATATTCTATACACATTTTATATAGTTTTAAATATAAATAATAATTTAAATGTATTGTAAATTTATTAATATAGGAGTAACGAAATTAAATTTAATATAATCTCGTTACTCCTATATCAGTGAATGACATTTACTAGATTATGTATAAGCTATATGATTGTGTGAATAGAATAAATTAATAAACTTGAATCCTACTCAAATTTTGATAAATAAGTACATGTCAGTACTCAAACTTATTAACAAATCATGATACTAATATTGAAAATTGATTACTGTCATGAAATGTTATTGATAAATTTATATAAGTTAATAGAAATTCTATTAAATGATAGATTGTTAATACGCGTATACGATGTTATTTAAATGTCATCGAAGCTGGTTAAATCAATTAATTTTGTAAAATGATTTTATAAAATAATATTACTTTTAATGTAGTACGTGACTATTATAATATATATGTATATATATATATATATATATATATATATATATATATATATATATATATACATATATATATATACGAAGTTTGTTCAAAAGAAAATGTGAATTTTGAATTTTCGCGCTGTGTACATTTTTTTTGTTATGTTGGTACACATGCGTTAGTCATATGTTAGCATTATCAGCCAATTTGGATTAGTAGTTTGTTGTTGACAACTGAAAAGCTTAGTCACGTTTGTGTGTGTTCTTCGATTTTTGACTTTTGAAAAAAATTGATCATAGAATATGTATTAAATTTTGCGTTAAAAATGGAATAAAGTGCTCCAAGGCACTTGAAATATTGACTATGGCTTTCGACGAGTCCACTTTGTCTCAAAAAAGTGTTTATAAGTGGTACAAGCGCTTTACAGAACGCCTAGAAAATGCACGCCAAGTTCGATCAAATATGAAGGTTTTGCTCACTATTTTCTTCGATTACAATGGCGTGGTGCATCATGAGTTCTTGCCAACAGGTCGTACGGTTAATAAGGAATACTACAAGGAAGTTATGCAACGTCTGCGTCAAGCAATAAGACTCATGCGATCGGAATTGTGGAAAAAAAATCATGGATTCTGGATAATGCACCAGCTCACACATCAATGCTTGTTCGTGATTTTTTGGCCAAAAAGAACACCCTAATCATGCCTCAACCACCTTATTCACCAGATTTTGCTCCCTGTGACTTTTTTCTTTTCCCAAAACTGAAGAGGCCAATGAAATGAAAACGTTTTGCCACAATTGATGAGATAAACCCAGAATCGAAGAACGAGCTGATGGTGATACCGAAAAGCGCATTTCAGAAGTGCTTCGAGGATTGGAAGAAGCGCTGGCATAAGTGCATTATATCTGAAAGGGATTACTTTGAAGGGGACCAAATGGATATTGATAAATAAATAAATAATTTTCAAAAAAATTCAAAATTCACCTTTTCTTTTGAACAAACCTCATATATATATGGTTCATTAATTAAGGAAGTACTTCTTCCATATCTGAAGTGATTATACTTTTACAATTGCTAGTTAAGAGAGGGAGTTATACAATATTTAATTTGGAAAGAAAATGAGACCAGGGATTTTTATAACTAAATGAGCCCGTGATGTTACAGAAACTAAGTATTTAAATAATAAACTAAGTTTATTCCTTCTTCAGGCAGCTGATAACGTGTAAGATGTATTAATAAACAATTTTTAATAACAGGGTAGATCAACAAATAACAAAAACATATTCTAAAAAATATTAATTGATGCAAAGGACGAAAATTGAAATTACGTTTACGAAACAATATAATAGTCGCATTAAAATTCTTTGTCTTTGAATACAAATAACGCTTCTTCTAGGGCAATAGTAAACACGAACGGTTTGAAAAATGAAATTCGCAGAAACGGTATGAAAAATGTCTTTGATTTGTTTTTTTTTTGTCAGACGTCAAGACGTCGCACACTCAGCAGTAAGAATATCCAACAAATACATTCGCGGTATTGTCTGCTGTTTATCAAATGTTTATATTTTTTGACAGTGTTATGATACTCGTTTCTCGGTCTACTGCAGTATTGTAGAACATCGTTTATTTTAGATAGAGATTTATTGGACGTAACGCATGTGGTAATGTTTCTGAGATTATGAGTTGGTTTTTCTAAAAATGTAAATTCACACTAATGAATATTTATTCTTTACAAATTCTAAGAATTTTAATTTCATTTTCATATGAGGGCTGATCGTTAATTAGTAAGTCAGGCAAAAGAGAGAAGAACTAATAAAATATCTTGTTTTTCAATCTGGAAATTCTTCAAAACAAAATTTTAAGAATTCGCGCTTATTCCGATCGAAAAGAATAGAAAATGATCTGTTTTCAGTTTGTCTTGAAACATGGAAGAAATAGAGTATCGATCAGTGATTAAGTTCTTATTTTTAAAGTACAAAATGAAGTCTGTTTACGAGAACACATCTTCATTAATTGCAGCTATTGAATGTAAATGAATATTTTATGAAGAACCCGGTGGACGCCCAAAACACGTATGTACACGTATAAATTTTTAAAGAAATACATGACTTGGCTTTCTATGACTGTTGAATAAAATTACACCAAATAGCGGGCCCTACACATTCCATATGGATCAGTTGTTTCGATTTTGCTTAATGAATTGAGTAACAAGGGCAAAATGGGTGACGCTTAGTGTAGAACATAAACGCGAACGAGAATGTATTTCAGCCCTCAAGAACTTTTAGCGCCGAGTAATAAAAGTTGATGAAGCGCTGCTTCATTTCAAATATATAATTGTATATACCTGAAATGAAGCAGCAATCAAAACAATGGACTGGGACTGGTACTAGTGCTTCAAAGAAGGCAAAGACCGTACACTCGACTGGAAAACTTATAGCTACTTGTTACTCTTCCTATTGGTTATTTTCAAAAAGGTAAAATTATTATAAACAAATACTATGCATCTTTTTAAATAAACTGTATGATACAATACAATGCAAGAGCCACCACTTAAGAAAGAACGAGTGCTTTTTGTTCAGTATAATGCAAGAGTTCATATTTCGGCTACATATCTCTTAGCAGACATTCATGACTACATTTCAAATTGCTTCCACATTTAGCTTATTTGATCGGAGACTTCGGGAAACAGGTACATTTGTGCAGTCATTGTGATGCAGATAGACCAAAACATCATCGTACGATCCAAGCTGAAGAAGGAGTTTTGGATATTGTTCATCAAGAACCTACTTGCAGTACTAGACAAACAGGAAAGAACATTCCAAGTAAAGCAACAGTTCTTTCGGTGTTTACGGAAAGCCTTTTAAGACCGTTTCATGTTACAAAAATACAAATATTATACGAAAATGACAATTTTTAAAGATTAATATTTTGCGACATAATGTTAAACAAATTTCAAGATCCAAACATTTTATTTTATAAAGTGAAGAATGGATGTTCAAAGATAATGAGTCACAATTTCCATTTTTGTGCAGATGAAAATCCCAGAGCTATTTGAGAACTTGGACACAAAAGAAAGATTTCTATGAATATTTTACTAGTCATCTTAAACCTTCAAGTTGTAGGACCAATATTTCTGCCGAATAGACTAAATGCAAATGAATACGTAAATGTATTAGAGGAAGTTTTGGATAATGTTCCGTTAAATGTCAGAGCTAACATGTATGAGATACGCGATGTTGCACCAGCTCATAATGCAAGAATTACAAAAGAATGGTTGAATGAATGTTTTACACATAGTTGGTTCGGACAAAATGGACAAATATCATGGCCTACAAAGTCACTAGATGTAAATTTCCTTGACTTTTTTGTTTGAGGTTTTTTGCAGAAAAAGAATTTGAAATTTTGTGTGAACACAATTTCCAAACTTCCCGATAGATGGTCAAAGTTATCAATAGTTGTTTTTATATCATGGATTAATCGTGTTTATAAATCTTTCAATCTGCTTATAAAATTTTTTATAAAATTACTTTTTCGATAAATTCAATATCTTGAAAAAAGAATTACAATGAAAAATTCTAATTTTTAACGTGAATATACTTTGCAGACACATGCTCGGAAAGTATGATATCGTGAATTCGAGTCTTCGAGAACAAAAATTTCTGCAATGCAAAAGTGACAAGAATTAGAATTTTTCAGTTTCACATTGTAGACGCATATAATTGTATGTAAAAATTCTTTAGTAAATTCTAAAATAGCTTAAAATTAATATATTTTATTAAGTAATACAATGAAACGTATTTTTATACTTTTCGAGCTTTCCCTGTTTCTATGTTTTCGTTTATTTTAATTAAATCAAATCATTTACTTTTCCATTTGAAAGAAATCTCGACATCTATAATGGAACAATAACAATATTTCTCTTTAATATAAAGTCATTTAACCGGCTACACCGTTAGTTTCGTTTGCAGCCAAGCTAAGAGAAAGAAACGAGAAAATAAAATAGAAGAAAGAAAGGAAACAAACAAAACAACAACCCAGACAATAAGTACAGAAGACGACGATAAATTTAAAGGGAGTTTAATGCACCGGACAGCTATTTCCCTTAAACGGAAGACCCTAATAGTGTGATGAGAACGATTCCGGAATTATTTAAAGCTCTGTACTCAAGCGGTTGGTTATAGCCAACTGCTAAACTGCCCTTTCTGTCTGCACTCGCCTACAACATCGGGACAATTTGAGCACATACATACCCACACACACAAACTAAAATGAACCACATAAATAATGAAAACAATCTCTTACTGTAATTGAGGAAGGAAAAACACTATATTACCAAAAGCGTCGTTATCGTTTGAATTTGCATAAGAGTTTACTTGACGGGGGTATTGAAATTATATTCAGGATTTTTAGAAAGGCGAAATATTCAGTCGCCTTAATGTTTATAAGATTTCCTGCTTAAGATTCTGCGTCAGTCATGCGCGAATACAGTCATTTCGTCTAATTTTATTCGCTTCACATTTAAAAACATAAACGAGATCATTAACTCGAAATCTTATCCTTGGGGTACCGGTGGTATTAATCCATTCCATTTACGAATAATTACACTTTTAGGTCAGTCGTGTCTGTTAAGTATCTTTTCCTGTTAAAAAAAATACTTTTATGACATTGTTTTTAAAACAAATAGTCTAACTAGTTTTAGAGAATTTTCTCTCCAAAAATATGTTAAATAATTGCTACGAGGATAGTTTGACAAGTAGTGAGAATGACACATAGGTGGCGCTGTAATTGGTAAAACAAATGCACTATAATTTAGGCTGCCTATTTATATGTTTGCATTCCGATATTTAGATAAATCGGTTGATTAGTTTATTTTTGACAGCTGATTGAAAAAAAAAGCAACACGTCGTTTTGTTAAAATGGAAAAAACAGAGTATCGTGCGGTGATTAAATACTTCGTAATTAAGGGTATGAAAGCTACCGAAATAAAAGATGAGTTACGGGAAACATTAGGTGAATCTGCACCATCATCCGCCACAATAAGTAGATGGGTAAATGAATTTAAACGTGGTAGAACAAGCTGTGTTGATGAAGCACGCATTGGAGCACCCAAAATCGTGATTTCTAAGGAAATGATTATAAAAATCCATAATATTATTATGCAAGATCGACGACTCAAAGTGAGAGAGACACCAGACATGGTAAACATTTCAACAGAACGCGTACACCACATTTTAACGAAAGAATTGGGCATTTCCAAGCTTTCGGCAAGATGGGTGCCGCGATTGCTTACGACTGATCAAAAGTTCACTCGTTTGCGCATTTCCAATGAGTGTTTGGACCTTTATAAGCGGAATCCTGTTGAATTTTATAGGCGATTTGTTACTTGCGATGAAATTTGGACACACTACAGTACACCCGAAACTAAACAACAGTCGAAACAATGGTTAGAACGTTGTTCTGCACCTCCAAAAAAAGCTAAAACCACTTTATCGGCAAACGAGGTGATCAATTTTTTGGGATTCAAAGGGCATTTTGGTCATTGATTACCTTCAGAAAGGTGCCACAATAAACGGGCAATATTATGCAGAACTTCTACAAAAATTAAATGTTGAGATTCGTGCTAAACGGCCAGGAATGGCAAAGAAAAAGATTCTGTTTCACCAAGACGACGCTCCCTCGCATACCAGCACAGTTGCGATGTCCAAAATCCACGAGTTGCATTTCCAATTAGTACCGCATGCGCCTTATTCGCCGGATCTAGCCCCTTCCGACTTCCACCTTTTTCCAAAATTGAAAACGGCACTAGGTGGAAACTAACGACGAGCTTATCGTCTTCGTAAATGAGTATTTTGCAAGCCTTTCGGAATCGGATGTTAGAGATGGCATAAGGGCATTGGAGCACCGTTGGAATAAATGTATTGCTCTTTTAGGAGAATATATTGAAAAATAAAATTATTTTTATTTAAAAAATTCGTTTGTCTTTTCCATTCTCACTACTTGTCAAATTGCCCTCCTAATTAAGTAACCAATACTATCTACGTATTGATCAAAGATCCACTAATTACACATTATATCTGCTGGATACGTAATTCATAAAGATAAATGCGTTACTAGGTGAACAGAGTACGTTTATTTAATGATTTAAAAATACATTTGCGAATCAAAGTTTAATGCCAAGGATAATACAGTTTAATGTTTACGCGATTTACTGCTATCGTAATATATATAAAAGTAAGTAAACACTGCAAGGTGAATCGCCAAACATCATTTTATTCAATTATGTGTGTAGCGCCATCTATGTTAAAAATTGGGTACGTAATATCGACGCCCTTTAATTATTTGCAACAATCTCTAAAACTTATAAACGTTTTGTGTGCAATTCAAATTTACTTCGACATTTTATAGAGATTACAAATGAACACCTTCAAGTTTTCCTTATATTTTCAGTTTGCAACATGTATTTGTGAAATATTTCATTTAGATGTAATCTTTGAATGTTTTTTTTATTTCGTAAGGAGGTTATGTTTATTTTCATTAATAAGTTTTCATTTTAAGAAAGTTTTGTAGTGCTTTTCGTTTATTCAAGTTTATTTATAAAGTAGAATTTTCCTAAATAACATTTATTGAGTAATATAAAATGAAACTTTAAAAAAAGTAATGTCCATCCATACGAAGAAGAGGCTTATAAAATGCACAAATTCTAATTTACTGAAAAGGGAATAGAGATGTTAAAAGTTAAATGAACTAAATAAATTAATGCAGAAATTTAAATCAATGCATGTACAAAGGGTACCAGGAAGGTTTTGCAAGATGACGCAACAATGAATCGTAGGAAGCTGCTTGTTGCTGCATGTTGAGGCATGTTCATACGTGCATAGTAACGCCGGGCCATGTTGATGGACTCAATTATTCATTAGCAGTGAGAGTGTAAAGTGCTTGCGATGGCATCGTGGTCATGAAATGAGATAACGGCAGTTTTGCGTTATAATTTCGTGCGTGGTTTAAACATAGACCAGTGCTTCGAGGAAATTACTCTTGCACTAGGTGATGTTTGTCCACATCGTACAACGATATGCAGGTGGTATAGAGAATTCCAAAGGCGAAATTTAACTGTGGAGGACGCTGAGATGCCGGGAAGGCCACGAACGTCAGTTAGGGAGGAAAACGTTTCTACTGTGAGGAAAATGCTTGGCGAGGACAGACGAGTCACTTACCAAGAGATAGAAGGTACTTCCGGCCTAAATGCACCAGCAATTCTTTCGATTCTGCATGTTCGTTTGCATGTGAAGTAACTTTGTTCTCCCTGGGTGCGGCATCGACTGACTGAAAAGCAGATGACACGACGTGTGACTTGTTGACGGGAGATGCTAAAAAAGTTTAATAAAGGACAATCTCGGTATGTGAGCAACATCGTGACAGATGATGAGACTTGCCTGTACTATTATGATGTGCCGACCAAAGCTCAAAACAAAGTTTGGGTCTTTGATGATGAGGACACACCCATAGTTGTCAGAAAATCCCGACCTGTAAAGAAGAAAATGATAGCTGTATTTTTCAAATCGAGTGGAACTGTAGAACGCGACGTTTTGGACACACGGAAGACAGTCACAGCTAAGTGGTATACTGAACGGTGCTTGCCTAAAGTCATTAGATCTATGAAAAACCTGCGGCCAAAGTCAAGAATGGACACCTGGTTCCTCCATCACGATAATGCTCTAGCTCATCGCGCCAAAGCCTGCACTGAATATTTGACCACGACAGGATTGTAACTTCTCGAGCATCCTCCCTACAATCCAGATCTTGTTCCCTGCGACTTTTCACTGTTCCCGCATGTGAAAATGAAGCTAAAAGGGAGACGGTTTTCCAGTGATGAGGACCTTCTGCGGGCTTGGGACAACGGGTGTACTAGTGAAACTTGGCAGAACTGGTTTAAAGATTGGTTTCGGAGGATGGAGAGGTGTATTAAGTATATAGGAAATTACTTTGAAAAAATTAAATAAACAAAGCTGTATTGCATAACTTTCCTAGTACCCTTCGTACAACAATAAATTAAAGAAATTTATTGATAATAATAATTAAATTCTTATTAACTGAAAAAAGATATCATTAATTTTTGTTTACTCATAGTTATTACAAATGTGAGAGAAGAAAAATTTGAAAGAATTCATATTGCATTATCTTTAGTAACAAGTGTAACATTTTCGTATATAAAGGGCATAAAAAGTAATTAACAACGTAGAATTATACATATCAGTAAAATAAAGTGCTAAATTATATTTATATAGTTTTAAAAGTGCTTACATTTACAAGGATAAAAAAGCCATCAACATGAAGATAGCGTTAGTAGTCAAAAATATTTGCGCATGCCTAAAAGGATAATTTTGAAAATTTCAGTAATGTTGGGCACTCATGTGGTCGGTAACAGTCGTTCGTGACAATTAATGTTAGTGTTTCTGAAAAACAAGAAAAATAGTGTTTTAGCGTTAATTAATAACTTCAGATGAAACTTGAATCCACCACTACATTTCTAAAACCAAGACACATCGACCGGGAAAGAGATGCCGATTGTTTTTTGGGATAGTCATGGAGTTGTATTAATACTCTATCCGTCTCATACTACACGTTATTACTTGACATGATGCTGGCAAAAATTGCAAGAAAAAACGGAGACACTTGAAGAATGCGAAAGTTTTGTGTCGCCAAGCCATTCCATAACTGATTAGACATTATTTAATGTAGCATTAAGTTAATAATGCATAAGCATTATTATATCATTCGAAAATTGAGTTTTAACTTTCTTTTCTTACCCCACAAAAATTAAATATGACAGCTGAAGAATACAACATAGCAATAATCATTTAAAAGTCCAAGTTGTAGTTTTTCTGAAGGTCTTGTATAGTCCGAATTAGAAGTCAACAATGATTTAATAAGACAAGTGATGTCTTATGGGTACCTTAATTCAACAATATCCCACTACGAAAACCTCAATGATAAATTTTCAATAGATTAATAGAGTCTCTCTTGGTCCTCTCAAACAAGTTTTTTGAAGAAATAAACAATGAACTACTAATTTTAGGTCAATAGACAGACCAAAAACAAGGGCTGGTACTACGAAATCAAAAAAAACCAAACACGAAAAATGAATATGAAAATGTTGAAAGTAGTAGCAAAGTACAAAATGTAGGATAGGTAGAGAAAGGTAGAATATACAAGAATTATTTTTTAAATTAGGTCCGTTTATGAATGAGAATGAAGCGCGGTCGCTGCAGCGCGCATGCGCGTCTGCTCCCAGAATGGTTTGCGTGCGTTTAGGCACCATTTGCAATCGTAACGTCTATCTGTGTATTGAGCTGTAGAAGTCTATAATGTTTAAGAAAATTGATTCGCCGGCCGACTGAGATACGATCAGTAATTCGATTCTTGAGTGCAACTTGGCAGTAGCATAAATTCATCGTCAAATTTGTAAAGTGTACGGTAACAATGCTATGAGTGATAATAAGTTCGAAAGCGGATGAGAATGTCCAAAGATTGACATTCAATGATTTCTGAAAATTAGGTTTGTAATGACGACAAAATTCGAGAGGACCGACAATTGACGATTTTAAAGTTATCGATTGATTTTCCACAATTTTTAAGGTCAGTTATATATCGTACACCATTGTTTAAGAGAAACTGAAGTAGCGAAAAATATGTTGCCGGTGGGTTCCAAGACTACTTTCTGACAATCACAAAACAAATAGATTTGACTGTGCTTTATCGCTTTTGACTTGATACGATCAGCAAAGAGATGAATTTTTAGACCATATCGTTACAGGACATGAAACTTGGGTGTTTCACATGGCTCAGAGTGAAGGCCAAATAGACAAATTCATCACGAAAAATCATGGCAACCGTCTTTTTTGACACGGAAGGAATTTTATTAACATATTTTATGGCGAGAGGCACAATAATCAAGTCTAATGCGTAATGTGTGGCCTTACAAAACAAGCGGTGTAGTCTAGTGTCTTCCTGTGTGATGTTGCTCCATAACAATGCAAGGCCAAATGTTTCAAAAGAAAGACAAGGTCTAATCAGATCTTTTGGATAAGAACAACTGGATCATCCAGTCTAGACCTCGCACCCAGTGATTTCAATCTACTTCGGTGTTCAATGCCTTTGTAGTCAACGGTTCGACAAGGACGACGAAGTGAAAACCGCAGTCATAGATTGAGCTTCTTCATGAAAATATGTAGAAAATGGAAATAAATATATTTTAATGATATTTATAGTATTTTTCTCCTTACTAACAACGAACTTTATTTAAAAAATAACCCTCGTATCAATCTAATATATGGTAAATTCCTAGCCTTTTATCGACCTTAAAATTATTAATTTTATAACAAAAAATACATGAATTAATCAAGAATATATTGTCCTCCATTATTTAACCCTTCGTTAGTTGTAAACATCTCGAAACAAATAAATATCAGCATCAAAAACTTGGACCTTTGTAGATAAATTTAGCATATTTATTTCGCCAATATTACTACTTTACGAAAAAGGCATATCAATAAACAAAATATATCTCATTCCTAAAAAATCCTTAATATTCAAACAAATATAAAGTGCTTAATTTTCATGATTTTAAATCTAGTTAAATCTATGTTTAGTATCGTCTAAAGTTCAGTATTTACAAATATAATATTTTCCATAAAAAGTAAGCCATAACTAAGAAAAAAACAAATACACGCTATTACTTAATGAGTTAAATAAAATATCTTGTCTTTAATAAACTTCTTCTCTATGTTAGTCTTACTTAGCTAACAAAAATTAAAAGCAAATAAAAAATTTTCCGCCACGTCAGAAAATAAATACTCAAAATTCAACAATATAATTTTACAATATCGTTTGCAATCGTAAAAAGAACTCCGTAAAAATTTACGGAAAGCTAATAAAATGAAAAGGAAACAAAGAATACGAGCTTTGAATTTGACATCACAACTTGGAAACAATTTTATGCCTCCTCAGTTCTGATGACACTTTCACGTGAATTTGCACGCTCTCTACTGGCGACGTTTTGAAGTTCACACACGCGACAATACATACAAACGCACACAAATAGCCCACAATGGCGCAACAGACCACCTGACCATGAATTAGGTATAATGCAGCAGTTATTCACAATCAACCGGTATTAGGTGTGTTAGCACGGGTCTGTCCGTGCAATTAAGAATTAAAAGCCTCCGAGAATTGGCTATTACATACAAAGCTTTAGCTAAATTATTATTACTTGTGTTTCTAATTGCTACACCCATATGTATTGATTGTTTGTAATTTACTACATATAAGAATATACAAATTAAAAGGTTACAGTTTTTGTCGAATAAATTTTATTTTCGTACTTTCATATAAGTAGGCAATAATGTACATTCATGTTGATTTAATTGTTATATTTATATTGCTATTATGATATAAAACAACTAGGTAGAACTAAAATTGAATTAGAAGAGAAGTTAATTACAAAAAAGGATTCTTAAATAGTAAATATATACATGAGATATGTATATATATATTTTAAACTAAAATCGCTAAATGATTTATGTAAATAGAAAATATAATAATAAATTATAAGCAATGCTTGTAATCATAATAGTAATATTAGCAAACATTGAAAGTCAATTTTGTATCGATTATAAATAGCATGCACTTAATAGTAGTTAAATAAAATAAAATAAATAGGTATGTGTATTTTATTAAACAGTGCTTTCAGTTTCATCACAAAAAGGATAAGATCGCTTAAATATTTGTAACATCAGATATGTTTCTACAGTTGTTTCAGCAGATAGAGTTCCGCGTGAGGAAAAAATGTTCTTATGTGAAAGAAACATCTAGTGCTGTAATATTTGCATAATTAAAATAATATTTCTTATTACTTACTACAGTAAAATCTGCATCTTCTATCTACTGTAGCTATAATACTAACATTTTTGTCGTCGTTAATAGCATGTAGCTGTGTAAATACACTAATGGCAACAAAGGATTTCGTAATTTATCGATTACTTCAACTACTTCATTGTAATTGTTTTAAATTATTTGTAAACGTGCTTCAACTTCAGCACCTCGGAATTTCTTTTGACTTTTCTTTAGGAACAAATCGCAAAACTACAGACTTAATTTTCTGGAAATGCTGCTTCTATTCATGTTCACTAGCGTGTAAGAATCGGCTGTGGAGGTTCGAGTATGTCAGGACATTGCTTTTGAAATTCTCGAATACGTTTAAGAGATTGAGGAAAACTGCTTTACTTGTGAGCTATCAAACCATTTACCTCTAGATAATAGAACCGAATCGTTTCTGACACAAGAGATAAAACACCTAGTTTACACGTAACATGAAAGCAATTACTACAGTCGTCTATAAGAAACCGACCTACAGAGCGCATAGTTCCGACGTCATCAGTCCTAAACATTAAGAGTTCGTTTCGGGAAAGTTTAAATTTTTTCAATATATTCAACACCACATTTTAAATTACTTCGCCAGTACATTCTTGTACTCCTCTGGAAGCTAATAAGATTGATGGTGACTATTTAAATGGTTTCGTTGTACGAATTATGATACTAACAATAGAATTTTTTTACGATCTGTCGTTTCATGCACACTAATCAGAGTTTTTTATTTTCCAATTCCGATTAAATTCTATTTTCAATGCATTCGCGAGCAGATAATATATAATTTCGTAACGTTCTCTAACTGGGTACCTTACAGTTCGCGTATTTATTCTAGAATGAATAATGTGATTCGTTGTCTAATAAACGAAACGGTAGATTGAAGACCATAAGTGTAGAACATAAATCGGACAGAAATTTCTCATTCGATCATACGCCAGTTTTTTTGACCACTATGCACTTCGTCCAGAACATGAACGCAAACTAAGCATTTCACTTTTGCGCCATCGAACACTAAATCCATAAATTCACAAAAAAACTTATTTATATCAGATAATGGTCGTTTTTTCGGCCTACGTAACCGCTACATACTAAACTCCGTAATACAAGCGAACATTTCCGAACGAAGACGTACACCGCATTACATATGTACATACATATCAGCAACGAAACCTCTTCTGCGTTCTTACAGCACGCCAAATGAAGTGCCGATAGAATTACGTTTAGTAATTAATTTAGTAATTAAGTTTTAACATAAGATATTGTATATTCTATGTAAAATAAGTTTTTGATTTTTTCATTTAAAATAAAATAAAATTGTCTAAAAATATAAACAGAAGAAAGAGTGACTGACAATAACGGATTAGGTTCAACTGATTTTGTACAAGAATTTAATTGAGTTATGAACCAAGGCTTGTGACAGGAAAGTTCTGATAAAAAATTAGTAAACACTAACTGATAGTGGGTGTAGTTACATTAGAAATTTTCCTTTTCGACTTTTCTCTAAATTCAATAGTAAAGTAGTTATATGAGGTTAAAGAAAATGGAGCAATTTAATTCTCTAGAAATATCGAGTAAGCTGTTAACTTTTGCTGAAACATAACAGCAGTAGAAAGTCAAGATTGAACCTTCTTTGACCATTTAAACAAATCTATAACTGTTTCCGAGATCGCCTTAGAAAGAATGAAAAAATATATTCATGATTAAGAAATTTAGTTATACATTGAAATTATGTGTATATGGTTTAACTCATGCTTATAAAATATAAGATAAGATATGAGTATATGTATAGAGAGGAGGCGAACACGTGCAGGCGTCGTTGCATCATGTCAGTGATGCGAAGATGCGCAGCAAATATGGAGTGTTAATTATGGCGAGTATAAATAAACTTCTATCTCGTTTTCATACATACATTATTTATTTTATTTCAATAATAATTCTACCTTCAACTTTAAGTTACGTCATCTAGTATTAATTTCTAAAAACATCAATGGTATTTATAAAAAAATACTTCATACTTCATACTTCAACTATGTTGTTAACTAACGTTGATTTCGAAAGATTTTAAATAAATCCCAATTTCAAAACTTACACAGCCCCATTCCTTATTTCTGAATTACACCTATCTCACTATTTCTAAAAATAGATTAAGCTGTTTTTCTTAGGTATTAATCAACGGAGTTTAGTTAGAGTTTTTGAATGTATCAAGATATCGTTCGTTACTTTCTACAAGAGTTTCCTTACTTTGTCTACTTTAATGGGAGTTCCTTAATAGTGCTATTAATAAATAGCAAAAGCTCAGACATCGAGTAAAGGAATCTTGTTCCTTTTAGTTGGATACCTCATTAATTACACATTTTCCTTTCCTTTCTAATTACTATCATTAACGGCTAAAGTAAGTTTAATTTTAATAAAAATAAAACATAATAAAATTAATTAAAATCTCTGTTCTATAAAAATGGATAATATGTCTCAGAAATTCAAAACTAATTTAAAAATACATAAAAGATTCAATATTAAATTATATTCAAAATTATTATTACTTTACAATTTTATAGATCTTTCGATTTAAAATATACTGTTGAATTTGTTCAAAATCACGTCCTATATATTTCAAACACACGAAGATAGAAGATTAATTTTAAGTGTACAATAACTTTACCGACATACGACTTGAGTCAAGAGAGATCTTTTAAGGCACATACTACTAACAATGCGGTGGGAATAGCACTTTATTTACATGGTCAGATGTTAGTGTACTTACACAAGTTAGAGTATATACATGCCACGTGTGCAATAGATAGTTGCTAGCGTTACTTGAGTGAGTTCGAGAAGGACAAATCATCGAAATATGTTTAGCGGGTGTGTTTGTCCGAGGCAACTGGCATAGCCAAAGTCGAATGTGGGGGACTAAGAAACACATGGCTTCGACCGAAACTTCCCCGCATACACCTTGGAGGGTGAGGTATACACCTTCGTTCATGCTGCGATAACATCGCATACTTCGTTTTCCCGACAACTGGCCCCAAGCGTGGTCCGTGGGAAGAAAAGATGCATTACGTGGCCTGTACGGCAGTTTTTAGTGAATAGCGGACAGCAAGCGCGTCGTACATTCCAGTAATACCAGAACACCGTCGTATACAACGAATGGTGTGATACTAGACAAACGCAGGTATGTTATCAATTTCACGTGCAAACTCAGACTTTACGCCTTACCGCAATTAAAAAGTAATTTGAAATCAATCAAATGTTTGTTGATAAAAGCAATGATAGAGATGCGTTTCGTATAATAGCAACTTGTACTTATTGTTAATACCATAGCTATCTAACGGGTATTTAAAAGACTAAAAACGCCATACATCTCTCGTTGGGCCAGTTACCACTGGTTGTTGCGTTAGACATCACATAAGTGGTGTCCACTGTGTTCTGAAAAATTGATCTTGTTTAAACACCGTTACTTAACCATCACGTTATAAAATCTTTACTGACTCGGTTTACCAGAAGATATTCTTTCCACTACCATTAGTTCCAAATATTTTATAGAAAGATATTCGTAATAAATGTAATGTACATATAAGACACCATTATAAAAAAAGTTTTACTTTGAAAAGGAAATACCTTTCTTTATCTTTCAAACATGCAATTGTCCGAAAAAACAAAGTTCGCATTCGTCCCTCCAAATATGCAATATTGTCTTCACGATGTACAAAACACTTTTAAAGTTGAAATACGCCATTTGTTGAACGTCTAAGAATACTTCAAATGTTAATAAAACCCTGTTAACGACGTGTTTCGAGTATATCAACTCTCATCAGGCAAACTGTGGTCGTTTTAACAAACATATTCTCTATGGGTTATCGTGTCGTTTGTAATACACAAAGAACGAAGAGACAGTACCTTCTTCTATCGCCAAATATATATTATCGTCACGATGTGAACATCGACAGAACACTTTTAATCTTGACATACGCCATTTGCCGAACGCTAACTTCGTTCGTTAGGACAATTACATGTTTGGATAATTGAGGAAGGAATTGTTTTTTTATTCTTTGCTCTTTGCTGTATCGCAAGTGTTAGGATAAACTACAGAGAATAAGTTTGTTAATAAAACCACAGTTTGGCTAATAAAAGTTTGATTTTATTATAATTTAAACTATTCTGAAGCGTTCAAGTTTAACTTTCTCCTGAAGATGTCGTAAGACGAAATGTACCTAGGGAAGTATGTATATTTAAATATAATTTGAAAAACTATACGTGTTTTAATTTTAATTATACTGATTATGATTACCATTAAATCCCTTCAAAAGCAAAATTAATATCAGTGTTTATAAATTGTGTCGAAAAACTGTTTTCGCTGAAGGATAAATTTAAACCATGTGCATTCACTGTCATCTTAGAAGTGGTAGAGTAAGATATGCGTATAAAGATGCACGTTCGCAGTACCCTATGTTCACTAGCGTTATTTATGCTCTCTCGCACGTAGAAAGGGATCCATTTATTTTCATAAGGATTTCCATGCAAATCGCTCTATCAAATACCCGACACCTGCACTCAGTGTCATTTTTACCGGAATCGACACTCGACATAATCTGTCTGCGGATCCGAAGACCTCTTTACTACACGATCCGCGTTCGTCACAAACGCTGACTTAATTTAATATTTCCTCTGAAGATTTTCGCTCCACCTGTATTTTCGCCAAGATAGCAACGCGGGTTAATTGAAAATTAATAACGAATGAGGGAAAATGATGTGTCTGCTCTAGATTTCACCTTGAATTTTATAGGATTATCCGACTCTCAAGGGCGTTTTCACATGATTGGGTACCAGTAAGATGGAATAGAGGTAGTCAATAATTGATTTACATGTCAATTTTGTTTCTAACACGTAATGTAATAACATATATACAGGATTATTTTTGGAAGGCGTAACAGCCAATACATCAGTGACAATTGGAAATAGTTTCGCAGTCCTTGTTTAATATCATTTTTGGGTAAAATAACATCAACAAAATTTTTTCGTTTTCTGTTTTTCTTAGAAAATCGGCAACTATATTAATTAAATCTTATTTGCATGATCGTGAATTTTTTAAATCTTACAACGATTACTCTTCCGAAAACCGCGCTATTACATCTGGAATACCACGAAGGTCTAATTTAAAATCTCTACTGTTTATACTATTTATTAGCGGCGTTCGAGACTACGTCACTAACCAAATTCTGGATTCTGATGTTTGTCGACGATGTAAAAAAGAGTTGAATATATCTTTGTGGTACGAAGTCCTTTCCACGATATTCATAAAAAAACAATTTAATGTGTACACCGAAGCTTTCTAAAGTATCCTTATGAAACACTACCTAGTGAATTTAACTCGAAGACTTCCGCGGTCATTGTCCATACTTTCTTCATCTTGGCTTCCGGGCTGGAACGGCGTCTTCGACAATTCTGGTACCCATTACCCACTATGACCAGAATGATCCCACCGGTGTTTCTTCACCACTTGTATGGAACATCTTCAGGGACTTAACTGCTATTACTATTTCGGTTGTTGCACTGAGACCGGTGTAAGGTTAAGGCTGAATAGTTTGGAGATACAGGATTGTCAGGCGTTATGTAGCGGCTAACCATTATCACGGTCTAGATTATTGAGGTGTTTAGAGATCTCTAGAATTTCACGAATTTTTCGACCATAGTCATGAGTAGTGCAGGGCAGGATTTTAGTAGGATCGAACTGGGTATAGTGCCCGGTTTCAAGCTTATTCTCAGCAAGTCCAGAACCAACTACGCGCAGAAAATTTTCAAACCCGTATTTTGTAAAAGATCGTGTTTTTCTAAGAATCATCTGGTGTATACAGAATTCCTTGCTCGTGCGGCAGTGTATATATTAGCGAAACAAAGCAGTCTGTCGGCTCTCGTGTTGCAGAGAATGAGAGTTGTACCAGACTGCTACACGTAACTAGTTCTGCACTTGCTGAGCATAGACTTGAAACCTTGCACAATATCCAGCGCAACTCTACTAAAATCCTGTCCCGCAGTAGTCATTACAATGGCCATATAATATATTTATAATTTTTGGAATACCTGCAGTAATTCTTTGCAAAAAAAATGCTTAGTATTAGACATATTATACATTACGGGCAGAATAACCTCATATGATCCAGATCATACTTTCTGCTAACCCTCTTCTCTTCCATTTCTTTATTATAATTCCCCGTCTATTTATATAAATAGAAATTTTATTAGTCGCTCTACACACACACACAAAGAGGATGTCCTATTACCAGCATACCTTCGTTTCCACAGACGGATAATTATTTTATTATATGCACGTTCGTCACAATAGCACATACCTGATTATCATTTGTAAGTGCACATCATAAACTGAGACAATATACATAATAAATGTAATATGTGTACATTGAAAAGAACTATATTAAAGTACAATTAAAAAATTATATAAAATAAAATCAACAATTATTATACTGTTTTGAAATTAAACGGACATTTTAAAAATGAAAAAACCTGTAATATAAAGAAAATTAATATAAATGCATTCGGACATTACAATGTATTTAAATCTATTGTATAATTAAAATCTTTCTGTTATAAATACCACAATGTATGTGTATTAATTACGACTTCCGTCCTGAAAATTAGTATTATACATTTGTATTTGAAAAATACAAATCAAGCAGCATCTTAAATGAACTTAAAATAAAAATAAATAGAAAAAATAAAAGTTAGGTATATATATATACAATTATGCGTACCATTATTATTAGATTTTGACTGTCTTATGAACTCGCGTATTACCTTGAAGCAGAACTTTTCTGAGGCGAAGCAGAATATTTTTAGTTAAAAACTACATAATTTTCTTAACGTATGATAGTAAGCAATTGCTATTATTATGATCCCTTTTAGCACATATTAAACAAAAATAACTTCTGGTCGGTCGCAAAAACCAATAGGCCATCTTCAATTGATTTACGACTCCAACTAAGCTGTTGGGGTTGTGACTTCAAAATATTGCAGAGCTTCGGCCTCATACACTGCAATCCTTCATTTGTGAATGGTTTTAGAAGAAGTCTGTTCCGTGGTCAAAAGTCGATTACATTGCGCAATGTCTTAGTTTCAAAATAGGAATTTTTTGTTGTAAAATACTTTATAAAGCACAGAATAATGGACGAATTGAAGTCAAATTTGACATGTGGGTAGCAAAATATAGGAGTATAAATATAATATTGAACGTAACTAGGCAAAGCAAAATCAATTCTTTCTATCATGGTAAGTTCATTTTATCTAGTTTCCTTCGTATTTATAAAGCTCTGAGTAATAATTTAATAGTTTTCTATTTGTATGTACAGACTGTCAATACTTTATGGGGCATACTTTCAGTAAGATATTAGTTGGCGAATTTAAGAAAATATAAATTAGTATTTCCTATACGAGCTCTCATATTTGTATAGCTATAATTCCATCATATTATTTCAGTACAAAAATTTACTATTTTTAGAAAAAAATTTCTTCTTACTAATAACTCTTAACTGTATGGGAAGTACAGTCTCCTTTAAAAGCTGATATACACGCTCTGTAACTTAAATTTGACTATGCTATCATTTCGGAAAATTTCAATAACGCGAATAGATTTCGACGCATAATTGCATGCACTTCGATCAGTAAGTGCATTGTCACGTGACATTACACTGTTTATTCATATATTAATGGTGGAAACC
The DNA here is from genome assembly GCA_031893035.1 of Dermolepida albohirtum. NCBI lineage: Eukaryota > Metazoa > Arthropoda > Insecta > Coleoptera > Scarabaeidae > Dermolepida > Dermolepida albohirtum. The sequence goes on from JAVIWB010005640.1 coordinate 314,284, forward strand.
TGGCACTGTTTAATTATTTATGCAGGCATTGTATAATGGAAGCAGGCATTTCTGATTTATTAGTGTGGAGAATATTTTATACACCATTGAGTTAGTGCAGTGCGATTAAATCAGACAGCCACGTTACGCCATAATAATAATCTATCGGTTCGGGGAATGTTAGATCGAGTATAGGTTAGGTTGGTTGCGTAATTCGCGTTTCTGAACTGTTGAGCTGAAATTTACTATTGCATGGTAATATATGTTCCACGAATTCTATAATGCATGCAGTTTAACGGTTCAGAAATGCGAGCACAATAATTAGATGAATGTATGTATATGCTACTTTTTGTGCCGATAGCAAATTATTAGACAACAAATGAAACCTATCATTTACTTTATAGATTATCATAAATTATTGGATTAAATACTGGAAACATATACAAGAAACATTTCGATGAACGTTTTTCCAGAAAGGTGCGGTTGAGTTCTTCTAACATGAAACACATTTTTAGTCTCGGAGTTTGCTCCGGTACTAGAGGACTTTTCCTTCGTTTCCCTTAGTTCAATTATTTCAAAATTCGGTAACCTTATTAACTATGATAAATGAATATTGTGACTGCTAGTATTTGAAACTGGACCAATAACTCGACGATGTAGTTCGTAGAAAAGCAATTTTTAGCGGCGAATTCCCGACTGCGTCGTAAATCTTTGCAACGTTAATCGTAAGTCTTGACGCCCATAGGAACGAAGGTTTGTATTTGGTCTTCTACGGCATTGTAACTAATCCCTCCCCGCCATAAGAAGAAAAAGTGTTGAATATCTCTCCTGAACACTGAAAGGTATAAGAATAGATACCCTCCACCATCAAAATCAAGTGCTTCTACAACTGTGCTACCGTGTGTGTTTAATGAAATTTTAAATACATTATTTATTTCTATTTCTTCTTCTTCCTGTTTCTTACTAAAACTCTTTATAGAGCATTAAATGAGATTTTTTGTTCCCTTTTTGATTTAAGAATAATTAAATATTGAATTAAATATTTGAAGCATGCGAAAGGAACAGTACGAAGTATGTTAAGATTTTTGTTAAAATAAAAAGCTTTAACCTACACGGTATTTAAAGCAGTAGTTCTGAACTACCAGAATACGAACTCACTACATTTTATAGTAAAATCATTCAAACTTTAAAGATACTCTATTTACACATTCAAAAATTTACACTTCGATGTGCTTTCTTTTCCTGACAATGAATTCAAAAGAGTAAGATACGTTTTCACATCCAATCGTTTTTAGGAACACATGAGCATTTATCAATGTACAACAAGTTTTGAAAAACTGAAATTTTCGTTAAATTAAAAAGTTTTGAATTTAGCCTTCGTGTTCTGAACTAGCAAATTAGAAGCTCAGTACTTTTTATAACAAATCAACACATTCAGAAGATCATATTTTAACATGATTTTTCAAGTTTTTATTCTCTCAGGATTAAGCTGAAATCCGCTCTTCGAAAATGACAGCACACGGATATTTGTTAAAGTACATTGACTTTGGAACAGTTCTAATATTTGAGAGTATACATCTGAAGGAATTGAGATTATCGGCAAAATAAAAAGTTTTGAATTTACGAACGCGCTAACACGCTAGTAATTGTTAATGTGGTATTCGAGTTTACTGAATTCAGCACATAGTAAGTCGACACATACAAAAAATTCTCGACTTTTAGAAATAGTTATAATTCAAAATGCAGTATTTATTATGAGTAATTTGTTATTCAAGTTTATCGAGATGAAGGCAATAGGAGTTAATATTATTATAAGAGTTACATAATGCTATCTGCTTCTGGACTTCCGGACTGGAACCCCGTCACTTGTATATCTGCCGACGTTTCGTATCCATTTGTATGGGACATCTTCAGGGTTCAACTACTGCACTGACACTGAAAACTTCCAGTGTCAATGCAGTAATTGAGTCGGTACGGAACGTGTGCGGAATTAATTGTTTCGTACGTGTAATTATTGCCGTAGTTCTCCAGGTGCAACACTGCTTAATTATCTGCTGATGATGACAACTTAATTGTCGAAATACGTATACAGAATTACGAAAGTTAATGTGGAAAGGGGTTATATATCAACCTTAGTGATTAAGTTAATTAACCACAGGATCCATCAAATTCAACTTTAAAAGTTAGCTTACTGTCCAAAATTCTAAATTAAAATTAATTTTAAAACTTAATAGTAATTTTTTATATTTGACTTGGATTTCAAAATAATAATAATTTCTTTTATCTTAAATATTCTTTGCATATTATATAACATAACAATATATATATATATATATATATATATATATATATATATATATACACATATAAGGAGTGTGGCTATTAAATAACGAGATTGACGCTAGTACAGAAAAAGTACGCATGCACCAAATGCCAACTTGAAGCCTTCTCTTTCGAATACAGTGCCTATCGGGTCTGTAAACAAATCAGATGATTCACGCACGGGTCGTCCTTCCACGTCAAAGACGGATGACAATATCGAAAAAATCGGTAATCTGGCTCGATCTGACCGTCGGTTAAATATTCGTGTGATTGCTGAAACTATAGGAATTAATAAAGAATCCGTACGGCAAAAAGTGTGTACCAAAATGGTGCCTAAAATTCTTACGTTTGAACAACAAGAAACTTGCAAAAATGTTTGTACTGACACATTGAATGCCATTGAAAATTACCCAAACTTATTGGAAAGTATAAGAACATGTGACGAATCGTGGTTTTTTACTTATGATCCTGAAACGAAGTGCCAATCCATGCACTGAAAGAGCCCATCTTTACCGAGAGCGAAAAAAGCTCGAATGAGCAAATTCAAATCCAAAGCAATGATGATTGTTTTTTTCGATAGTCATGGGATTGTGTACCTTTACTGGGTTCCTGAAGGTCAAACTATTAATCAACATTACTACCTTCACGTTCTTGCTCAATTCCGTGAAAGAATAAGGAAAAGACGGCCCCAATTGTGGAAGGACAAGTCATGGGCTCTCTACCAAGGCAATGCACCGATTCATTCCGCATTATCAGTCAAGAGGTTTCTAGCCAAATACAGCATCCCAGTGTTAGACCATCCGGCTTATTCGCCGTATCTTGTGCCGTGAGACTTCTATCTGTTTCCTAAGGTAAAATCTGAATTAAAGGGAACAAAATTTGAGTTCCTCGAAGCTGTGCAAGCGAAAGCAGCACGCGTCCTGAAGGAGCTGACAGAAGAAGACTTCCAGCACAGTTTCGAACAATGGAAGATTCGCATGGAGCGTTGTAGGAATAGACGAGAGGTATATATTGAAGGTAATAATAAGTAAATATGTATGAAATGAAAGTAAAATGTTTTACAGCGTCGATCTTGTTATTTAATAGCCACACCTCGTATTTACAGAAAATCGTTGATTTTTTAATATAGGTATATACGGTTTCATAATCTCATAATCCGTGAAAAAATCATCCTTGGTATAAAATATTCTCCGCATAAGTACCTTTAGTTTTGAATACAGTTACAAAAAAGTATCCCAAAAAATTAATAAGATTTTCTAAAGACGTTTAATGCAAACACCAATTATAATGTTATTGAAAGAGATAAGCGATTCAAGTATTACATGTATTATATACATTTTTAGTGCAGATATCTTGAATAGAAGTTCTTTCAACTTAGTTAAATAAAATTTACTCTCTGCAGAATAATGGGAAAATGGGCTTTACTAGGTACTTTCCATATCTGGCATTATCATGTAGCTTCCTCTGTTAACAAAATCGTACAATGCTATGAGATTGTTTAAGAGATTAAGTTTATTTTGTGAAATTTATTCCTTTTCATTACCGAGAAGAAAACTGGGAAAACTGAAAGCCGACTTTTAGCTGGTATATATATATATATATAGATAGATAGATATACGTATCTCGCTGTTTTTCCAACACATTGCAGACGACGACTCAGCAGCCCATTGTATATATTGTATGCCGAGGAATGTCTAGTGCTTATCCTGTTCGGAGAGAAAGGCTTCCGACTACAGGACAATTGTCTTAAAGTACACCTTAATCTTACTGGCATTAGACAAAAGGAATATAAGCGGAAAGCGAGATGTGAATGCTGGTTCTTTTCTATCTCCAATTAAACAATCTCTTCTAATTTAGAAATAAATATTTTAAAAGAAACTTTTATGGAGTTTAACAATGCGAAAATATTTTATTGTGTCTTAATGTTATCACTTGTTCTCGTTTTCATTAACAACAATAATAACATTAAAATATTAACTGGGTCACAGCGCACTGCTCAATTTTTTCCTCAAGTATATTACTTGGTTTTTATTTAATCATTGCAAAATTTATTTTCTAATTGTTTTTTATGCGCCAGCGGTGACTGCGCTCCTACAGTAACGTATTGTATATAGATTTAACTGACTTTATTTTTCTTAATTATCCCCTGGCGTGTTCAGTTTCAGTATGTAAATTTTACATGTTTATCGAAATTTTCCAGTGTAAATACAATGCAAACTTTTAAATTCTTACAGCAAGTTAAGAACAGGCAAGACTCAAATATCAGGATTCTCTTAGAATCAAAAGCAGACGTCACGAGAATAACAATTGCATATCCTCTAAGATGCTTGGAAAATAACGTCATTTCAGTGTAGATCGTTATTTTCTTTAAGGTATTTATTAAATTCTTTTTGCAATACCATAGATTAGGAAGAGATAAACGATTACCTTTATATCGTATAGCCTGATTATTTGAATTATCTTTAAAATCGAAAGCAGATCCGTTAAGTTCCCGATTATAACAATAAGAGATCCTCCAGAAGTGTTGGAAAATAACATCATTCCACTGCTGATCGTTATTTATTTTGAGGTATTTACAAATTCTTTTTGCAATAGTATGAGTTATGAAGTGGTGATTATATGACCAAAATATCTGGATTTTCTTAAAAATCATGTTAAGTTTACGATTGTAACAATAAGATCATCTCCAGAAAGGTCTGAAAATAAATAAAATGCTTTACAATTTGTTTTATGTAATGGTGTTCTTGAGTTTCACAATAATACTAACATTTGAAGGAAACACAAATCATGTGTATATCAACTAATTAAAGAAAGAAAAAGACTATAAATAATAATAATATGTCTCAAATAAATTCTTGTTTCATGAAATAGTAGAAATAAAATAAACAGATTTTTTTATCATAAGAGCTGGAGATATACAAAAAAACTCTCAAAATGTTTTTCGGTCCTGAAAAACTGAATATTCTTCCTTGCTTTTTTCTCTTTATTAATTTTATTTTCGACGAAGTCTAGCAATTAATTTGCGTTGGGAATTTTTAAAAATTGTCGAATATAACACGAGATATTATTGAAAATAGCGGAGTATGTCAACGTGCCCCAATACTTCGAGAGCGAAAAATACATGTACCTATAACGACTCCGAAGAAGGCTGCAGAATATTGGAAAAGGAAAAAGAGCAAAATATAATACATAATTAGGAAGGTATTTCAATATATTCTACCATTCCGTCATGCATTTCTTCACGGTGGCTATACACCGGGTAAATCTTTATAGTCAACGGTCATAATACGCATGTACTTCTCCCGATATTCACTGTTCCCAAGTCATTCGACGTTGTAGGTAGTTGCATAAAATAGTATCGAGTTACTGCATTGTAATTATGGAATTCTACTTTTAAGAATTAACCTTTTGTAATTCATTAACTGTTTATTATATTCTTTTATGTAATTATCTACAATAACGATGTCTAATTTAACAAATTTCTTACGTTTTGCCTTCAAGTCATTCACATTTGAAATCTATTAAGTTAGACATCGTTGTTGTAGATAATTGCATAAAAGAATTAAGTCATTCAGGTAAAGAGAATTAAAGGGAGAAGCACATTCGTATTACGACCATTGTCTTTGTAGAGATTTAGCCGATACGTATATACCGTTCTTTCATATTAAAATGCTACAAACACCGTATCATATTATATTCGGGTCTAGATACCGAATGCCGATCAGAAAATAAAGTGGTGGTGCGCGAGTCAGTCGACTCACAACAACGACTGACTACAGATTACAGATTAAGTAGTTGTTCGTGATACTTGGCGGAAGGCCTATCACTGACTGTCCAAATTGTTTACGTCCAAAAATTAATAAATTATAATTACTTTTAACTGTACAACTAGGTATTTTTACAATAAGTTTCGCATTGAACTAAAAGACGTTTTCTAATAAAACGTTTAAAAATAACTCTTAAAGAAGCTAAAAAATAAAATAACTTCTCGGAACTTAAAAAATACTCTTTAAACAGAAAATAAATATAACTTGCCAAAACTTATAAAATACTTTTTAAATACAGAAAATAAATTCAATTAATTAAATTCTCAAATGTCCCTCCTGCTTACACGTTCTATTACAGTTTCACAAAATTCCTTTCTGCGGTGTTGATCAGCATGAAAAATTTCCTGATGAGTTTGGTATTTATAGAATGTGTATTTATTTTTCTTTAATATCTTATAAACTTTACCCACGCTAATACCTATCTCTTCTGATATTTTAGATATAGTAATATTGGAATTTTCTTCGACCATTGCGCACACCATGACTTCCTGCATTTCTTTATCGTTATTTATTCTCCGTATTTTATGACATTTGCATCCCAAAAACCAACCTTCTGATTTAAACTTTTTAACTACTAATGATATTGTTGTTAATGCAGGAAATGGACGATCTACATACTTTTCAGAGAAAAGGCGCTGGATACGCCGTAAAGAATTACCTTTCAAAGCCCATGTTATCATTTGAATTTTTTCTTCCAATGTGTACATTATCAAAGTAATATAATTAAAAAAATATTTAAATTTAAAGGTCTTACTGCAACACACTCTCCCACATGCAAACCACGAAACCTATGTTTTTATTGTAAAAAAGAATTATACAACACTACGTTGGTGTAATTAATTGTTTTATGTCAAAATTTTGCCTTATTATTATTATTCTTGCACTGCTTTTAGCTTTAAAGTATATAGCAACATTGGCCTAGAATAATGTTTGTAATTTAAAAATAATTATTTGTCGAATTTTGACGTTTTGACGTTTTTTGACGTTTAACATTCATAATTTTCGTTTCCATTACTTACCTCATTTTTGTGATATCCTAAGCAATTTGTAATATACACTGGCAACGAATACACTGATATGTACATATGTATATGATATTTGGGTTTTGCTATGGAAACGCGCACGGTATTCAGTAGTACGGTATTCACACCAGCAGCATCCATCTGCTAATACATTTCGATGATTGGATCGGAGACTTCGTGAAATAGGCACTTTTCTTCCCAGTCAAAGTGATACGTGTAGATCAAGACATCGTCGTACTATCCAAGTTGAAGAAGGAATTTTGGATATTGTTCATCAGGATCCTACTTGCAGCACTAGATAAATATACCAGGATATGAGCGTTCCAAGTAAGACACAGTTCTTTCAGTACTTACGGAAAGGCTTTTAAGAGCGTTTCATGTTATAAAAGTACGACCATTATACGAAAATTACAATTTGCAAACAATAATGCTTTGTAACACAATTTTAAAGATTCAAACATTTTATCATTTATTTTATGAAGCGACAAATGCATGTTCACAAGAGATGGTGTCTTTAACAGTCACAATTTCCATTTTTAGGTGGATTAGATTCGCAGAGCTATTTGAGAATTTGGACACCAAAAAAATTTTCTGTGAATGTTTGGCTAGGCATCTAAAGCCTTGAAATTGTAGAACCAATATTTTGTCCGAATAAACTAAAAACAAATTATTGCGCTGGAGGGAGTATTGGATAATGTTCCATTACACAGACCAACAAGGAAAAAACTTTTTTTTATAAATTTGGCTCCCCTTTATTTTTTTTGACGTGCTGAATCCGAAAATTTAAAATACCACAGGACGTAAAGCTTCCTCGCATGCTTTCTTTACATTATTTATGCATTGCAAGCATATAATAATACCTGTTTTAAAGTTTTTGGCAATCAGACCCAAATTACGAAAATATAGTAAACATTTCGCGAACGGATGTAACATGAGTGTGAGGTGCATTTTTTACAATCGCATTTAAATTTTTTCTCAGACAAATTTGGAGCTGTAAGTGAGGAACAAGGAGAGCGTTTCCCACAAGATATAAAGGAGATGGAGAAACGGTATCAGAGTTGTTGGAATGATGGGGGATTACTGTTGGACCCTTCTACGAGCAACTCCAGAAGCATCATATCAAAGAAAAAGCTACACTCGAACTTTTACCGTGAAGAGATTGAAGATGTATAAAACTTCAGATTAACAAGTAAAAAACTGTTCATATTCAAACTTACACTACAATTGCAATAATAAAATATTAAAATTTACAATTATACTCTGATAATAAATTACGTCCCTTTAAATCTTAACTATATATTTTAATACTATCATACCCAACAAAAGATAAAGATTGCGAAAAATTGGTACGTGGTAGAAAAAAAAACTGGAAAATTTGGATTCAGCACACCAAAAATACATAAGAAACAGGTTGAATTTTGAAAAAGTTTTCAAAAAATATTTATTGGTTGTCCTGTGTTATTATTATCAGAGCCAACATTATGGTAACATAAAATTATAAGTATATTGTCTATTTTTATTAAAAAAATAATTGAAATGATTTATAATAAGAATTTCCTTCAGTAGTTTCCTGGTTTTTTTTTAATATAATTTTCTGGTTCAACCTTTGTAATACATCTTTTCTTAAACAGAAGAAAATTTTTTTCTACTTTTTTTATTTTTATTATAAATGCTAGAGTAATGTAACAATGTAAATTTTTAGTTCCGTTTGGAATTGAAATTATTGTGTAACCTTTGATATATAATTACATAAATAATTCATAAATAATCTATTATATATATATATATATATATATATATATTAACAAATTCAACAAATCTACCTTTTGTTTTCGCATCTACCTGAATATAGATAAATATTAATTATTTGCCTGAATTTTTGAAAGAAAATTAAACTCGTTTAGTGAAAATACTCAAATATTTATAATATTATCCAAGTTATTTGAAAACTCACTGTAAATTTCAATTTCGAAATTTTGTGTTTATGTATTATGTTTTGAAATCTTTAAAAATAGTTGTTGTTTTCGCAAAAATACTTTGCATAAATTAAATATTAATTGCAATGAAAAATACCCGTTATTACATTGATTATACATAGATACAACATAATAATTTATAAAAAAAAATAAAACCATATGTACCATTATTATCAAAAAAAGTAAGTTTAAACAACGCTTTCAAAAAATCTAAAAACAACTAATTTTATTATTTGTAAATACTTTCTTTAAATAACTTCTAAACTTGGAATACCTAAATAAAAATAAATCAAACAATTATATATTGAGTCTAATACCATAATAGTATACATATGTACATACATATGTACATACAGTGCGTATCAGCCAAATGGAATAAATTCGATAATAATTAAATGGAAGGGTGCTCGCTCGGACACGTCGATTGGGATTTTTAGTTGCGTATTTTTTTAAATAGAAAGTTTATATACAGGGTGTGTCATGTAAAAGTGTTCAATACCAACTTTCTTATTTTAAATGCAACACTCTATCAAATATTAAATTTTTGGATTCTTTAGAAAATTCCAGACATATTTCATGTACAATGTCCTATACCTATCTTTGAATGTTTCGGAAATATTAAATGTTTTCAGATTAATAATTTTGTTTACAATTAAAATAAGATTTTCACATAATTGTTTGTTTACCGAACTATTAAGTGAAAATCTTTAATTGTACTTATACTTCGTTTTAAAATACCTTGCCTTAGCAAAGTGTTGGACATGTAAGGCAAATAAAAAAAAGCAGCTGCGAATGCGGTAAGTAATGGTAAGTAACAACTGGATATTGTGCTTGAGTTTGAAGAAAACCCGCATACTTCTAGTAGACAAGCAGCGTCATTGTTCGATGTTTGCCATTCATCGATTACTCGCATACTAAAAGAAAATAAAATGCATCCCTATAAAATTATACCAACTTAGGAGCTCATGGAAGACGACTTTGATAGGAGAACGTATTTTTGTGAACAAATGATGACGATGTTAGATAACAATGTGATCCAATTAGAACATATTTTATTTTCTAATGAGTGTACTTTTACGCTTCACGGTCATGCTAATCGTCAAAATTGCCGCTATTGATCCAAGGAAAATCCTCACTGGATGAGGGAAGAACATAAGCAATACCCTGAGAAGGTTAATGTTTGGGCAGGAATTGTTGGAGATCATTGTTGGAAAGGATCGTAGGTCCTTTTTTCATTGATGGAAATTTGAATGGCGACAATTATTTAGCATTGCTTCAAAATAATCTCGTGCCTGCTTTGACAAACTTATATCCTGATCTAGCAAACCCACAAGTTCCAGCAAATACGATGTGGTTCCAGCAAGATGGAGCACCACCCCATTACCAAATCAATGTCCGGCAGTACCTCAACCAAATATTCCCGAATCGGTGGATAGGTAGGCGAGGATCGATGGAATGGCCAGCACGATCCCCTGATCTAACGCCATTAGACTTCTTCTTATGGGGATATGTCAAGAGTATAGTATACAAAACTAAACCCCTCGACTTATCTGACTTAAAAAGACGAATAATTGTTGCGATTAGATCGGTCACACCTGAGATGTTGAGCAACGTTAGAAGAAATTTTTATTATGATTAGGATGTTGTCAAGACGTTTGCTGCAAACACTTTGAACATCTCCTACAGTGACATCAATGTTTTTCTTGTTATTTTTTACATTATCAAAAATTTTTCAAATTAATCTGAAAACATTTAATATTTCCGAAACAGTCGAAGATAGGTATAGGATATTGTACATAAAATATGTCTGGAATTTTCTAAAGAATCAAAAAATTTAATATTTGACCGGGTGTTGTATTTAAAATAAGAAAGTTGGTATTGACCACTTTTACATGACACAGCCTGTATATAGACATTTATTTAAAAAAATACGCAACTAAAAATCCCAATCGATGTGTCCGAGCGTTTTTTCGAACACCTTTCCATTTAATTATTATCGAATTTATTCCATTTGGCTGATACACACTTTCATGATCGTCTGTCCACCTACTACCATATGTTCTTTTTAACGCTGCGCTTGTGGAGAAATGTATAAAATGTAACTACTTTAATCATCACTTACATAAAATAAGAATATAAATATTCGAAAATTTCTCTTTGAACATTATATTTAATATTTTAGTCTGCCAACAGTCTATTGAAACGATTTATATAACACGAAAATAACTTTCCTTTCTTGGAAATTCATTCAAATTACGTTCGTCGAAACGAATCGACGAAAGTGACGTATATCTCTCGCATAAACATCAATGGAATAAAATACAGCACGAACATAGAAAACAACTTAATTATACGTCAATTTGTATTTATTAAATACTAAATCATGGTTAGAAAATCTCGGAAAATGACTTGGCCAAATCGCATTTCTGGATTTATGTCGGATATAGTCAAACACAAAAGGCATTAAAAAATCGTTGCGCCATAAATATCGTGGAACGACGAAAATATCTTATAATCGCTTGTTATGGCAATTATTATTATAAATAGCCCTGTTCTTTATGCAATCTGAAATCATCGTTACTTATATTTTTTTTTGAGAAAATGTAAGATATTTAAAAAAGTGGAAATATAGATTTGACCTGGACTTCGTAAGTTTCTGTCTATCGCTTATAAGTCTTGCTGAACAATTTTTCTAGTTCACAGTAACGTACATCCTTGTCTGGACGAGTAAACGAATAAATAAGGTATGTAGTTATAACGTAGGAAAACGACTTAAAAATCAATTTTTACAGGTCACGCTATCTTTGCAATGGATCTTCGCGTCACTGACATGATGCAAGCTATCGCTAATGCCTGCGTACGTCCTCCATCGGTTTCTATCGCTGGTTACCCAAAGGATTGTTCAACATTACTTAAAAGGTATACATAAATTTACATCACAATTGTCAAGACATCCATGTAGCCTATGAATAGCGAATAGTAAAGATTGTGTTTTATATTATCGAACATGTGATGGGACGATATACTTGTTACTGCTGCACAAACAGTTATTATTTAATTTTTATGTGCTGAATGAACATTATAAAGCTGCCAATATTTATCATCGTTTACAAATAGAACGGATGGATAAAGATGCGTTAATCGGCTGGTATGTCAAAAATAAGTATTCGCGGTAAAGATTAACTTTTCCCTAATAATAAGGATGGGATGTTATTATTAATTATAGAAAATTAGTTCAAAATTTACTATACTGGACTAGGATGATACTGGTTAGTGGACATAGTTAGCTAAAGCTAACGTCTAGAGATACAGGTTCGAGTCTTAATTGCACATGCCGTATATATTATTTAGACATTTATTCATACAAATTACTATCTAACGAGTTCACAAATTTATACAAAATACTAAAGTAACTAGACAAAATTTGCCACCACACCGGCAACTGATGAAAATGGATACGTGGGTTCAGTAATATTAATGACCCGAGATAAAAAAGTCATTGCAAAATTACAAACTCCGAGTAAATTATGCCTACCGCAGTAATGAATAGTGCAAAGAATTAATTATACAATGGTCTAACTATTGTACTAATTGTAGAACATTTTCAAAGAGATCTAAAAAAATAATAGCATTCCTAATGAATTATATTGAGGAAAAGAGAAATGAAAATGACTACATAAAAATTTGATAGTATAATAAAAAATGATCCTAACCCACATTGCTAATAAAATGTAAATATTCCATCAATGGCCATAGAACAATTGAACACTAAATAAATGCTTAATTACACATCTTATAATAATAATAATAATAATAATTTATTGATGTATATCTACATACACACGTCATTGCATAATCATATACATATAAATAAAAACACAAAAAGAAAACCTTTGTGGCTCACAATTAATGCGCCACCAAACACTTTAAAACCCGCAAGATCTATGCAAAACAAAACACGAGAGTAACAATTAAAACATAAAAACACAAAAATGGTAATGTCAAAATTTATACTTCAGAAAGTCATTTACTGAATAGAAAACGTTCTCCATCAGCACCGTTTTTATTAATCTTTTGAGACTAATCCATGGTAGGCTCCTAAACCTATAAGGCAAAGCATTGTATATCTTCACGGCCATGTAATTTGAACTTAGCCGACTTTTCCCAATGCGATGATACGGTATGACCAGACTACTTTGGTTTCGTGTTTCAAATTCGTGAAAATCACCATTTTTGCAGAACTTATCTGGAGACTTATGAACAAACTCCAGGCAAGCAAGTATATACAAGGATGAGAGGATCAGTATTTTGTGTTTTCTGAATAGGTTTACACAACTTGTGGTATTAGATACACCACTAAGAGCTCTGATTGCACTCTTTTGCATCCTGAAAACCGCCTCAGCCGCGCCAGACGCGCCCTACATCAATAGACCATACAAGACCCTGCCCTGAAAATTTGCATAGTACACAGTCCTAGCCGCCTCGGGTGTAGCCACTAGTTTTACTCTTCGTACAGAGTATATTGCTGATGCCAAATTGCGACACGAGTTATCAATGTGGCACTCCCAAGTCAGGTTGCTCGTAATCAGCAGACCCAGAAACTTAATATTCGCTTTGGGCTCCCTCGTCACTCCCCTTGTTGTTATTGCCAGCTGTTGGGTTTTGTCCTGTATTAATTTCATAAGATTGCTACTAAACCACTCACTTGCTTCCCCCAATGCAGTCTCCATATAAGCCTCTGCAACTTCCCTGCACTGGGCACGCACTATTATGGACGTATCATTTGCAAACTGGGGGACTCTACCCACGGTGACATTATGGGGCATATCATTGACATAGATTAGAAACAGAAGAGGCCCCAATATTGACCCCTGTGGAACCCCCCGATCAATTGGGGCTGCATCCGAAAGCCGATCATTCCAGTATACCTTCTGTCTTCTGTTTGCCAAATACGAACCGATCAGCTCATTTGCCTGTCCTCTCACTCCATACATATATATATAAATAATTTATAAAGAAAATTGCCGAAATTTCGAACTTTTAAAACTAACGGGTGGCGCAAAGGTAATGTCATAATTTGAACTGGCTGCCATTTTGTTATAAATGAAAAAAAGAACTCTGTTTTCATAAAAAGTTTATTTGAAAATGTAATTAATTGGAAAAAATTCCTCCCGAGTTGATGCACAATTGCCGTCATTTTACGGCATTTTGAATTGTTGCTCGCAAAACATCTGGCTCCAAATTGTTGATTTCTCCTTCAATGTTAGCTTTCAAAATTTGCAAGGTTCGTGGTTTATTGTGGTAAACACGAGATTTTAAAAAGCCACAAAGGAAGAAATTTGGTGCCGTTAAATCTAGCGATCTAGACGGCCAGTTCAAATCTCCAAAACGGGAGAGCACTTTACTTGAAAAGTGGTGTCTCAAAATCTCCATCATTGTCCGAGCTGTGTGAGCGGTTGCTCCATCCTGTTGAAACCAACAATGATCGAGACCCAATGCAACAACTTACGTCAAAAAAAACTCGTTTAGCATCTGCTTGTAACGCTCAATACTTACTGTTACGGTGGTGCCATCGGCGTCTTCAAAAAATAAGGGCCAATCACTGTTTCACGGCAAATGCAGTACCGCAACAGTTTGAACATGGAACGCGACGATGAGGAAAACGACGACGAAATTCACGCTGGGCTAACACAGACTGAAAATTTGTCAAATAAGCAGTAACAATAATTCCACTTTCTTGAGGTGTGTATTACCCCATGGCTTGTTGCAACTAATTCTCTCTACATCTACATCATAAATGTCAAAACACAGTGACACTTGGCGCCATCTGCAAAAATGGCAGCCAATTCAAATTATTACATTACTTTTGCGCCACCTGTTACAATATAAACTTGTTTAAACTGAGTCGGCAATAAAATAATTTAAATAATTTGTTTTAGAATTATAAATGATATACACTTTTATGTGAATATTTTATCTAAATTTCTTCAATTAAGAAAAAAACAAAATGAATGCTTCAAATATAGATTGTACCCAAAATTAAGTAAAAAAGAATATATATAAAATAATAATTTACATGCTCTCGTAGCACATTTGTATAATACGTTTACATAAATATTTCATTGCACAAAATATGTATTTTTCATATTTTGATATATGTATGTATATTCTCACAAATATTTCCCATTTTGAATTTTGAAAATACTTTATTATTGAAAAGTCGTTCGCTTTCGTTTCGATATCTAGTCAATACAGATATGGACAGATTTTGCCCTATGTATTGGACGTATGTATATTGAATGATTATTTTACCTGCTTTGAACAAAACAGATTTTACAAAAATAAAATATGAAAAATTTCATGCGGAACAAATTGGTTTAATTATTTATACTCATTGGTTACACTATATTTGTATACATGAACATTTAAAATTAGAGAATACAATTTTAGTTTGAAATAACAATTTTCGGAAGAAATAAACGCAATAAAATATTATATTTTAGATTTTTTGATTTCGCCATATCATCAGGAAAATATTTTTTAAAAATTTTACTGTTTTACTTAGTTTTATATTTACCGTTCAACATTCTACACATATTTCTTTAAATTATATTCCACTAATGTAGATTTCATATTCTATATTTATTCACCCGATCAGCGATATATCACTAAGTTATCTTGCTGGGAACTCGGATTTGAATCCAAGACTATTACCCGAATTCGATAATACCATGCCCAAGAACAGGGTCTAAAACTCAAAGTCAAAGTTATTTTCACTTTCTAATACCTTTCATTGTTCTATTTCTAACAGTCATTTGATTCGATCAATAATTTTGGTAAACAAATGAAGGAGTACAAAATGGTACAGTAGGCTAAATCCAAACTAATAAATATTACAAAGCAATTTTGAAGTGGTTTAATTGTTTTCGCAGTGGCGATGTGAGTAACCTATAGAAGACCTATTGAAACCACAATTACAAGGAATATTAAGAGAATGTATATATATAATGGTGGGAGTAGGAATCGAAAATGGTCCTAATAAATACATGAATATTTACATACAAGGAAACTGAAAATTATGAAATGAACACCTGTAAATAATGGACGATACAAAATTGGTTAACATTACGACAAATATTAATCCAAATACGAAAGGAGGTGTGAGTTATCTGAAAAAATAGGGCATGGTAGCATGGAAACGTTGTTATTTAAGAGTCCTAGTTTAAGTTAAAGAAGAGGAAGAAGGGGAAGAGAGAAAGTTGCCAGGAAGATAGCCTTTACTCACAATTAGGGAGAAACATTAACGAGTAAACCTTTATAAGTATAGTTTAAGGATACTTGAACATAATTTACAGGACTTTCAATGGCGTTTTACAACAGTAGATAAAACTTGGATACATTATTGCCAACCTGAAACTAAGGAACAGTAGAAACAATAGGCTTCAGTCGAAGAATCTGTTTCAATGAAAACGGAAACCAAGTACTCAGAGAGAAAGCTGATGGCCACTGGTTTCTGGAATAAAAAAGATAAATGTGCAATATTGTGCGACCTCTCTGAATCATTTAAATAAAAATTAAAGAAAAATTCTCTTATATTGTTGACAAAAAAAATTTCAAAATTTGCACCAAAACAACATATAAGTTCATTTTTATGCAATTGTTACAAAACCCTTTTCTTTCTGTTTATCTGGATTATTCAAATTGTTCGTAATTACAAATACGAGTACGAGAAGCAGTTTGAAAGAAAATCGAGAAAATCATCCTTAATGTTAATACTATTTCTTTTTTTCTAATATGTTGGTCGTTTTGTTCTAATTATAACCTTAATTGTTTTTTATAGGAAGTTTCGACCATTGGGTTGATAAACATTTAATCTATATTATCGACGTTTCGGGGAAGAGGTTCTTATTTTTCAAGTTATTTATTTTCTTAAACATTTGTTAAAAATGTAATTCTTTTGTTTAATATTGTAAAATTTATAAATACGCAAGCATTTTTCCTTAGACTCTGAAGAGAATGAATAATTCTTATTGCAACCTCACAATTAAAAAAAAATTAGTATTTTAAAAATACTCGTGTTTGTAAGTTTTGCAATATTAAAAAAAAATAAATTTTAACAAATGTTGAAGAAAGCAAATAACTTGAAAAAGGACGGCCCCTCCACCGAAACGTCGTTAATTTAAACTAAATATTTTATTAACTCAATGCTCGAAACTCCTAATAAAAAAAAAGTGTAGATTGTAGTTAATGCTATTTGAAATATTAAGCAGTGGGAACAATGGTAGAAGTGAATATGAAAAAAAAATTGGAAATGACTCGAGGTGAACAAACAAAATACAAAGCACGCCATTGCACCAGCTGTAGAACGAAAATATAAGTAGTAAAACGAAGATTAAAATGTATAAAACAATGAAAAGATTGTCTGTGCAGCAGAGATAGACATGAACCTAACCAATGAAGATGAAAATTTTAGGATTTAAAAACAAATTGAAGAAAAATATTTGAACTAGAAAAAACCAATAATGGAAGATATAAAAAAAATTCATTAGGTTCAAGATAAAGAAGGCATAATTGAGTTAAGAAAATCTCAAGTACTAAGATGACACGACCATATACACAAAAAGAGAAAGGAAAATAGATGAATAACCATATCGAAACCAAAACCTTTAAAAAAGAAAACTCAAGACACTGTAGAATTTCAGACAACCAAAGTACCATAAAAATTATAGTATGGAAGCAGAAGCTCAATGCCAGAATTATTGCAAAAAATCGGGGAAAAAACTAAAGCAACAGACATTTGCACAAACATAATAAAATGGGCGCTTCGCCACTCCGCTTTAAAGACGCTTCAATGTATTGCAAGATATATAATGACATTATATAACGGTTAAGTTTGTACTCTTTTCTGAACGATTGTAAGTTGTGCACCTTTATATAAAGTACTAATCAATTATGCAGGAATATCTTAGTTGGTGCTCTCTTGCCGACTATTGCAAAAGAACAAAAAAAATCAGTTATGTTAGTAAAAGAATCTAGGTCCCAGAAACAAAAATCCCTACGATTTTTCCCTTCGTAGTGAAAACGCTAAAAATATTTTTTAACTTTGAATTTCAAGGAATTATTTATAGAAACTTATACTAACTTAACTAATAACCACAATGTCAATAAATTAAATTTTGCAGTATATTAAAGAAAGCTAAATACAGATGCTTGAAAGTTCTTACAGCGCTAGAAACGTTCTTAGACGACAAAATGATTCAAAAAATAAAGCAAGAAATTTATGAAAATGAAAATTTTCTTTGAAATATTCACACGATTTTAGCTCATAATTTAAAGGAAACTGAAAAGCTTGATATGCCATGTCTACAAATATGTTGAATATGTGCCCTTTAATCAATATTTGTAACTTTATTTAGATCAAAGTGTGACATCTTCTGTCTGTGCTTTCTACTTTCATTTTGTCGTCTAAGGATGTTTCTTGTGTTGTAAGTATTTAATATCTTTTGTACTTGGTTTTCTTTGATATATTCCTAAAATTAATTCATTTATATTATGATTGTTAGTCAAGTTCATTAATGTGTCCTTCCTTCCTTAAGTAGCCTGTAAGCAAACTCTGACTGAACATGTTATATATATTATGAAACAAAAAGACAAATCGCTTGGTAAAATTAAACGAGATTTCGTACAAAAGTTTACTGCGATGAGAACAATGAATGATATAAAAAAGTTGTCAGAAAGCAATACTTACTGAACTTTAACAAAAAGTTTCGTTTTTCTTGTCTTTCCTTTGGATTAATTTAATCTGGTTTGTTATTCGATTATAACTGTCTGTAGATGTAAATAAGTGTAGTGCCAAGAATGCAAACACATCTATGGCAAGCATTGCATTCCGAAAATCACTAGAGAGATCCAAAAAAACATTACTATAATTATTCTCTGTTCGAGATGTTGGTCCTAAGAAGGTAAGCAGCAAGGCAGAAGAGACTAAGTTTTCTTGCCCATAGGAATCAGTATAGGTCTCTAGATAATGTTTTTTGGCAGACACAGGCCATAAAATAACAATTCGTTGACGAAACAATTGTCACTATTTTTTAAGGATGTTTTGTAAAACTCACACAACTTAGTTTTGGTGTTTAATTTTGTTATAAACTTTCATCAAGTGAAGGCCACATCAGTTAATTATGTGTTCTATATATTCGTTCATTGGGAATGATTTTCTATTGTCCAAAAATAGCATTGCTTCTCGCTAGGTGTTTTCGTCTTCATGATGGTCGTAAACCAGTCCAACTTCGAGGGGAAACAGCTAATTTTGAGGTCTCAAATGTACATTTAAGAAGTTCTGGAACTATTCACTTTACGATATATACAAATGCTAAAAAATATTACATTCAAACAAGACGGGATACGTCTTCATATTACAACTACTACACTACCAGTCATACAAGCGGCCAACATCAATATTTTCAATAAGCCTGCGCGGTCGCCAGACCTATAGCTTATAGAACATAATAGGTCGGATATTGGTATGGTTCCAAGTTCTCCGAATGATTTTGCAACAGCTACAGATTGCATGGAACGAGCTTCCACAGATCTATGGAACATTTTATTAGAAATATGCTCGGGTAAATAGCAGAATGCTTCGTTTATGTGGAGTGGCAACTCGTTGTCAAATTTTCATTATAAAAGATACATCTTTTTCAAAGAAAATTTAATTAGTAATACAATAAATATTTGGGCAAAATTTGTTTTAAAAATTCATTCTTTCACTATCTGATTCAATTTTTTTTAAATGGTACAGCTGGAACAGTTTTCTATTAATTTTACACATCCAGTAATCTAAATATCCTTCAAAATCCCACAGTTTTTATCTTAAAAATGATTATATTACCACACTAATTTATTTAAATTATGCATCTATTGATTTTGTCAATATAAAATAATGTAAAACTGGGTAAAATAATACAATAGCACCACATTACTAAATGCTTTTATACATATTGATAACATTAAATTGTATTAAAATAAAGGATGTCATAACGCAATATGTTTCGGCAATTAATATTAAAATATTCCTACATGTACTGTTTAATTAATTAAAATATTGTATCCGCAAAAATTATATGCGCTGCTCCATAAATATTGCATTATTAATATATTATACATATTTACATGTATTCAATACATTATACAATATATGCATGTGCATTATATGTATGTAAATCGAAACATATTACACAACAGTAGCAAAAAATAAAAATTTATAATTGAAACTACATACGTATTATTTTGACACTTTTTTTATTGCTACTAAGTCTGTAACATAATTTAGAACTAAATACAAGGAGAGTCAAAAAAGTTTATTTACTAAACTGTGACTATTCACATTGGTGATTACATCTTAATCGTGAGAAAGTGCTTCTTCTATTAATATTTAAAAATAATGGCATCCTACGCAATTTGTGCTGCAGCAAGTCCTATTTTTTAAATATTTACAAACCGAAGAAAATAATAGAAACGGAAAGGTGAATTGTGAACAGTTTATTGAGAGAATTAAAAGAAAACAGGGAATGATTATTTAGGAATTTTACCAGTATATCTCAAGTCGATTTTTCCTGTTAGAAATTCTAACACCAAAAATACGAAAGTGAAACACTAACGTAAGAGCTATTTCAGTCCACAAAAACCACACAACTTTGAGCACGCAACTCATACGAGGATAGTTTGAGAAGTAGCGAGAATGATACATAGGTGGCGCTCTAATTGGTAAAACATATGCACTGTAATTTAGATTGCCTATTTATATGATTACATTCCGATATTTAGATAAATCGGTTGATTAGTTTATTTTTGACAGCGGATTGAAAAAAAAGCAACACGTCGTTTCGTTAAAATGGAAAAAGCAGAGTATCGTGCGGTGATTAAATATTTCGTAATTAAGGGTATGAAAGCTACCGAAATAAAAGATGAGTTACGGGAAACATTAGGTGAATCTGCTCCATCATCCGCCACAATAAGTAGATGGGTAAATGAATTTAAACGTGGTAGAATAAGCTGTGTTGATGAGGCGCGCTCTGGGGCACCCAAAATCGTGACTTCTAAGGAAATGATTATAAAAATCCATAATATTATTACCCAAGATCAACGACTCAAAGCGAGAGAGATAGCAGACATGGTAAACATTTCAACAGAACGCGTACACCACATTTTAACGAATGAATTGGGCCTTTCCAAGCTTTCGGCAAGATGGATGCCGCGATTGCTTACGACTGATCAAAAGTTCACTCGTTTGCGCATTTCCAATGAGTGTTTGGACCTTTATAAGCGGAATCCGGTTGATTTTTGTAGGCGATTTGTTACTTGCGATGAAACTTGGATACACTAGAGTACACCCGAAACTAAACAACAGTCGAAACAATGGTTAGAACGAGGTTCTGCACCTCCAAAGAAAGCTAAAACCACTTTATCGGCAAACAAGGTGATGGCATGAATTTTTTGGGATTCAACGGGCATTTTGCTCATCGATTACCTTCAGAAAGGTGCCACAATAAACGGACAATATTATGCAGAACTTCTACAAAAATTAAATGTTGAGATTCGTTCTAAACGGCCAGGAATGGCAAAGAAAAAGATTCTGTTTCACTAAGACAACGCTCTCTCGCATACCAGCACAGTTGATGTCCAATATCCACGAGTTGCATTTCCAATTAGTACCGCATGCGCCTTATTCGCCGGATCTAGCCCCTTCCGACTTCCACCCTTTTCCAAAATTGAAAACGGCACTAGGTGGAAAGAAATTTTCGTCTAACGACGAGCTTATCATCTTCGTAAATGAGTATTTTGCAAGCCTTCCGGAATTGCATTTTAGAGATGGCATAAGGGCATTAGAGTACCGTTGGAATAAATGTATTGCTCTTTTAGGAGAATATATAGAAAAATAAAAATTATTTTGTATTTAAAAAATTTTTTTCTCTTTTCCATTCTCACTACTTGTCAAACTATCCTCGTATGTGCTGCTTCATGTGCACAAACATGCGCTTAAACATTAGACCTTAAACACTAGAGTAAGAAGCGTAATCATTGGAGATTATGTCTGCAAAAAAAGAGACTGCTGAGAATTTAGAAATCAATGCATGGACTGTTACTTTTGTAAATTTGAGAGCTACCTTACCTTAGCGAAATGCCTTTCGTGGCTCTTGTGGTAGTGTAAATCTGATTTTCCATGGTTCTTATTCTGTCACTATTAAAACAAAAAATGTGGTAAATTTTGCCATTAAAATCGTTTTTAGAACATTCCACAATGTCAACAATGTTAATATAGTTTTTGAAAAATATGGAATTTTGCAAATATACCCTTTTGAACAAATTACGGTTTTCGTAAAAATAAAAAGTTTTGAATTCAACTTTCGTAGTACGTAGTAAGTAATTCTAGCATACAGACTTACTACTTTTTATAGCGAAATCTTTCGAACTTTAGAGATAATGTTCCTTACAAATTAAAATTTTGACATTTTGACTTAGTTTTTCATGTTCTTATAACTAAGGAAAAAGATTAACATAAATATTAATATCAAAATCGTATTTAGGACCTTCGAAAATGAAAACACGAGTATTTACCAATTTCCTGTAAATTTTCAAAAATATCGATTATTACTAGTCCTTTTCACAAAATGAAGATTTTTATCAAAATAAAAAGCTTCGATTGTAGACTTCCTAGTAAGTAAAATAATAGTTTTTATTTCCTCAGAACTAAAGCAAAAGCGTTACAGAAATTTTGACCTGACCATCTTCAAATGGTTATTACTGCCAAGTTTTTATATTTATACACATATAAAAACTTGGCAGAAAAACCAGAAAGTTTTATCGGTTGCTCATTCAGTTAAGTTTATTCAAAAAATTAAAGACTGTTGATTGGACGATGGGAATATTATAATATTATTCGACGTAACGTAATTTTTTCCTTAAGTGCTTATTCCAAAGATAAATTTAACAAATTTACTTTATAAGAATAAAATTGAACCTGAAAAAGTAAATTAATATTTGCGGTTGACAACTCTATGTACGTCTCAAAATCGTTTCCAAGTCGAATGTAAATTCTATAAACAAAAACAATAAACAACAATGGATAATTTCTTTTGAAGTTGAATTTAAAAACACAACACTAAATATTTACCAAAAGTATGGATTAGGTATGTAAACGATACTTTCGCAATTTTCAACACGTACAAGTGTAATTCAGACTATTTAGTTAAGCAATTAAATTAAAAATTCCCGACGAACAAATTCACGCTTGAAAAAGAAAATAAACCTTAATAATACCTTACCGTTTTTCGATACCCTAGTAATTATGATAGAAATAACAATAAAATAGAAATTGATTTTATTATGTCCCTGTATGAGTTATACATACATGTTCTGCAAAATTATTCTTTTGGACAAAAAAATGGTATCGTTATTTTCTTGTAGGAAAAGTGCTGCCTTTCTTTTTGTTAGTGAGAATTTTACACAGGCTCTATTTTATCATTCGCATTTATGTGGTTTTCTGAATTTTTGCAGTTATGTAGGTTGTATTAGAAATTGCCGTAAATGTCATTTAGGACTATACGATGAGTAACCTATATGAATTACACCACAATCTTTAAAAACAACTTACGTAATCCTGGCCTCGTGGGTGCATTCATTATCATGGATACACATTTAGTTTGTTTTCCTAGTTGATTTTGAAAACTATTGTCATTCTTTTTATAATCGAAAATTTTACAATTACTTATTGTTGATAATTTCAACTGTGTGCAGATAACTTTATAAAAAAATTACTCGAGGTGATCACAGAATATATTTCATTGTGACTTTTCCAAATCTAATGTGGTTTTCATGTCTCTTTGGAGTCTTTTGACCTTTTTACGTAAGCTCGCAAAAGTTGGGCTTGATTATTGCTCTTTCGTTCTCTTTGTAATCTTAATCTCATTTCAACTGTTCTTTTCTCTTTAGTTGTAGAAATATCAGATCACTTAACTGATAGGAACACCTTGATGGGTATCAGATTCACTTGCTCTACGGTGTTTACCTCACAACGTTGTGTCTAAAGATACATAAACAAACCAGAATGGCAAAGATAAACCAAGACCATTTGTACAGATAAAGATCTCTACAAATGGTCTTGATTCTTCTTTGCCATTCTGGTTTGTTTTTTCATATACAGTTACTGTACTTTTGTTTCTGGAATTTGCTTTGTGCCTGTTCCCAAGAGTAGTAGGGGAAATAACTTTATCAGGTCAGAATCCCTCTTGATCAAGCGAGGTTGGGTCTGTTGTCTAGTTGAGCGTTATCTATCGCTCTTTCCTGCAACTATGCGACTGTGGGCAGGTTAATTTCTACCAGCATAGAATTTGGCTTTATTCCCCGGGAATGGTACTTGCCGTATTCACACACCAACAGCAAACCTTTGAAATATTTATTTCAAATATTTTTTTGAATTTTTGTAATGTACCTCTGTATAACTCTGATATAAATTGAAATTAATGCACGCTGGATATTGTTATTTCTAATTTTGATTGTGATGTTCAACGTGATTCTTCACCTTTAATATTGTATACTTAAATTTCATCAGCGGATCTATCGTTCTTGGCATGTAGTACATCGAAAAACATTCGTTTGAAATGTAGTAGTTAATAGAAATGCAAAGCTTCTTTATTTTCAATTTACTGAATTCATTGCTGGGAATTCGCTCTTTAGATCAACTGGTTCTTTTTTTTCCATCGACGAAGAGTTTTATATAACCAATAGACACTGTTTTTTTAATTTTTTGTATGGGGATTTAGGAAACTACAAATACAGGCTAAAAGAGGAAAGGAGTGTGCTTTTATGAACTTGATTTAATGCTGCTGTTGTATTTTAGTAAAAGTTCACAGCTTACTAGATATTTGCAGTAGACTAAATTGCTCCATTTTCTTTAACCTCGTATAATTACTTTATTATTAGATTTAAAGAAAAGTTGAAAAGAAAAAGTCCTAAGATAGCTATACCCTCTATCAATTGGTGATAATTATTTTTTATTGGACTTGTCTTTTTTGAATTATGATTTAAACTTTTGTTTTTCAATAGTACCCATAATTTTTTGTGACCCAAAATTTTGTTTTTTTAATAACACCCATAATTGGCTATTACTTCATTAAAAAGAGTTTACTTTTCCTGTTACACAAATAAAAAGAGACCAACGTTAACATATTTATCACGGCAGATTCAAATTATAGCCCACAATAAAAGATAGCTTCCTTCAACTTTTCTATTAACCGTTTGTTAAGTTTTCCAATAACAAAAGCAAGATACGAAACAAAATTAAATTTTATTAAAAACATCGTGAGATTCAATGGTTTTGATTCGGAAATAATCATGACACTAACTAGAAAAGCTGACTTAAAAAAGACAATCCGTGATGACACATGTTTGGCATCTCAAAACAGTAGCAATAAACAATTTGTGAAACAGGAAGCATCCGTTTTATCGATTTATAAAAAATCTGAACGCGTATTTCAAGTTGCATTTCAACCCGAAAACGCTACAAAGTGCGAAAGATAAAGTCGAGTTCAATCAGAAATCCGGTATATCAGGTTATTACATATGAAATGTCCGATTTTGTAACGAATAAAAAAAAGTCTAAATTTAAAAAAATATAAATATTTATTCTGCAAAATAGTCTCCATTCACATCAATAGTTTGTTGCCAACGGCCTGGAAGCTGAAAAATTCCCTTTGAAAAGAAATCTAGGTTTTGACGGCTCACATATCTCGTGCCGACAGCATTTCCATAGGCGAGACAAGGACAGGTGTATTAATCTTTCCAAGAAATGGAACAGGTACACACTTCAAAATAAATACCCTTTTCTACAAATACAATAATAATTTTCACCAAAAACATACACGTCTTCACACAGGTGCGATTCAGTTCAGACTGAAGGAAAAAACGGACATTACATTTGTAACAACCTGATATATGAAATAATTTGTCGAGATCGTGATAAGAAATACATCGCGGTCAATAAGAATCAGGTATAAAGAATATATCTCGCACATTAAATTTATTCAGCCAGACAAATCCAGTTTAATGAAAGATGTATTAGATAAAAATCATAGCATAACCGGAGACTACGAAAATTTAATAGAAAATATAAACAATTAGCGTGAAGTAAACAGTTGCGAGAGCATTTTTATTGTGAAAAGTAAAAACCATGTGGTCAATGCGATCCATATTCTGGTAAAGTTTGGAAGTGATTGCGGGGGCGTACATTAGAACAAGCATTAGCTTCTAAAACTAAGAAATATTAATTTAGAGATGTCTTATGAACGTCGGTGTGTGTTTTGGATTTGGTAGAATGAATGTACAGAATTTTTTCTGTATAAGTATTACTGCGAATCCAAGTGCGGCACTGTGATTAATAATCTACTGATGATGACAACTTACTTATCGAAATACGTATACAGAGTACGAATATTGACATGGTAAGGGTTTTTCTTTGCTTTTTTTGATTATTTAATTGTAATGACAAGAATTGGAATTCGTCCAATATAACCTGCAGATCTTTCTAGACTATTCAAACTTTATTTTAGAGATCATGAAATAGTGTCCTGCATTCAAGTGCTTCTATAATGTACCCTTTTTCCTGTAAATTAACATGACTGGACATCAAATTGAACATACAAGACATTAAATTACATTGCCTCTAGAACTTAAATTTTTTCCGTTTCAAAACTTATTTAAAAAATATTTTCCTAAAAATTATTTTAAAAAAATCAGTTCTACGTATATGTAGTTAAATTGAACAAATAACAAAATCAGCATATTAAAATAAAGTAAACCACCTTGAGCGGAATGAGAGCAACTGACCGGAAAAACGGCACGGCAATATGGCGGCATACATCCATTTAAACGTTAAGGTCGGTCGAATAAATTTTCTCGGAGCCCGTCGAAAAAAAAGTTGCAGTAATAAAATCACTTCTTGCCAAATACGGGGGTCTCTTACGGTCGGACTAAATTCTGATCGGAAGATTTAACGGCCCTTGTTGCTTACGGAAAAGAAGATCCGGGACGTAAATGCTGTAATTGACTGAATCTTTGCGACGAATCCAACAGAACTGATTGTAAAAGTAAATGAGGGAAACTGTTAATACCTTTAACGACTGGCAGGAATATATAACGAAGAAGTTTTAGTACAGCGTCCGATTTTAATGGGATCAAAAACATCATTTATATGAACATTTTACTTCCAGATTGTTTTGAATATTGTCGTACCTGGGGTATATTAATTTGATGCTTTTTAGTTTATTTCTTTTTAGTATTAAATCTAAAATTCTTTTTTGAAAACTCTTCTGTTGATTAATACTTTGTTTGATTAAAATCTTACGTCCAATATTTTAAATTCTCTTTAAATTTGGAAATAAAAGGTTCGATAACTACTCGGACATGTCACAATTCTCTCACAAGATTTTTTCGTTACTTTATAAAAACATAAATAAAACCACTCGTTAAACCAATTGAAATTTCAAGAAGCATCTAACACAATCTAAGTTCCACAAAGCAAAGCTATCAGGTATTTATATCTAATAATTCCGTAGCGTATCATAACGCTTATACAAAGAGTCCAAGTTACATTTGCTCTTAGCTATTATCGTCAGTTCATACCTCTTCTGTTCTCATTTTCTATATTTATCTCAGACTTTACTCGGTTTCTCTGTCTAATTGAAAATAAAAGATTTACTTCACCTTTTGAGTATGTAGCAGTTCCCGCACAACTTTTTTTTCATTTTGCCTTTCTCACATCTTTTTGGTTTGTGAGATAGAACAGACACAATCCACAACCGGGAAACCTGACCAATTAAGTAATCCAAAATTTCTATTATTAAAATGCTAGTAGAAACAAGACCAAGATAACATAGAGGCTAAAAGAAGCTAAATTCAATGAGCACATGCATAAAATCCAAGAGACTCGAGAGAGAGATCCGGAGGCCACAGTAGACCTAAATATGTCACAATGGAACCACCTCAAGTAATCTTTAATAAACAAATTATCAAACTACAAATTGAAAAATATTAATGATGATATAAGACTTCGTTTAACTTGCTCTTCTATTTAGGATTCTCCATCTACTGAGATTAGAGTAACCCATATTAGTAAAATAATTATAATAGTTAATAAGCGTTTATTATTAAAATCTAATCTCGTCACTAAAAGAAGAAGAAATGAAGCGAAAAGCAGCGTACAACATTGCACACTTCTTTTTTACACTTTGTATAACAAAACATCAAAACTTAAGGATTTTTGAAGGCGGCGAATGAAGACATTGAAGATTTATCATTCAAACTTAGATCCCATACTATTCCGGACCACAATTATTGAAACGCAGGAAAAGAACAGCTTATAATGTTTCTACTTTTCACAGTTCGTATAGCTAAACATCTCGGCTTAAGAATTTTTGAAGACAACAAATGAAGATATTGAAGATTTATCACTTAAACATAGATCCTATGCTACGTCGAACCATAATCAGAATTTGAAAAGAGGTGAGTAGTATAGTAGATTTGTTATCAGTAACGGTAGCGAAAACTTTCTTGGAAACATCAGTGCAAGCCAAACCGTCTATCAGTTTCCACATAATGTGGACCGTACAGATTTTTCATCGAGGTATCAAGAACTTCGTTTTATAACTTTCTAAGAAGTTACTATAATTGATCCATCTAGGCATATAAATTCCATCATATCTAAAAGATAAAAACTTCAAAAGACACCTCTGCAGATGTTTAACATAGCTGAATTGGGTGACATAAGATGGTAACAAAACGATCGATATATTTTCTAATTCAGGCACTAGAAGACATAGAAGAATATATTCAGTAAATTTGGAAAACCAAATGAATTCTAAATTCTTCAAAATCCTTGAGTTAATGTAGTTGTTTCGAGGAGCTGAGCTTAGATTCATAAAGCACTGCAAAATTAATGACGTTTTCAGCGCTGGCCCTAAGTTAATTATCTATAAAGGAGGTTACAGTGTCTATTATAAGAACACCAATTAAAGATTCCAATAACTATCATGAAGCACTTGCACATCTAGAGATGAGAAAAGAGAATGAGATCTTATAGAGAAATGCTCAAAATATCCGCATACGCTAACGTAATGCAGGTAAGGGAATAAAGGCAGTAACTCATGTACGTGATAAGAAAGTGGTCCCAAGATGAACTTTGGAATATGTCTGTTAGAGATATAAAATCAAAATAGTTAAAGATATTATGGGAAATATAATTAAGCTCCTGACGTAAATAAGGACTCATGAGATCAATAAAAGATGGACTTCGATCAAACCTACTCATTGTAACAAAATTATATTATTCGGTGTATGGAAAGCACTTTAAAAGTTTGGTCTCTGTCATCTTATTGTTCAGAGGAGAACTATGTATAGGAGGAAAATTTTATATGTGACTGTAGTTAAATAATATTTTCAAACATTATGGTAAAAGTAGATAATTTAAAAACAGGTCTGTATTTACAAAATTTACCTATTCCATCTTCTCTTGAAGACAGAAATAATCTTTGCCTTTTTCCAAAGAGAGTGTATTGTGTTACTGCTTAAGTTTCTATAGCGAACTGTTATTATATATTAAGTCACCAGACAATTTAGTTGCAATTAGAGAAATATTGCAGAGTTCCTTATTAAGCTTCCTCTAAATATACAGTGTCACAACAAGATCAAATTTCAGGCAAATCGGATACTGTTGATGACGTCGAAACCGAACTACATTCTTTAAAAATTCATACCACTTATAGTAATACACTTGGTAAATATGCATTTGTTTTTCTTACGGAGACGTAGTTATACTACAGTGTGCAAGAGAAAATAACAAGATTTTAACATACAGAGTTGTCTACGTTTAGGCTGTGAGGTGATGCTTAAAGCTTTATTAACGCAAAAGTCGCATCAAGAATAGTATGAGAAGGTCTCGAAAAACTATGGAAACTGACAGACTAGAATATAGAGTAATTTTAGGGGCGAAGTTCTAGAAATAAAGACAACGAGAAAGCCACAAACTCGTTAAATGAAGAAAAGAAACGAATGAAGATATTGAATATTTATCATTCTAACTTAGATCCAAAGGTATGCTGGACCACAATTATTGAAATGAAGGAAAAAACATACTACAATATTTCTGTTTTTCACATATACAACAAAATATCACAACTTAAGGATTTTGTAAGCAACGAATGAAGGTATTGAAGATTTACAACTCCAACATAGATCCGATACTATACCGAATCCACAATTATTGAAATGAAGGGAAAGAACAGTCAACAATATCTTTTTAGTTTTAGGATTTGAAGACAATGAATGAAGGTTAAGATTTACCACTTCAACTTAAAACCGATGCTATACCAAACCACAATTACTGTAATCGAATCAACAGAAACGTAATAAGTTCTTCGTGACTCACAATATAATGATAATAGATTATCTGCTTAATAAGGCAGGCATGTTAAAAATTGAAAATTTATTTGAACTGAAAATAATACGAGGGAGCGTTTTTATATTCGCGGAATGAGCGGGTTGTAGAGGGGTGAGTAGGCGCATTGGGGGCGTGGCCTGTGCAGCGACTCATGATTAGTATAAATACGAAGTTTCATTGTTATTAGACAGTTAGTCTTTGAGCTATCGTCAACCAAGTAACATAATCAGGAGTGAAAAGTGAAATATAGAAAAAATCGAATATCGTGCCGTTATAAAGTTCCTTACTAGGCAAGGAAAATCAGTCGCGACCATAATGAATGAGATGTCATTGGTTTACGGCGACTCTTGTCCAGGAAAAACCATGGTGTACAAGTGGCATAGTTTATTTAAACAAGGAAGGGAATCCCTTGAAGACGACCCGAGGCCGGGTAGGAGCATTGTGGTGACCACGCCAGCACTTATCCAAAAAGTTGAACAAATTGTACTCGAAGATGCTCGACTAAAGAAGAAACAACTCGCAGAAATGGTTGGAGTATCCGATACAACAATTTTTAAAATCCTACACGATCATCTCGGCGTGTCTAAGGTCAGCGCAATATGGGTGCCGAGAATGCTCACGGCGCCGCAAAAACAACAGCGCGTAGAGTGTTCGCGTGCATTTTTGGACCTCTGTAATGAAGACAAGGATGGTGTATTGAGTGGAATTGTTACTGGAGACGAAACTTGGGTTCATCATTATGAACCTGAGTCCAAACAAGACTCCATGCAGTGGCATAAAAAAGTCACAGCACCTCCCAAGAAATTTAAAGTGTCACAATCAGCTGGGAAACTCATGGCAACGGTATTTTGGGACTCGGAAGGAATATTGTTGATTGATTATAAAGATAAAGGTGTTTCTATAACCGGAGAATATTACGCTTCAATATTAGAGCGACTAAAAGAAGCCATTAAAGAGAAAAGACGGGGAAAATTGACAAAAGGTGTTCTGCTTTGCACGACAACGCGCCCGTTCACAAGAGCCGCGTTGCGTTAGCTACCCTGCATAGGGCGGGCTTCGAAATTGTAAATCACCCACCCTACAGCCCAGACCTGGCCCCGAGTGATTATTACCTGTTTCCGAAAATGAAAAAGAGCTGCGGGGTAAAAAATTTACTGCCGATGATGAAGTCAAGGAGGCAGTTTCGGCGTATTTTGCAGATAAAGAGAAATCATTTTTTATGAGGGTTTAAATAAATTAATTGAAAGATGTGAAAAATGTATCCGTCTTGCAGGTGAATATATTGAAAAAGAAAAATAATTTGGTTTTTTTATTTCCACCCCTTGTCCCCCATTCCGCGAATATAAAAACGCTCCCTCGTAGCTTGTCTGTAATCAATACTCAACTTACAAGAAATATAATTAATATTCCGCTTCGGCCACCATGCGAATTACTTAACTAACTCTAACATATTATGACAATTAGTAATTAAAGTTCTACCTAGTTTGTTTCACGTCACCTTTGCTGAATGAAAAATATTTTCGCATTAACTAATAAATCTACCTGATATACACTTTTTCTCGTTCACATTTAAAATCATAAACTACCACGTCAGTAACATAAATCCAAAGTGTAACTTACCTGGACTAAATTCTTTTAAAATTAAACCAGTAAAGATAATAATGCTCAGTTGAATTATTTGTAGTTCATAAATTGTTTGGAGCTCTCGAGCAAGAAGAAAATAACACAAGTTCGCGCTTCCATTGTTCAGTTGTGTAAGAAAATGATGATAGAAAGATTAAGTTTACATGAACTCTTTTTCTCTGAAAATATGTAGAATTTATCACTTCAAAAGTAAATTAAATTAAATTTATCAACATCCTCTGCTTCACAGAAAAGATTCTAAATCGACTTCGTCGGCAATATAATTGAAAACAATGTAAAACAACATCCAAGATAAAATCAAGTATGCGCTAAAATATGTAGAAGATGGACTTTAAGAACGAAGTCAATTTATTTGATTTTTAATAGAAACTTTGGGTTAATTTTCAAGCTGCTCATTTATTTTGTATTTATCCACTGTCGGCATTATATTAGCACTTATTTATTTAAGGAGTGACCCTATTTACATAGATGCCATAGTACAGAATTTGACTTACTAATTGGACAACAAATCTTCTTCCATTCTTTCTCCTGCATCGCTTTTTTACAGCCTCATGTTTCACTCTCTCTTTCTCTACATAGCTGTTAATTTCCTCTATTCACGTTTGTCTAGTTTTTCTTATACTTTTAAAAGTATAATAATAATAAAAGTAAATTTGGACAAAGAATAACATCTGTATTGAAACCATAGCTTATCTCCAAAGACATATTTAAAGCAATTAATGCATACACAATACCAGTTCTTACATACACTTCCGGCATAATTAAATGGTCTAACACTGAACTAGAAGAGTCGAACCATCTTAATAGAACAAAATTAACAAAATATAGTATGCTACTTCCGAACTCTTACATAAAACGTATTACTACATCCAGAAAAGAAGGAGGCACAGGTATGATAGATATACAAACATTAGATCATACACAAATATTAAATCTAAGAAAATACTTTCAAAACAAAGACACTTTAACGCAAAAAGCAATTGTACTAAAAAATAAAATTCAAATAATAATCAC
The DNA here is from genome assembly GCA_031893035.1 of Dermolepida albohirtum. Classification (NCBI taxonomy): domain Eukaryota; kingdom Metazoa; phylum Arthropoda; class Insecta; order Coleoptera; family Scarabaeidae; genus Dermolepida; species Dermolepida albohirtum. The sequence continues at coordinate 347,555 of JAVIWB010005640.1, forward strand.
ACAACAAAAGAAAGAGAAATGATCCAGAAAAGCACTACATGGTACCCATTATAAAACCAAGCAAGACACAAATATAAATAAAGGATTATCATCCCAATGGCTAAAAATAGGATAATTATTTCCAGAAACAGATGACGATCTAATCGCGGCAAAGAAAACGTAACTAAAGAAACTCTAGAAAATTACAATAGCAGATAATGTTACCAATTTAAAGAAACTACAGCATATACAACAAGGAGATGGTAAAAGCTATACAGACAGATGCAATGTTGCAGCAAAATAAACACATGAAGAACCCGTATTAAAACATCATTTTATAAAAACTAACACGGCGGGGTACGCCCCAGTAAATGTCCTTGAAAATAATAATTACAAACTATACTGGGATAGAATAATACACACGGATATACAAATTACTAGCAATAGAGCAGACAATACACTTATAGATAAAAAACAAAGGAACACTTACATAATAGACATTGCCATTCCAAATAATACAAACATTACACAAAAAGGACAAGAGAAATTAGTAAAATACACACCACTTGCATTCGAACCAAAAGGCAGTAATACTAGAACCTGTTACAACAAAACGATTTCTCCATCATATACAAACTCGAGAAATAAACCCACATACACACAAATCTACAAAAAGCAGTCATTATAAGAACAACAGCAATAAGCAATAGTAAAAAAATTTCTCGATTAACAACAGAACTAAACCTGACTAATACTCATCATTTGCCCAATACAATCTCAGTTATGATAACAACCTTTGAATGGGCATACAAAACATCACAAAACTTGTAGTAAACACCGTTTTCCATTTTGTGATGGATAATGAAATCATGTACAGCCGAGCTCAAACCCATAGATACAAATATGTGGGTTAAGTGAAATGTTTCACGGCGCTAAGCTGAGGAAATGCCAGGAATCTACCCCATAATAATAATGTCTTCTCATGCTCGTACTATGAAGAGAACAAAACGTCTTACGCTGCGTCACTATTGACATACAACTTTGGTATCCTTAATTGGATAGACATAGAACGTAAATCAATGAACATTAAAATACAAACCCTGTACACTAAACGCCGATGTTACATCTGCGAAGTACTGTGTTTCACAGGCCAAGATGTTCCTGAAGCAAAGTAGTAGCTTCGTTACTTACCGTAAATTATGGACAGGTAGAGAATTTGAAAAATTATTTCCTGGAGAAAAAAGAATATAAACGTATATATACATACATGAGGCAATAATGGCTATAGACGAACTAATTTTGCCAGTTCGACTTGCAAATGCAAATTACCGTTATCTTGGAGAAGATCCTAATCAAGGAGCAAATAGTTGAGATATGGAAGACGATGGCATTGCACGAGACATATACTGCTCCACTCCATCAAAACCACATCGATAGAGCTGTTTCCATTGATTGATCGAAAGACCTTGTTTTGCTTGAGACAGAAGAGTTTATTTGTAATATACAAGACAGATGAAATACTAAAAAATACATTCTGTCCCAGCCTAGTTTATTGGCACTGTGCCCCGACTAGATGAATAGCTTCCAGTCATTTCAGACTAGGGAAGTGTGCTAGGTCAACAAATCGTAGTACGTTGTACTCATAAGGATTAAACTTTCTTTTTCATTACATCGTCTTTCATTCTTATCCCAGTTGTCTTTTCAAAAAATTTTTTTCCGTAGGTACTGGTCTACTCCATCAAAACCACATGGATAAAGCTGTGTCCGTTGGTTGGTCAAAAGACCTTGTTTTGCTTGAGACAGAAGAGTTTATTTGTAATATACAGGACAGATGAAATACTAAAAAACACATTCTGTCCCAGCCTAGTTTATTAACACTATGCTCCGATTAGATGAATAGCTTCTAGTTATTTCAGACTGCGGAAGTGTGCTGGGTCAGCAAATCATAGTACGTTGTGCTCATAAGGATAAAACTTTCTTTTTCATTACATTGTCTTTCATTCTTATCCCAGTTGCCTTTTCAAAAAATTTTATTCCGTAGGTGTAATTTTCAGTTGGTTTCTTATGGTCATTGACCATCTTATTTTCTCTTGTTTTATGTAGTATCCATTTTAAGAATTCTCACTTCAATTGCTATCAATTTATTTCTTGTTTCTAGCTATCATGTTTGTGGGTTAGAATGAATACAGTTACTTTGTTGTATATTTCTGATTTAACATTATTCGATACTTTGTAGTCTACTTATTGCTTCAGTTCTACCATTTATTTCTTCCTCAATTCTATTTTCAAGTCATTACAGTTCCTAAGTATTTATATTTTTCGACAAATCGCAATTTAATACCCTAATCGATATGTCATTAGTCAGTTTTGTTTTAACTACATATAATTTTTTTCTACGAAAAAAATACAAAAAACAAATTTGCCTATTTTTTTAAATATCAATTTATTAACTTCAATAGTTAATTCACATAGTCAAACCATTTTTCTCCAAAAATTCTTGGCAAGGTAACGCCTGATTTTTCAAACCACTATTATACCATGCCAATCCTATTGTAGCCAACGGTGCACTGGTGATTTCACTTCATCATTATTTTGAAAGATCTTGCCTCTAAAGGGCTCTTTAAGTTAGAGGAACTGGTGAAAGTCACTGGGAACAGGTCTAGAAAAACGGAAGATTTCGATCTGCTTGACTGGAGTTATAATAATATTTTCTTTTGATAACGGCTCTCAGATTTGTCAAATCATCACAGTATCTCTCTGCATTCATTGTGGTGTTTTGAGTCCCAAAAAGCCGTCACCGTAACTTATAACTGTAGAGTATGTATCTCTGCCTTTTCGAAGTACTCTCGTCAAGTGCCATGCTCTGATGTGTCGTCTCGAGAGTCGAATAATGGACCTAGTTTTCATCACCAGTAACAATTTCTGCATCTCGGGTGCATTTTCAAAAAAGATTTAACCGAATCCATCCATTATTACTTGTGAACATCACTGAACAAACGTAGCACATATCTTGGCAGCTTCTTTTTCGAAGGGACGAAGAAGCTCATTGAGTGATAGTAAATCTACATCAATGTGCAGGATGGCTATGTCGAAAGATGACATGTGCATTTAGTCTCCATCAATGGAAATGAAGTTGTTATATGGAAATTGGCTTTGTATTCTGATTCACCCTTGTATGTGGTTGTATAGTTGAAATATCTCTGGACAATAATTTTTATGAAATTTTGAAAAAACTGTTTTTATTTATTTTCTTTGATGTCACTTAAAATCAACGCCAATTTTTTAGGTATAAACTTTTATTTAAAATATAATGGTGTAAATATTGTATATCACTGCTGAATCAATTTTTATTAAAAAATATTTATAAAGCTTTGTTCTTTTTTCTGAATAACTACGAAATATCATGTTAAAAATGCAGGTGGATGAAAAAAACAGTGATAATAAAATACTATTATTACGAAAGATAAAAGAGTCGATAATTAATCTGTTCGAGATTTAGAAAATCAGAGGACGTGAGTTATCCGTCCCACGTTAAGCGGGAACAATGACAAAGTGGTCGACTGTACAACGTTTCATTGACGTTTTTAAAACCGAACGCAATTCCATTTTTGAATTAATATCGGGTCCAATTAACAGGCGAAAATTATTAGGGTCTTCTGACCGAGAATTGCGAATATTCCACTGTCGAATTCATATCACACGGACCAATTAGAGAGGCTGTCATTTCCATTTGCATCGTACGCTCACCGACGTTCTGTGTAACACAGAAAATCGAAGCTTGGCTTTTACAATGTTGTCGGAATGGTACAAAGATATTTGAAAATTAATATTTCGTCGAAGTGAATTTAATGGGAAAATGAGGTATTATTAAATTTTAATTACTGTACTGGATTAGCTACACTCTTTTCCAATCTTAGCAGGATATAGGGATCTTATTGATTTAATTCTGCTTTTGTAATTTTAATTTTAATTTAGCTACTCATTTTTGTTTAACAATGATTAACATACTTACTTATACAGCCATATCTTCTATTATATTTAAGTGTTTTGGACTCTTCTGCTTTAGAAAATCAATTGCATTTCTTTTTTTTCGTTTTATTAGATCTCGCACTAATAAATGAAAATTTAAAATGAATAGCCTGTATTGATTATTGACATAAAATTTTATCGAGAACTCACTTTTTATTAAAACATTTGAAAATATTATGCAATCTAGATGCAGTATAAATATTCTATTTGGTTGCCGAAAAAGTCATGTATTTTTTGTTTCTCATATGTCATTTATTAATATAACAAAAAGAAATCAATTATATATTGTCCGCTTTCTTCCATAACCTTTCAACGTCCTTTGATGAGGCGAAAAACTTCACAAGGTTCTGACTCACACCATTTGAGTCAAACGTTATACCATACAAGGGGTTTTGAGTATAACGAAACAAGTGGATGTTTAAAGGCGCAAGATCTGGAGAGTATAGTGAGTGTGATAGTACATCCGATTCAAGATCCAATAATTTTTGACGGACGATCAAAGTTGTTATGGTCTTGCTTTTTCGAGATGAAATATCATTCCTATATGAATTCAGAGATGTAAGATTGGCATATTATAATCCATCTAAAGTATTTGACTGAGTAAACTATTGTAGTCTATTGGTAAGCTGGAAGAATATGGGATGCAAAATTTACTTGTGTAATTTTCACAAAATATCTGTGGCTTCTTCAGACTAAAATGTGGATCTAACATGAACGAAACATATTCTAGTCAACTAAACTATTTAGAAGGTGGAGGTGATATACGGTTACAAGGGGAATTAGTTTAGCAGTGGAGAATTATTCAAATCTACTTGGTTATTTCATAAATTATTAAATGTTTTGTTTGTTTGTTTCTATAGTTTCAAGTAATTATAACTTTATCCCTATATTTTCCGAATGTAGAATCATGAACTCTGAATTAAAAGAATAACTACAAATATTTAAAGGAACTACATAGTTGGAATCATTTTTTTATTACTAAAACTTGTTTTGGATTCTGATGTCCTTATTTTCATAGATTTTGTAACATGCACAATTTATCTTGTGTTCGTAGTAGAATAATTATTCGAAAAATTTTCGTCTTATTATTCTTTTCCACCTCTCGTATTTGTCAGTCCAAGGCTGATCTATAATCCTTCAATACTATTGAAGGATTATAGATCTCTTTGTTGTTTTACTTTAATTTTAATTGTTAGATTTGTATTATTATTGTCATAATATTTATTTGAAGTTATTCAATGTATATATATATATATATATATATATATATATATATATATATAATACATGATTCAAATATGTATAAAAATAGTGTCTTAATGGTTATAATTATAACTAGATAAAATTTAGTGAAGAAAAGTAACAAAAATGTAAATAACATTTGTGGAGATAGTAAAGTAATGCATAAATACTCAAAATTCACGTTTTAAATTGCATTTGTGCTTTTACGATGTTAAACTAAAAATTCTAATCTTAACCGCTTTGTACGTCGTAAATGTACTCGTAATGCAGAAATTTTTGAAAATATTTCTATTTCCTCGTGGGACTCGAACCCACAATCTCATTCTCTCCAGGAATGTGCCCTGATCAGATCAAATATATGAAGATAATATTTGAATAATGAAATATTTAATAACAAGTCTTTAATTAATTAAGTTAGAGCTATCAAACTCCTAATTAATTAAATTAAGGCTGAAATTTAAGCATGCAAATTTAATAATGAACAACTGACGAACGGGTCAATAATTAGATAACGCGATTAAATTTGCGTAATGTTTGAATAAATGTTAATTAACTGTTTTACCAGCTAGCCATTAAAGTAACTATCTAGGGATTAACAGCTCTCAAACTAACCCGTAATTTGACTGAATGGTTGCTTATAAACTAAATAATTATCTCCACAGTCTTATGTACCAAATATAAACAACGCCAAACTATTTAAATGATACAATTACGAAAAGATCTGGATCCTTGGCTAAATTACAACTCCCTAGTATCTTCGAACAAGGAACAGGTGTTAGATGGCTTCGCTTAAACCCTAAGAGAACAAAGTGGCTGCATTCAAGCAGATTAAGCTCAGTCTTCCTTGTTAGATGGAAAAGTGACCTTCGTAAAGTCGAAAATCTTGTATATATGTGAATTAAAATATATTGTAATTGTAACCAAATTATTGTAAGTGTATTAATTAATTCATTATTATTAATTTTATTATTTATATATTTAATTTTGTTTCGTGTCAATTTTTGTTTCTTCACAATATCTTGCTTTGTCTTTTAACTTTGTATAAATGTTCTCCAGTCCTTTCTGTTCTTTGCCAATTCTTCTGCCTCCCTCTTTCTCTTTCCCTTCCTCTCTATACTTCTTGCTATTACGTCATTCCAGGTCTATTGTGGTCTACCCCTCTTCTTATTTTTCTGTATTCGTGCTCTCTATATTTGTTTGACTGGTCTCTTTTCTTCCATACGCTGTAGATGTCCACACCATCTCAACTGCATTTGTTGTATAAACTCTTCTATCGATTGTATTTCTAGGTCTTTTCTTATCACTTCGTTCCTTATTTTATCTTTTCTCGTCACTCCTCTAACTCTTCTCAAATACTTCATCTCTGCAGCTTGTATTTTACTTTTTTGTCGTTGATTCATTATCCATGATTCACAGCCAAATGTTAGCACAGGTCTATATATTGTTTTAAATATTTTCAACTTGGTTTTTCTGGATATTTCTTTTTTATTCATAAGAATGTTGTTCATTACGTGATATAAACTTATTGTCTTTTCGATTCTCTTGTTAATATCTGCTTCCTGTAATCCTGTTTCATCGATTATTACTCCTAAATATGGGTATGCCTTCACGTTTTCCCTTCTATTTTGATTCTTATACTTTTTTGCGAGTCTCCTATTATCATTACTTTGATTTTCGTTGTACTTAATTTTATTCCGTTTTCTTCTAGTGTTGTATTCCATATCTCCATATTGTGTTGTAAATCGGTCTCACTTTTTGCGATTAGCACGATATCGTCTGCAAAAGCTCCTGCAGAAATTTTTATTTTCTCTAAGTTTTAATGTCCTATTGTGTATTTTCTACTTTTCCCAGTGCATTTTTTTATTATCTCGTCCACAAATATAATGAATAACAATGGACTCAAGCATCCTCCTTGTCGGATTCCTGTTTCTGTCACAAAAGGAAGCAATGTCGTATTGTCAGCTATGACCAAGTTGTTATTGTTCTTGTAGACATACATATCTCAATATCCTCACCATTTTATTACTGCAACCTCTTCTTCTTAGTATTTTCCATAATTTTTCTCTCGGTATTCGGTCAAAGGCTTTCTCTAAGTCTAAGAAAGCCTATTTTCTCTTCTTATCTTGCTTTTTCTATTATTTGTTTTATGCTAAATACATGATCTTGTATACTCCTTCCGCTCCTAAATCCACTTTGACTTTCGTTTAGTTGGTTTTCGATTGCTGTTCTTATTCTCCTATCTAACATTTGTTCTAGTATTTTCATAGCTGTACTTAATAATGATATGCCTCTATAATTATTACATGATATTTATTTAACTATAACAAAATAATCAAACAAAACAGTTTTGATTTTATCGGATTCTGGACCACTCTGAATGATGAATATACTTGAATTAATTGTTGCGTTCCTTGGTATGAGCTCGAAAAATATCTTTAAAATTCTACCGCTCTTAGAACATAGTCCCGCTTTTGATGGCGATTGAAGGAAATCTTCCGGTTGGAACCAAGACCGTTTTAACGCAAAACTGTTATAAGCAATCCACTCCTGGTCAAGTTATAATAAATCGCTTCAAGAAATGGTCGTTTCGGACACATTTAAAACATATCAAGAATGTTTGCCAAGTTAACTTCTTTGAATTCATGAACAACCCAAATATCTAACCTACCGACGTATCATATGATGAAAGTTTAATAAAGGGTTTTCCAATAGGGACTTGACAACATTTAATTCAAATTGTGAACGCACCCTTTCACTAATCATCGAATTGTCACTGTCAATTTATTCAGTAAACTTAACATTTTGATCATGGTAAAGTACACGAACGAACAACGTCTGCAAATTATAAAAATTTACTACAGAAATTCGGAGTCGGTGACCGCTACTTTAACAGCGTTAACTCCGATTTTCGGTCGTAATTCTCGCCCTAATAGACAGGCAGTAACAAGTTTAGTGCAAAAATTTGAGTCTACATATTCGTTGTGTGATATTGCCGTGCCAGTGAAACAACGGGTTGGTCGAAGTGTAGAAAATATCGCTGCCGTTGAAACGTCCGTAGCAAATGATCCAAATCAGTTAATTCCACGGCGTTCTTACACCCATACAAGATCAAGCTGACTTAAGAATTGAAGCCGATGGACCATTTGAAGCGACGTACGTTCTCCGATTGGGCTCTGGAAAAGATGCGCCAAGATGATCAACTTCATCGCAAAATCATTTTCAGTGACGAAGCTCATTTTTGGCTCAATGGGTTCGTCAATAAGCAAAATATGCGTTATTGGTCGGGTGAAAATCCACATATGCTTCATGAAACACCACTTCATCCACAAAAAATAACTGTTTGGTGCGGTTTGCATGCCGGCGGCGGTATAGGGCCCTATTTTTTCGTCGACGATAATGATCGTCACGTTACTGTGAATGGTAATCGTTATCGGGCCATGATTACCGATTGTTTTTGGCTCGAATTGGATGATATGGACTTGGACAACATGTGGTTTCAACAGGACGGTGCCACAAGCCACACAGCACACGTTACAATCGATTTATTGAAGAGTAAGTTTGATGAGCGTGTCTCAAGAAATGGACCAGTCGATTAGCCGCCTCGTTCGTGCGATTTAACGCCTCTAGACTTTTTTCTTTGGGGCTACGTCAAGTCATTGGTCTATGCCAACAAGCCGACAACGTTGGAAGAGCTCAGAGCCAACATTGAACGCGAAATAGCAACCGTTTCGGCCGAATTGTGAGGCCGAGTCATCGAAAATTGGGTCAAACGAATCGACCGCTGCAAACGTGCCCGCGGTGTTTTGATTGTACTTCAACCCGATAATAAAGTTTTTGAAATATCTCAAATGGTCTGCATTTTATTTTGAAGAAAAGTTGTCAAGTCCTTATTGAAAAACCCTTTATTTCTGAAATCTCATAACACCACGGGTAGTGTGCTAAGAATTAATGCCCTTGTTTTGTCGTCGTCGAATGCAATCAGTGAGGAAGGAATTTATGCAATTAGCTGGAATTTTGTTATACTTCAACATATTGCTTTATTCATAGGGGACTTTATTTGTAAATTAAAATCGAAGCTTCGGAAAATCCAATTCCGAAATTATTCCGTCTCTCTATAATTGCAATGAAAACATACTCTTTTATCTGCGACGCTTAATAAAATATTCCGATAAATTCTTCCTAGAATCAAGAGATAAAACACCAATATAAGTGTAGTGGTACCTCGATAATTTCCAATATTACTTTCCATAGAGCGGAACTTTTGTAATTAGTCGTCTAAAATTTAATTGATGTTCAAACACGAATGCACCGACGAACTTCACTGTACGCCAGCAAAATTAATGAAGAAAACAGAATCGAATAAAATCGTGAAAAGATTGAGGACGCAAAAAGGAAATGCAGAATTATCCCAGTGACAGATGAGACACAACGATCGCACGTTTCCAGTTTTATTTTTCGGGCAGAATGAATTCAGGAAAATGCACCAGGCGACGTCTTGATTATATTTAGATTTGGTCGGTCCCATTTCGCGAGCTGGAACATCTGGTCACGTATAAATTATTGCGACAAACATCTGTTGTTAGCGTTAAGTCTGTATTCGCCACCTAAGTGACAAATAAATAACAAGAATGCGTTATAAATTGGCGATCTACTTTGAATTTAAGTGTCCAAGGCGGTCTGCTTCGACATACTCGAAATATAATTTCTCTTAATGACGAGATTGTTTATTTTTTAAATGGAAATTTATCTACATATGTCTCGGTAGATATATACGGTGCTTCATTAATTAATATTGTGGGTCACTTATTTATTTAATCGATTGCTTTTACGACTTTTTCTGACAAATGCTTCCAGTGAATAATATTAAAGTAATACAATATACATCGTAAACCTTTTTATTATGATTATTTAACAAAAAATTATAGTTTATATTAAATATTTGTTTTCGTGTAGTATTCTCTAAAGCACGGTAGTACTCATAGAGCGACATTGCAATCTAGGCATTGATATCTTGCCTACTTCCTCATTCGTTTTCTAGTTCGGTATTTTGAACACATTACACATTTAAATGCCTAACGCACTTAAGGAAAAAAACAAGTTTCCTATTGTGTAGGGCTTGCACCCGCTAAAAACCTCATTTTGTCGAAGTGAAAACTCCATCCTGGAAACGCTATTTGCATTACTTTAAGATAGCACCATTGCTTCGGTCTCACTTTTCCTTGCTAACACATTGCATATTAGTAACATTAATAAGATGTTTATTGGCAATTACAGAAAAAGATACAATAACATATAAATATACATAGTATATGGTATGCCAAATACACGTAATGCCAAAAAGACTAAATCGCAGTATACATAGGTATATCCATTTAGCGTTCTACCTTTAGCCTTTTAGACTAAAAAAATAAAAAGAAAAGAATATAAATAATGAATATAAACAAGAGAGTTAAATTAAACTAGACTAAATGAGAAAATATGAAAAATTTAAAAAGAAAAGAATAAGAAGCATATTCATACATCCAAAGAAATGATTGCAGTAATGCAAAGTTTATTATAGACAAGCATCCAAGCCTCGCTAATCCATAGAATTTGCCAGTTCTTACAATTATTCTACGACCATTGTTGCAACAGTAATAGATTTTTTATGTTGCACTTTATAGCAGAGACTGGAGAATGCATATTCATTTCATCTATAGATAAATACTTATTTACTTTCTCTGTTATATTATACAAATAACATCGCTTGAATATTGTCAAGCTGGAATCGTGAGATGATTGCTGTCGCGAAGATCCCTATCATGATTCTGGTATCTGAAACGCAACTTGCTGTATAAATTATCCGACTCTTCTGTTAAAATTATTTTTCTGTACAGAAAGATACTATAAAATATGCTTATGTTAGCCAAGTTAAGACTGTATACCTTAGCACTTGCGTAGCTCCTCGTCTAAGCCTGACACTGTGGATCAATCTAATGCACGAGTTCTGTAGCGAGAATACACCGCCTCATCGTAATCAAAGTGTGGCAACACTAAAGAATTACAGAGTAATAATATAACATCAATATCGAATAGAAGTACGGATTTTAATGAAATTATTTCTTTTAATAAGGACGTGGTGATCTCGTGAGAGAGAGGATTATCGTCCACATACATTCCTCAATTTTTAATGAATCTTGTAGGGGAAGGTTTTTGATTTCTAATAAGAATATTGACGTTAGAAGCTAAAAAGCTTCGTTTTACTTTTGGACGAAATTTCAAAAGTTGCGTTTTATCTGCAGTTGGTGTTGTTCACAGCAATTACACAAATTTAGTACTTGTTCATTGATACAAAGTTCTGCTTGTTGAAATCTTAATGGATCAAAAGATATATACAACTGCGTATTATTGGCATATAGGTGATAAGTGCAATACATCAGGGCTAAGGGTTATTTAGATGTAGATTGCACATCATCTTTTTTGCATTCTGCCCTTAAGGTATGGTCTTTATTTATTTATTGCTTGTTCCGACATGCTAACCCACCCATTAACGAGTTGAATTGGTTTTGCTTTCAGTTAGCGGTATTGTGTCCGGAAAATGTCTACCTATAAACGTTGTAGACATTGCAGATAAACTTTGTCGAGATTGCTAAAGATTCTGTAAAATGATTTTCTCAATTAACTCCAGTCAGCACTGAACAGATTCTCCTTCCACCATTTTAGTGTACAAAATATGAAGCATGTTTTTTAAGTAATTAGCGTTTTCATACAAATGCTTTTTAAGAAAGCCTGTACCTTAATCTACTTTTCAACAAAACTGCTACCAATATTAAGGCACTTATATTGTATAACCAGATTCTGAATTCCATCTTCATAGAAATTTGCCGTCTTATTTGCCAACCATTGCAGCACAACCGTTTCCACGTCATTGTCATCATCCTAGCGCTGAATACCTAGATGCTTTTCCAAGTGAAGAACTAAGTTTTCGAACTTTTGCATTAACTCTCTGCACTAAGTCTTTAGTAATGACCTAGGCTCCTCATCACGTACATTAGTATGGTCATCTTTAAGTGTTCTAACCCATTTTCATAAAATTTGCCCACTCATAATGTTTTCTTCATACACTTCATTCATCTGTCGATGAATTTCGATCGCCTTCAAACCTTTTGCGTGCGAAAAACGATTCACAACAGGTATTTCACAATGGACGGATTTTGCAATTGTCTGGGTCATTTTAAATATGCACAAACAAATGTTTCCGTACTGTGTGACTAATCAACAAATGTAAGTACTCAGCGCGAATGGTTAATTCAAACACGGTACTTACCTAAAAAAAACACGCTTTGTTGTATATGCACTCGATAATGTTAAATTTTTTCTACTACTTTTACCTTGTTCGACATATAGAGGTGTACTGTTAGCTGGATAAACGCGAATCATTTAAATTTTATTTTACTTGGCAAAACTGCCGGTAGCACATTATTTTCGAAAAGAATGATACTTCCAGTCAAGGCCTTTTCGAGCATCATTAACTTCCCTTTTTGACAATATAATTGTTTCTTATAGGACACCATGATTTTTTTCACTTATTTCTGGCATATTTGTTTGTTACGATAGATATAATACCAATCAATTGTTCTTCGAAATATAACACAAAATGTTTCTACATCGTTCACTCTAAAATTTGTATAAGCTTCTACAACAACAAAAAAACGTGGTGGTGCCAGAGGAGGATTAACTGCATAGAGTTCGCACCACTGTCTCGCATTTGCAATAGCTTCAAAATCGCCTTCCTTTTTCTTATGAATCAGAAATTACAAAAGAATCACTTCCACTAACTTAGATATCGACACTCAAAATAGATTAACTCGAGATAGTAAGGTAAGGAGTTAATTGCATCGACCAGTAAAAGCCAATACAGATTATAAGAACAAAGTGCTATATGTGCATTTTAAAATTAAAGACAATTAATTAAACTCACTCTTTAATACAAACTAAAAATTGATAATTAAAGTTGCAAAAGCACCCATAAAAATGTTTGTAGAATATTTAAACACTTTTAGTTTACTCTCTATTGATCAGCATGGCTTTCTCCCTAAAATAATACAGGCGCTGTTCTGTTCAACTTTTGAAATGAGGTTTATACTAATTTAGATGACTCCTCTGCTTGAGATTATTTTTTAACCAGTTCAAGATTTCTATTTCGTCAATCATAATATTTGTTATACATACAAACTTGTACAATGTAGTATAAATGATTTTATTAAGTAACGGTTCCAGTCTTTGAATATAAGCAACGGGATTAAAATATAAAATATTCAATCTGTCTATGCTAATATTATATAATACAATAATATACATAGGCGTACTGCAAGGTTTTATTTTAGGTCCAGTTCTACTTTTAGTTTATATTAATGATTTGACATCATGTAGCAAGTCTGTTAATCACGTCATATTATATGCTGACTACGTTAATGTATTAATCTCTTCGGTGAATATACAGGAGTTAATCAAAAAATTGTATGATGTGTGTTCAAATATTAAAAATTGATTGGCAACTAACCAATTAGTAATTGGTCAAAACTAATATTGTATATTTTCATAACAACATTAAGAAAATTTCAAATATAGAAGTTGATCAAATGAAATGATATAACATCCTTCTTCGTTACCTCTTTTACTAAAGTAGTAGGACTTATTAACGAATTTTAAAATAATCATTTTATGGATTTTCGCGCAGCAATTTAGGCAAGACATGTCTTGCTTTAAGATAACTTTAGCTTCCAGTACTGATATTTTAATGACATTCTATTATGTTTACTTTGTATTACGCTTGTATTATAGTAATACACTCAGGCCTATCGTCTGAATCTGAGAGAGTTTTTATATTACAGAAAAAACTGCTTAGGGTAGTCGTCTATATACCCAATAAACAATTAATGAGGAATTGTACTCATTTACTCACTAATAAAACAGTCGTCAACAATCAAGAGTAGCAAATTGCCTCAATTATACCGCCATTAAAAAAAGTACAAATATTTTATGATTATATATTCACGACTACGTTCCTCTCCTAAAAGTTCCCTAATTTTTAAATATTTTAGAATCATCATTTACTATATTATAATTACAGTTTCCAAAAGCAAAATTAATATTCATCGCATTTTGTACAGAATGTCCTCAGAAATGAACAGCCATAAAATTAAATAAAATATTGTTTTGAAGTCAAAATAATTTTTGTGCCTCTTAACTCTTAGAATTTTAATTAGAACCCTTCCAAAAATACCAAAGACGCTGCAAAACATAAAGATAATTGCAGAAATCCTTCCTTTAAAGTAAGAGTTACTAATTTCATAAAATCAACAACGGCTACACAGTGAATGACGAATTTACAGATTCCGAATCGGCTTTTGTTCAGTTACACGCAAGAGGTACAAAATTAAATGATGAAATTCCACAACATTGTAACAGAGATTTCCCAATAGTATTAATGTAATTTCAACATGACATTCAGCCAAAAAATCAATAGCTGTAAACAAAGCAAAGTAAAAACCGATTTGTTTCCAAATATTTACAATGTTATAACCCGTTTCAGTTGTTTTCTAAGATCTTCCACTGTATTTTTTATATGTATATAGAGCAGTTAAAAACAAAGAATATCGAAATCAAAATATACAATAGTTTCATGAGTTCAAAGAAATCTTATTTAGAATTAATGCAATAAAACTTATTTATTTAAGAAGCAATTGAGATCAAGGACATGTTCTAACACTAGACAAACATTCTACTTATTATTTAAATAATAAAATAACCAATATAATACGAGAATAATTGTCAATATTATGGTCGATGAAATGCTGTGCTATATGCGCCTTTGCCGTATATAACGTGGTGCCCAAACATTGTTTTAGTAAAACTAGATATATGTATGTACAAACAGAGTACGGACAGGAGATAAAATCACTCGGCAAATATATGTATGCTATAGAATACGAACTATCTATGCGAAATCATCTCGTGGTAAAACATACCGGGTATGACATGGTTGCCACAGCTTAGGGTGTTACTCTAATGAACATATCCCCAAACCTCTATTATAACTGAGCTGCTAGCATTTGAAGTTTTAAATAACCCTACTAATGCAGGTATTACGCATCGCTCTTGATTTCTTTGTTATTAAAAAGTCAGGGTGACTGTGATTAATTAATTAGTATTGATTATAAAGGTAAATATCAATTAAGTTAATTTAGTGTGTTTATTTTTTCGTGTTAAATTAAAATATTCTTAAAAGTATGAAAAAAGGTATGCTAATTTTTTCGAATGAACAAAACGCCGATTCTCACTTTGTTTATGGATCGTATATTAGAAATGTAAGAGCAGCGGCAGTTGACGAAGATAGTGGGCGATTTGCCACTCGTAAAATGCCTTGTAGAATTGCTTTTAGCAATGTCTATCGATATTTAAGAGAAACAGGTAAGTTTCCTGCAGATACTTCTGAACGTCCCATTTAAGAAGAACTTGCTCAAAAATAAGCAATACTTAATATGATTGACCCTCAATCTTCTACTAGTATTTGAAGAAAAGCCAACAAACCGAACGTAGGTCGCATGAGAATATGGAGAACACAATTTCGGCTTCTACCCGTACCATACCTTACCTCCTTACCTGTGGAAGCTTTAAAACTTGACGACTACCATTCAAGACTTAAATTTAATTTAGTGAGAAATTAAGAGCTTTGTCGAAAAATATTGTTTAATGATGAAGCCTCCTTTACCAGAAACAGCATCAATAACACCAGGAATTCACATTATCGGACATTTGAAAATAGACTATCCCATTTTCAAGATAGATTTTCGATGAATGCTTGGTTTGAGTATTATTAACTACCATCTCATTTGTCCGTTGATAAGCAATTCGTTGTTTACGTTTCCTGGAAAATAATCTTACAACATTACTGGTGACGTTCCTCTTAATGTAAGACGACTAAGGTAGATACAGCACGATGGCGCACCTCCGTACTTTCGTAGATTACTAACAGATTCTCTTAATCAAAATCATACGAACCGGTACAATGGAAGAGTTGCTCGACCACTAAGCTCACCAGACTTAAATTATTTTTATAAAGAAGATCAAAGAAAGAAATTGGAAACAGAACAACTTTTTGCTGGAATAATGGATGCGCAGAAACTATGCCTGTTATTCCTGAGACTGTTAGCAGAGTTACCTCTTCAATTTTAAAATGAGCTGTACGAATATACAATAACTGGATGGACATTTGAAACAACTAGTTGGATATGTGACTTCTTTTTAAATGATTTTCATTGAGATTTTTTGTAGTGGTATGTAATACCTGCATTAGCAGGGTTATCTAAAACTACAAATGCTTGCAGCTCAGTTACAATAGAGTTTTGGGCAAATGTTCATTAGACATTTTTATTTGAAATTGCTTCAGTAACAAATCCTTAAGCTGTGGCAATCATATCATGATACGCCTGGTATACACTACTTACGTACGTATTACCCAGCATCTAAATTATACGTTGCTCAAGTGCATACTATATTAGGAAAAGAATATTGTAATAAAGTTGCCGAATCGTTAAATTTTTTCTTGACTATTTATTCACTAAAGGCGAAATTACAAGAAAATTAAATTCAAGACATTAAAATACATAAAAAACTGCTAAAAAGGAATATTGCATACGGGTATTTATAACAATAATGGTTTATACGTGTCCTTCGAAACGATTATATTTAATATAAATAAAATATTACGTAAACCTTTAATACCTTTATTAAAATTAAATTGATTTACATAAAACTAAATTTAAAAATTCAATGTTTCAAATAATTCAAAGTTTCTCGGTTTTAATAACCATTGAATGAACTATGTACATTTATTTATATTATAAACAATACCAATACTGTCTGCGTAATGGTTTGCAACTCCACACATATTTTAATCTGTAATAGGGATCTGTTTATGCTGCCAAATGTATATGCTTATTTGTAGATAAATATTATCGCCCCGAGAAGGCATATGAGGACGTTAAAACTAACGTCCTCATATGCACTTTATCTATAAGTCCGATTGTAGTAGATAGAATTTACACAGAAACAGTTTTACAAGAATATATGAATATAAATAATGTGTAAATACTTATCACTAACATACGTTTAAGGAGAATGTGTTTCCGATTAATCCCGGATATTGGCTCATCCTCGCACAATGCATTGCAACATGCGTAACAGACAAACGACCAAGTAGGAAGAAAGTAGCAAAATCAGACCGGTCCTAGTCTTGCAAGATGCTCGACTCACGACCGCTCAAATTATTCTTTTTAAAAATGTCAGCTCTATTTCCCCTTAGCTACGGACCTCTTGTATAAGAGGATCTGTCCTCCATCGCTCATTATGTTTATATACTCCCAGGCGAAGAGAAAAGATAATATTCGCGTTTTGAAGTAGTCACATGGTCACGCTGACGCCAAATTTGGCTGAACAGCATCGATGAGCATAGATACTCATATAGGGTGAAATATGTATCGACGGACAAAAGTACGACTAACTTTGCAAGTAAACTAAATATAAATTATAAAAAAGTACTTAATGTCCTTAACAGCTATTCTAATGAAGTGCAAAAGATATTCTAATGAAAAGAAAAGATATTTTAATGAAAAAATGGATTTCGAATGAACAGAAAAAATACATCTAACGAAATAATTAAATATGAAACCAATTTATTGTAATAAATGTTTAAATCTGTTGGCAAACTTAAGTATACAGTAATTGATCTATTATAAAATGCTATTCGCACATTTGCTAATGTTTCAGGACTAATACTTCTAAGACCGTCAGTAATTTTTAATAGGCTCTCTTCCCAGTTGTTTGCTCTGTGACTGTTATGTTAGGATATTTATTATTTATTGTTGTTATTTATTCTTGTTAGGACAACAGCACTGAATCATATTCGTCGCCCTATCAACATGAATATTTGTACGTAATCATCTGCCATTACTAACATTGTAACTATCTTCTAATTGATTAGTAAGAAGCCAAGTAATCGAGTCAATGTTATATATACTAACACCCGATTAAATACGCAATTTTATTTTACATGTTGTCAACGTATGATTTAATTTCCTCCTTACTACAATTCTTAAGGTCCTACTTAAATAATTATATTCTTTATAATGGCTTCGAATTTATTAAGTTTTTCCTTTGTCGGAATCCTTTGTCAAGAGCAGCATTTGAAACTGCTCTTATTCATTCTCTTTATAAATTATTTACTACATATTTACATTAAAAAATTACATAAATGTTTGCTTGTCTATTAAAAATCGAAATAACGTACTCAACTTTAACAAAATCGGAATATTCTTGCACAATAGCATTCTATATATAATCTAAACTTAAATGTTGCTTATATATCGTTTGCATGATTCTGGCTACTTTATAAATAACTTTTCTCTGAACATGGTTGGTAATTTGAAAATGTTACAATTGATTAACGTTTAGGTTTCACTCCACATATATAATATTTGTTTCCAACATCTTCAACACTTTAGGTTTCGTGTTGTGTACTTGTAAAAACTCCTCAGAAATGTTGATTTATGCTATGTTATTTACATTTGTAATAAATAAACTTGAATATGTCTTATGTGTTCACTCATTTTACTAAAGGGTGCTTCAAATTTCGCGGCTTTTTAAAGAATGAATAAACCACATAATTTGGATTCACTTTCAAAAACTTTTTATTGGTAATTGAAGTATCAGTTATGACATTTATATGCGAAAAATAATATCTGCCAAATGGCCTCCTCTTGCGGCTCCACAGACACCCACTCTTTTGTTAAAATTTTCAATGACATTTTGACATAATTGAGGCTCTATCTCACCAATGACACGAATAATTTCATCTTTCAAAGCAGGAATTGATTGTTGATTGTTTTTATAAATCTGACTTTTCACGTAACCCCAAAGAAAATAGTCTAACTGTGTCAAATCACATGATCTTGGTGGCCAATTAACATCACCGTTTCTTGAGATTACACGTCAAGGAAATTTTTCTCTCAATAAATCAATTGATTCGTGTGCAAAGTGAGGTGTAGCGCCATCCTGTCGAAACCACATATAGATCAATATTCATTAATTCAGGCCACAAAAATTCGGTTATCATCGACGATATCGATCGTCATTGACAGTTACAGCTTCATCAGCAACATTTTCAAAGAAGTAAGGTCCAATTACACTACCTGACCATAATGCACACCAAACAGTAACTCGTTTAGGATGCATAGGTTTCTCATGAATAATTCGTGGATTTTCCTTACCCCAGATACGGTAATTTCGATTATAAACATAGCCACCAAGTTCAAAATGTGCCTCATTGGAAAACATTATATTTTGAGAAAAATCAGCTGGTTGTTCTTTGATGAAATTGACAAATGAAGCGACGTTTTAAATGATCTAATGGCTTCAGTTCCTGTGTTATTTGAACCGTGTGTATTCACTAAGTCCAAGTTGTTGTCAACGTCGTCTAATGGACATTTCAGGATCTTCAGCAACACTTTCCCGAACGAAACCAATATTTTCTTGTGAGCGACCATTACGACAGTATTTTGCAGTTTTTTGATCTTCCACGGAACCGGTCTTTTGAATTTTTTTAATAATTCGACCAATAGTGCTTTCAGATGAATAATTATGTAAACCATGAAATTCACGTAATTTTCTAAAAACTCTTTTCTCAGAACGCTGATCTTCATAAAATAATTCAACAACGCGTTGTTGTACCGTGTACGAAGCCATTTTTGTAAATGTCATACATCACACTTTTTAAATGCTCACATACCCAGACAAATTCAGTTCGCCATCTATATTTTATTTATTCTTAAAAAAATGTGCAATTTGAAACAGCCTTTATGTTTATTTACAATTATTTATTGAAAAAGTTCGTTTTTTTAAAATGCTTCTCCTTTAAATTGATTAACCTACTATTACTAAACAGATATGGTACGCAGACCCTACGGCTACGTCGAGAAGTTCATGCACTATTATATATAGGGTTATTGATTACTCTCACCAATATGGAAACGAAATCCACAATGTATGAAATCTACATATACATACTAATGGTGTTTTCGATTTTTCCACTGACTTCGTGTGAGTACAAATAATTTTTTTTCTAATTGAAATGTTGTTAAAAACATGAAAACGCATTTCTAAATATTTCTTGTATTTAGTAGACCCAATGTAGTTCACCGTAGTTTTATATTAAATTGCATTAACAATTTCAAAAAACATCCAAACCTTTATCGCTCTGTATCTTCGAAATCGCGTCTGTCATCCAAGAACAAAAAATCTTAAAATACTCCAAGCAATAACTCCTGAAATTTAATCGTATGTTTCGAAAACAGCCTGTATAATATTATTATCTCTACCCAATGCCTAAAGTAAACGTTTGAAAAAGTAATTCCTGGCAAACATTATGACAATATTCCTCCTAAAAGCAGGTGAAATTAACAAACGTTATATATGCATATACGCATATATGTGTAATTTTGGCAACACTAAACATTTCAAAATAATTTATGATGAATCTTAAAAATTGTGACAATGTTTTAAAACACATTTTGTATTTTATTTTAATGATGCACTAAATTTTCACTCAAGTCTAAAGTTAGACCTGTGAAATCATCTACGTACGTGAACTCAAACAGAACAAAATGCAAGAATTTCCGAAAACTGAACAAATATCTCATTGTTTCTTGATGTAGACATATATAAGAAATGATAATCGTAAAACGATAGCAGTTCTAGAGCCAATAAAATATTTTATAGCCAGAACAATAAACTGAATGGCGAACGCAAATAACACCAAATAAATGAAGTTGTTAAACAAGCAATAATGACGAAAAAAAAGAAAATAAGCAAGCATTTCAAGACACTAACTACTAAAACTAAGCAGGTTTAATTTTAAATACGAGTTTCGTATCCTTAAATTAATACAAACAGACGAGAAATTGTCTAAATACAACAAAAAATAATTGCACAGAGAAATATTGTTTCATTTTATTATTGGTATATTTTTACTTGGGATGTGTATTACACAATTACTCTGTTAGCTATTTTGATTGCATTCTTTGATATACCAGGTGTACCGGAAAGTCATTACTGGTTTTTTTGTAAAAACACTACATAATTTAATAATGCTTTTATGGTTGGAGCATGTTCACAAGCAGACGATAAATGTAGATAAATAAGAAAAGTAATCCGTGCCTGAAACGCATTTTTTCAGGCACGAAACTCGACATTTTCAAAGAGGCATAAATCTATGACAGTGTTACTTTCGCAAAATACATACTATAACATGTATGGCTTTGAAGCTTGGTGTCAGTAGAATAAAATGACATATGTATCAAATCATAACATTGCATACTTAATCCTAGCGACATCTGCTAGAAAAACTGGTAATGACTTTCTGGTACGCCTGGTCAAAAAGGTAAAGATATAAAATATAAAAATAAGCTTTACAAAAGATATACAAACAAGCTCTCCAAATACACACAAAAAGTTAAATTTATGATCGAAATTAAAAATTATGAATTTAACTTTCGTTATACGTAATTGGCAATTCTGAGTTAGTAGTTATAATACAAATTGATTACTTTTTATAACAAAATCATTCAAACTTTTAATATTATGCATTTACTGCTTCAAAACTGCATATTCCGACAGGTTTTCTTAAATATTTTATTCTACCAGGACTAACCTAAAAGAAAATTGAAATAAAACAAAATCAAATAAATTTTGATATTAAAATCGTTTTTAAAGTCTTGGAAAATGTCAGTACAAGAGAATTTGTTAACATATAATAACTTTTCAAAAATAAAAATTTTTACGAATCTACCACTTTGGAAAGAATTGGGACTTCTAAATGAAAAGTTTGGAATTTGGCCTTCATCGTTCGAAAAAAAGTAATTCTGAACTAATAGATTATAAACCCACTATTTTTATGGTAAAATAATTCAAACTTATAAAACTATTCATTTACTCATTCAAAAGTTCGCATTCCTACCAGTTTTTTAAGTTCTTTATTCTTTCAGGATTAACCCAAAACAGATAGATAAATTTTGTCATCAAAATCGTTTTCAAGGCCTTTGATAATATTAGTACACGAGCAACAACTTTCATACTTTCATACAAAAACTTTTCGGAAATACCAATTTCCTAAAAGCTTTAGATTTTTGTTAATTTGAAAAGCTCTGAATTTAGCCTTCGTTGTAGTAGATAAAATTAAAGAAACACAAACACATAAAATCATTCAAACTTTATATTTATATAACTCATATTTAGGCATTCGAAAGTTCACGCTTTTCATTGGTTTGTTTTAATATTTTATTATCTTTGGATTAAGCCAAAAGATTTAGAATAATTTTGGCATGAAACTCGCTTTTAGAATCTTTGAAAATGTAAACACACCTTTAAAGAAATTAGGAAAAAGCTTTGAATTTAACGTTTGTGGCAGTAGTTGCGAGCTATCAGAACACAAACTTACTACATTTTATAACAAAATCGCTCAAACTTTAGAAGCACATTCAAAAGTTTACATTTTGACATAGTTTCTTAAATATTTTATTTTATTAGGATTCAGTCCAAAAAGTTGGTCAAATTTTGACGTATAAATAGCTTTTAGAACTTCCAAAAATGTTAGCAAATGAGTAATTATTGGAGTACAACAACTTTTCAAAAATGTCAATTTTTGCATGTATACTTTTGAAAAAAAATTTCGATTTGCGTCAAAATATAAAGTTTTGAATTTAGCCTTCATCATTCGTAAAAGAGTAATTCTAGACTAGTAGAATACAAATTCACTACTTCGTATGGTAATAGCATTCAAACTTTGAATACAATCCATTTACTTATTCAAAAGTTCACATTCCCACAAATTTTTCATTCTCTCGGGATTATTTTTTATTATGTGTCATAAAGATTCCAACAGAATCAAATATATAAAAAATATAAAATATTAAACGTATATAGCATATATTACATGACAAACAATCAATTTAGACTAGAAGCATAATATATTAAAATTTAAAACCCAAAAAGTTCTTGTTTGAATGAATTATGAATAAAATGCACCACTAGTAAGTGGCAGTTTTATATCACGGTCAAATCTGCTGACAGCTATCTTTTTAAATTCTTCTGGTAATCTGTTGCATATTCTGAACCCCCAATAATCAGAATACTTTTGCGTTATGTGAACATTCAAAAGATTTCTATTTCGCATGGAATACTTCTTGTCTTTATGTACTTGCTTCGTTTGGGTTAGTACATATAACCGGTGTAAAAATAAGTATTTTCTAAACTCTTCCGTATATCTTTTTATTTGTTTCAGATTACATGAACCTCACATTGCTCTTTTTTACCACAAGAAGATCCTATCTGCTTCTGCCAACTAGTACCAAAACTGGATCTCCTATGTTGCCACACTACGAACACTAGTGTAATATATCACCGCATAGCAAGTAGCGATGGTTTTTGTTCTACATACGCTATAAACTGCATTTATTTGCTTCTCTGCAAATTGTGTTATATGCGTTCTCCAATTAAAATTATTATCTATGTTTAAGCCTAAATTTTTAGGGACCTTCTTTCACTTTGATGAGCTATAAAGCTAGTTTTTTGGATCTATTAAAGCTAAATTTGAACTAGCTGAGGCCATACCAATTTTCTGCTTCTTCGACGGAAATTTCTTTACTTCTTACTATCTCTTCTGTTAAAATATCAGTCACCAAAACAGTGGTATCATCATCGAAAATGTAAGATCCTCTAACCGAGAGATTAAATTTTGGAACATTACGTAAATCATAAACAACAGCGGATCAAGTATCGGCCCTTGTAGCACACCTTGAATTATCGGTGTGATATTTAATTTCATAGCGTTTTATTTCAGTATATTGCGTCCTATTATATAAATAATGAAGTAAATTCAAAGTACTTTTTGACATCAAAATCGTTTTTTGAACGTTCCAAAATATTAATACGCGCACATTTGTTAACATCCAATAACTTTTCAAAAGTACAATTTTCTACATTCAAAGGTTCATATTTTGACATGGTTTCCCAAGTTTTTTATTCTCTCAGAATTAAGCGAAAAGAAATGCATAAATTTCGACCCACAATCGTTTTCGCGATCATTTGCTAATAAACAATAACTTTTTAAAAATACGATTTTTTTCAAATTCAGATCTCTAAACATTGTTTAAGAATATTATCCACTCGGTTGAAGTTTAATAGAAATAAAAAAATATAACCAGTGTTCTAAACTTTTAAGTTAATATTTAATGAATTACACTGGGGGAAAATTTTTAACACAATTTCTGTTTGATTTTTCAGCTGTTTTAAAGTTAAGAAGACATGCTGATTTCAAAACTGTAGTTATTATTTATTCTATCACGTCAAGTCTACAGCTTATAGAAATGTGATCACTCTGAGAGCAGGATGGGCGATTCCATCAAGATTTGAAGATCATAGAGACACGGTATCGGGATAGATGGGATGTACATACGATGTCTGACTATTGTGGAAGCATCAAGTGAGATTGTCCACAGATTGAACATTCCAATAAAAGCTATAAGCGAAAAATTTTTACCCTAATGTGAATGTATGTTTGCCGTTTGGTAAAAGAACTTTATTACTCGTATGAACACAATTTAATTTACAAAAACTGTATATAGCTTTTGTATGAATAAAATTATTCTCTGTGAGTAGTGTATTTGGTAATTTTTTCCTTTTTTTTTCTTCGTATAGACATTTTGTATGACTTTTGAAGCAAAGATAGGGTATTATATAGCTTAAAAAGTTGTTGCGATACACAAAAACTGGGATCGTTTTTGGATTCAGATGGCAAAAGTTAGTCAAAAACAAGCATCAGGTCTAGGACAATGAAATTTATGTTTCCCAGTGTTATTTCTAATATATGATATACTAAAATCAGTCTTTTGTTAATTCAATATAATAAATTAATTGAATAAAGTAAATTGATGATTAGAATAATGATATCTAGAATCAAAGAAAAATTTTAATATATAATTTTTTTAGTCATTTTCCTTATAAGTAGACGTTTGTATATAAATTTTAAGAAAATATTGTATAACTTTTCTAACAATCTAATTAGTATTTAGTGTTTTTATAATAATGAAATAAACCACTTGTGATTTTATTTTTCTTACAACTACAGTTAAATATAATTTTCAATAATCCATATTTTATTATCTATTGTATAAACCCGCTGAAGGTTAACATTAAAATAAATATTACCCCTAATTTCGTCTTTCATAAATAGTAAAAAATTGTTCATGTATTGCACAATGTTGCTAATATAATTTACTAGAATTCTTTGTTGTTTATATTGCTAACTCAATACTGTTTAGAAATGTTATTCGTTCCATTTAAATTTAATAATACAATGTTGCCAATATTCGAAATAAATACTTTATACAAAATTAAGATTATCTGTATTTCCTTTAAATGTAAATACTTTTAAATGTAAATACGAAATTTATAAAATTAAATAAAGAATTCAAACATTTAGATTCTTTTCTTATAAGTAGATGTGCGTGTATAAGAATTAAAGGAAACATACTGTATCCTTAACGAAAGTGGAAGAAGTATAATTACTAATAATATATACTTAACTACCTTGAAAATATGTTAAAAGCAATAAGAAAAGATGCAGTAATCCACTCGAAGAAGTCATCATCGTCATAATCTTCCTTCACATAAACGATACTGTCTTCTCATATCACGCTCACAACAAAAATCAGCTGTTCGCTTTAGGAACCCGAGATACCCAAGTGATTCGTTGCCCTTTAAAAGAAACGGGAAAATTGCCGTTTTACTGTCCCTTTAACACAGGTTTAATGCGATTTCTCAGTTCGCCGTGCTCTTCTACGAAAGCGGTCCGATACAGAAAAATGCGATCTCGCTCGGTCAAGGATAGCGGTAAATAAACGGATGTAACGCGTCGCTTTTGGCAGTTCGAATAAAGGATGCGTTCGGATATGGTGAGAGAACACCCCGACAGTAGACAGGCGACTGTTGTAGGGTGCGCGAGAGTTCAGGAGAGGCCCAACGCTCCCGCATACACAGAGCTATGTAACTACATGTAGATAGACCGTATCTACACAATGTGGTTCGTTTTTCGTCTGTGTCGTGGAGACATAAACATGCAAATAAAGACAGAAAGAATATCTAAATCATTGACCCGAAACTAAGTTATCGAAAATTCATTCAAAAAAAAGGAACAATAAATACAAGTTGAATAATTATCAATTGTTTTTCGTCGCAACATAAATATAACATTACATAATTTTCTTTTTTAAATTTTAATTAAATTTTTATATACTTAAATTAATTTTGTTTGTGCATATTGAAATCATATTTTACGTGTAACATCACACTGTAATTTATTCAAATGTAACTGTACAGCCAAGCAGCCAAATGATCAAAAAGAGCAAATAAAAGATTGAATAAGAATATAATAAACTGCCAATCATTCAGAATTAAAACCATGGTTTGAACATGTAATAACAATGAAGGAAAATCGATTCCCAAAGCAGTGTCTTCAAATTGCAGGAGGAACGAATAGAAAAGAATGTCAAAAACAGAAGTATTGGGTTGGCAACTACGTACTTTCGTTTTTTACTGATAGAGAGCGTTGCTTTATTTTTTGTAGAACGTATGTTAGTGCTGTACTTTACCGTTTGTCACGTGATACTAGTCACATTGACGTAACTTCAGAAGCAAATAGTGCGTGATTTTTATTAAAGCTATTAGTTTTGAGTTAATTTTAAATGGAGTGCAGAAACGAACATTTTCGACATATTTTACTATTTTATTTCCGTAAAGGAAAGGAAGCTGCAGCGGCTCACAAAAAGATATGTGAAGTTTATAGTGCTAATTGCTTAACAGAGCGCACGTGTCAGAATTGGTATAAAAAATTCCGTTCTGGAGAGTTTTCCCTCAAAGATGAGCAACGTTCTGGTCGGCCTACTGAAGTTGATGCTGATCAAATCAAAGTCATAATCGAAGAGGATCGTCATATAACTGTTCGAGAGGTTGCGGAGTGGCTACATGTATCGCACACAACAATTGAAAAACATTTAAAATGTCTTGGGCTAGTTAAGAAGCTTGATATTTGGGTACCTCACGAATTGAAAGAAATTCATTTAACACAAAGAATCAACTTTTGCGAGATGCACCTTAGACGAAATGAAATCGACCCTTTCTTAAAAAAAAACATCACTGGTGATGAAAAATGGGTCCTGTACAATAACATAGTTCGACAACGATCATGGAGCAAACACGATAAACCAGCTCAAACCACATCGAAAGCTGAATTGCACCCAAAAAAATCATGCTGTCAGTTTGGTGGGATTACAAAGGTGTTGTGTTTATTGAGCTGCTTCCAAGGAACCAAACAATCAATTCTGATGTTTACTGTCAACAATTAATAAAACTGGATGAAGCAATCAAAGAAAAACGGCTAGAATTGTCAAATCGGAAAGGTGTAGTTTTTCACCAAGATAATGCAAGGCCCCACACATCTTTGGCAACTCGTGGAAACTATTGGAGCTTGGCTGGGAAGTGATGCCACATCCCCCATACAGCCCTGATCTAGCACCATCTGATTACCATTTATTTCGAAGTTTGCAGAATTCTTTGAATGGTAAAACTTTCACAAATGACGATGACCTTCACTCGCACCTGGTTCAGTTTTTTGCTGATAAGGACCAGAAATTTTATGAGCGATGAATCATAGAGCTGAAAACAAGATGGCAAAAGGTCATTGAGCAAAATGGAAAATATATAATTGATTAAAAACTATTCTTTGTTTAAAAAAAAGTGTTTTATTTTATACTACAAAACCGAAAGTACTTAGTTGCCAACCCAATAGATAGATATGGCAAAGAATGTCTCGAAAAGAACTGTAGTGCAGGACTTTAGAGAAATAGATTAAATGTAGAAAAGTAGTTGAAAAACAGAAAAAGCGAAAATCTGAACATAATTCGGGAATCAAAAGTATAACCACAATTAGTTACACCGAAAGAAAGTAGTTTCTTAATTCAACAAAGTAATAAATTTCACATTTTTATAAGTTGAATTAATCAACAGTTAGTTAAATAAACATGAGGTGATACGTAAATTATTTTACTCCAATTAAAGAATTACAAATGTTCACTGGACTAAATTATGAGAATTTCAAGATAAGAAACTAATGCTTTTCTTTTAACAATGATAAAGAATTCATTCAATATTATTATCTGGTTAATTTATAGAATTTCGAAAGAAAACAAGTACCAACACATTACGCACACATGCATAGACAAAAAAACTTATATAGAAAGAACAAAGTGTTGCTTTGGTACGTAGACTTCCGCGGTCGTGGTCCATGCTATCTGCTTCTGGGTTTCCGGGCTGGAACCGCGTCACTAGTATATCTGCCGACGTTTCGTACCCATTTGTATGGGACATCTTCAGGGCTGAACTACTGCACTGAAACTGGTGTAAGTCGATGGGGGACGTGTTTATATATGGATAATGGGTCATGGGTCAATGGAGCGTTACGGTTACGGTTGGGTCGATTAGAGATGCAGGATTGCCAAGCGTTATGTAGGGGGTAGCCATCATCGCGGTTAAGATTATTGGGGTGCTTAAAGATCTCTATAGTTTCACGGATTTTGCGACCATAGAAGTGGTTAGTGCGGGATAGGATCTTGGTTGAACTGAATATGGTGCCCGGTTTCCAGTCTATGCTCGGCAAGTGCAGAACCGGCTATGCGCAGCAACCTAGTACAACGCTCATGTTGTCGGCACTCGTGTTTCTGAACATGAGCGTTGTACTAGGTTGCTGCGCATAGCCGGTTCTGCACTTGCCGAGCATAGACTGGAAACCGGGCACCATATTCAGTTTAATTCAACCAAGATCCTATCCCGCACTAACCACTTCTATAGTCGCAAAATCCGTGAAACTATAGAGATCTTTAAGCACCCCAATAATCTTAACCGCGATGATGGCTACCCCCTACATAACGCTTGGCAATCCTGCATCTCTAATCGACCCATCCGTAACCGTAACGCTCCATTGACCCATGACCCATTATCCATATATAAACACGTCCCCCATCGACTTACACCAGTTTCAGTGCAGTAGTTCAGCCCTGAAGATGTCCCATACAAATGGGTACGAAACGTCGGCAGATATACTAGTGACGCGGTTCCAGCCCGGAAACCCAGAAGCAGACAACAAAGTGTTGCATTTACTTAAACACTTTTCTATTTGATTTGTAACATTCCGAAAGGAAACAACTACGTAAATCTGTTGTTATGTTAGTGATTCTACTTCTATCTGAGAAATGGACGTACAGTTTTTTCTAAATTTGTCTACTTCGTATTATATACATATATATATATATATATATATATATATATATATATATATATATACATACACTATTGCTCATAAGTATTTGGTCACTCGCATTTAACCCGCAAATTGTAACAAAAATCAAAATTGAAATACTAATATCTTTTTATTATTTACATATATGAAAAATATATATTTTTACATCTAAAAGAAATTATTGTATAATATATTTATCTAAATTTTAGACTCGTCTATATGCCCACCTTTATTTTTAATCACTACAGCACACAATCGAGGCATTCTTTCGATTAATTTTGGTAATGTCTCAGGTTTTAGTTTACCCCATGCCACTTGCAGGTTCTTCCACATATTAACAGTAGATGTGTTCTTCTCAAAGCAACTCGATGGGATTTAAATCGGGACTCTGGGGAGGCCACGCCATAACTTTTATGATTCCCTCGTTCTCCAATTTCTGCAAATATTCCCGGCATAGTTTAGAAGTGTGTTTCATCATTTCTTGTTGGAAGAACAAATTTTGACCTGAAATTTTAATTCCAGAGGGGATTGCGTTTTCCTTTAATATGCGCTTATACTGCCCTGTTTTTAGTATATCTTCGATTTTTACGGGATCGCCCACATTTGGTCCAGAAAAGAAACTCCATACCATGACTGAACCTACGTCGTGCTTAACAGTAGGGGTTATGCATTCTTCCCGGGCACGCTCACCCACAGACCTCCTCACGAAAACACGTCTTCGTGAACCGAAAATCTCGAATTTGTATTCATCGACCCACACTACTTTATTCGACTTCTATGGTCCAATTTTGATAATCGCGTGCCCATTTTAAAGGTTTTTGCTTGTCTTGCTTGCGTTGAAGCGGCTCCCGCATTGCAATTCGTCCATGAAGACTGGCTTCTTTTAATCGCCGTTTAACTGCAGAAACACTTATGGGTTTTCAACGACCAGCATTTCATTTCTGCTGTGATTTCTGGGGCTGTTTTTCATCTATTTCTCTTGCGTGTTAGCACCATTGCAAGATCTTCTGCTGAGGTTGTTGCCCTTGGTCTGCCTTTTCGAATTCTGCTCAACATATTTCCACATTCGCGGTGTTTTTTGATGATATAATCCACGGTGGACTGATTTAATTTAAGTTCTGTGGCAATTTCGCGGTTGCTTTTGCTAGTTTTATGATACGCGATTATAAACGATCGTGTTTCTATACTCAATTCTTTCCGTTTAGGCATTTCTAACCAATTGAACTTCTTTGAAACACACGATGTTATCACTATGAACACCTCACAAAAACTAACTGCAATTTTCCAAAATACCCAAGAACAAATACTTAATAGTTTACAATAACACCTTATCTTATTCTACCTGGAGCTTTATTGGGGTATTATCATTCTTTGTGAATAATAGGATAATCGCATAATTATTTTTGAATAAGCTTTAATAGATTTTAATGTATACTATGAAGCTATTTCTTACTACAGAAATAAATTTTATAATTACAACTTTTCTATAGAAACTGTAATGAAACAAGGGTGACCAAATACTTATGAACGATAGTACATATATATATATATATATATATATATATATATATATATATATATATATATATGAGTAAATATGAGTAATATTAGATTCCCGAACTTTCCGCGATGTTGGACAGAAGTTCTCGAAAGAATCAGCGTCTCGACGTTTCGACGACATCTCAATCATCTTCTTCAGGAATAGTTTGGTAGTGGATCGTCAACCTGATACTATTTCAGGTTGACGCTCCACTAACCATTATAATGGTATGTCAACTATTCTATTTTGTCTTAATAGAAAATTTAAAATTTAAGAGTAAATTTTAATTTATTCATCATTTCAAATTTCAGAACGTCATTTTATATGTAATTTTAGATATTTGATGTAATGATGTCTTATACACGCATTTATAATTGTATTTCATTAATAAAATTATATTTATATTATTTTAGAATTATAAGAAAATATGTAGTTAAAAGTAAGTGGTTTTTTATTTTAAGAAAACAAATGTCAAATTTTATTGATGTGTGTGTATATTGTAATTTCATTGAGAAGTTGCAAAAACAGTTTCTTTTAAATTAGTTAATTCAGTTTAAGGCAATTAATACTTATATTACGTAGATACGAATTGTTAAAAAAAGCAGGTAGTCATTAATATATTTCTTAAAAATATGTTTTAGTTGTTAAAATAGGTTTGTTGCAAGAGTAGTAATTTATATTCGGAAAAGGTAAAATTTTCAATTACTAGATCAATAAGGTTGATATATAACCCCTTTTCCACAATTAACTATTTGTAAAATTCTGTATACGCATTTCGACAACTAAGTTGTCATCATCAGCAGATAATTTCAAAGTGTCGCACCTGGTAAAACACGGCGAAAAAATTGTACGAAAAAACAGTGCACATCTTGGTTTTCATCGGTGCGGATCGCGTACGGAGTTTATTTTTCGTACAATTTTTTCGCCGTGTTTTACCAGGTGCGACACTTTGAAATTATCTGCTGATGATGACAACTTAGTTGTCGAAATGCGTATATAGAATTTTACAAATAGTTAATTGTGGAAAAGGGGTTATATATCAACCTTATTATATTATTTTTTAAATAGAATAAAATAAAAATATTATTTCCGATGATATATATTCTATGATCTAATTAATAGAAGATTCGTTTATGTTATTGTTGATTAGTCATATTTTATTTTAATTAATATTTAATAATTTTTTATATATACCAGTAGTTGTTCGTATTTGAAACTTAAGAATTCAGAAGAAGCCATTTTCCTGCATACTGTATCCTGTATAGCTGTTCTTTAGTCGTAGAACGAACATTCCAATCATTACATTCCATTTAAAATTTACAAAGAGAAAATTTATAACGATGAAGTCATATTTTTATAAATTAATTACATTAATTGATAGTCTTAAAATGATTTTTACTTAAGATATAACTTGATCAATAAGGTTGATATATAACCCCTTTCCACAATTAACTATTTGTAAATTCTGTATACGCATTTCAGTGCACATTTTGGTTTTCAACGGTGCGGATCGCGTACGGAGTTTGTTTTTTCGTACAATTTTTTCGCCGTGTTTTACCAGGTGCGACACTTTGAAATTATCTGCTGATGATGACAACTTGGTTGTCGAAATGCGTATACAGAATTTACAAATAGTTAATTGTGGAAAGGGGTTATATATCAACCTTATTGATCAAGTCAATCAACCACAGGCTCCATCAAATTCAACTTAAGATATAACGATGAAAAATGTATTGTAATACATACATATATATGTAAAGATACCACTTACTTTTGAACTACACTTATTTAATTATTTGCATTTATATTATATAGTCGTAAATTAGCTGACTTTTATATATATATATATATATATATATATATATATATAAATTACTACTTCTTTAGTTCTTAGTTTTGTATATATATGTATATACATATATATATTAAATAGATAACCATTAATACATATTAAGGATGGTTGTCTGTGTGATAAAGGTATTTTAATTAGAGCGCTTATATATTCCATTGAAATGAATAATTATTTAAAATATTCAATATAAGTTCTATTCCATTATAGTATATGTAACGTGTACCAGGATACCAGGGGCTTATAACTGGTCGAAAATCTCATCTTCGACAAAGGAAGACTATCTGACTGGCTCTTTTGGCGGTTCTTTTGACGGCTTTATTTGTCAATTAGCAATGTTTATTTGCACACGTCGCTATTTGCTTGGTCGACAGATGTACTATTGTATGTTATTAAAGCGATATAAATGCTTTCGCTTATATCTGAGGAACAAACGTACTCTACTTTATATATTCAATTATTATTTTACTGTTTTAATAGGTCCACTTTCTTCTTTACCCCAAATAAGATTTGTCACTAACAAGTTAGGTAATTTTGATGGAGCCTGTAGTTGACTAACTTAATCACTGAAGGTTGATACAATATTGTGCAAATTAATTAATTCAAACACAATATAACTAAAAAATCCGTTTATCTGTCATATAATCACGATGAGATGGTATAAAATTATAAATTAATAGTAATTTAATAAGAGATATGCCCTCCTTTGGCTGGGATGACAGCCTGAAC
The DNA here is from genome assembly GCA_031893035.1 of Dermolepida albohirtum. Taxonomy (NCBI): domain Eukaryota; kingdom Metazoa; phylum Arthropoda; class Insecta; order Coleoptera; family Scarabaeidae; genus Dermolepida; species Dermolepida albohirtum. Next base: position 381,368 of record JAVIWB010005640.1, read on the forward strand.
TCTTTTCAGCATGGAATCTATTAATTTTTGACAGTTTTCCTTTATTTTCTCGTCCCGAAACCACACCTGAATTACTGCTTCTATCAATTTTGTCTTCGTTGTACAGTCCATTTATGTAACCTAGGCTTACAAATGGCCCACCGATTTTCAATTGGGTTTAAGTCTGGAGAATTGCCAGGCCAGTCGAGGAGAGTTATTCCTTTTTCCTTGAAATATTTTACTTTAACCTTCGATTTGTGGCATGGAGCTGAGTCCTGTTGGAAAATTGCACCTCCGTTTGGCTCACATTTCTTTAGATCTTTTCCCTTTTCTTATCCAGCAGCTCTTTATATTTCTGGCGGTTCATCATGCCTTCTATAGGCACGAGCGATTCAGTCCCTATGTACGAAAAACATCCCCAAAACATATTCTTTACAGGATGTTTTACAGTCTGATCGATATGAGCTGCAATGAGTTTTTCATCTCCACTTTTTCTCACGAATTTTGGCCGCTGCCCCTGTATCAAAAAATGGGACTCGTCTGAGAACAACACCTTTCTCCAGCCTTCCTCATTCGATCCGGCATATTTGTTAGCCCAAATAAGCCTCTACTTCATCATTCGTTGAGTGAGGAGTTGCTTCTTCTGTGGTTGAATTGCTTTTCTTCCAGACTCTAAAAGTCTCCTGCGAACTGTCCAGTCATGCACTTTCACTCCAGCCTCGGCTAAGTCTTTTTGTAGTTCAAAACTAGTTTTTCTTGGGTTCAGCTTCCTCTTTCTGACCAAAAGAGTGACATCTCGGGGTGTCATCTTCCTCTTCCACCAACATTTTTCCACTAGTTTCACTTCAACTATTCCGGTATTCTTTTTTTGGTTTAGAATGTTGCTTACTGCTCCTTGACTAACGCCATATTCCTAAGCAATATCTCTCTGTGTCATTGAAGTGTCCTCGCTTAATGTGATATCCATATCGCGAACAACGGGTAAAAGCACAATATAAATAAAATTTTGAACTTTGAAAGAGTATATGTGAACAAAGTCTCCAAAACGCACTGAATAACTTTGTAATGTGTTCTACTATTACTGTCAGAACTGACCTAACAATGTTGCCACATGCAGATAACTAAGAAAATAGTCATGATTCCATTAATTTGCACAATACTGTATATATTATAACAACTTCCCATATTAATTTTCGTATTCTGTTTACGTATTTCGATAACTAAGTTGTCATTATCATTATATGCCGATGATGACAACTTAGTTGCCGAAATACATATACAGAATACGAAAATTAATGCAGAAAGGGGTTATACTATATATCAACCTTCAGTGATTAACTAATAAGTTATTATTTCATTTAAAACACACATTTATTCAAGACGTAAATATCTTGCAATAAAGTATTGCATTTACTCAAAATACTTTTCTATTTGAATGATAAGAATTAGTTCTTGAAGTAATCTTTTACTTTTACATCTTTTAGATGTTTAGTAAACTTGCTCAGTGCATTGCAAACAGGTGACTAAAAACGACAGATGAATGAATACATTTTGCATTAACTAAATGCGTTATTTCTACCAGGGTAGCAATTATTGAAATATAATATAAAAAATAAAAAAACTTTAAATAAATTTCATTAACTAACAGATGTTTTAATCTACCTTAAAAACTTGAAGACATTAGTTTGATCACTGAAGGTTGATATACAACCCCTTGCCACATTAATTTTCGTAATCTGTATACGTATTTCGACAACTAAGTTGTCATCATCAGCAGATAATTAGACAGTGTCGTCCCTGGAAAAATTACGACGAAAAATACCCATACGAAAACAAACTCCGTACGCGACCCGTACCGTTGAGAACCAAAATGTACACATCAGAGATCAAGTTAATCAACCACAGGTTCCATCAAAATTACCTTGAAGGCATTAATGTTTGCAATAATAGAAATAAGGTCTATAAAATTTTGGTACTTAAAACTATATAAATTTCATCATAAAATTAGTTAAAATTTTGTCAAATGTTCCATCTCCTTTAATTTACAATAGCATTCTCATCATCTTTCACCTCGCAAATGCCATTATGGCTCTTTTCGTTTTTCTCTCGTCAATTGACTGAAGACTTATCGAGCACGATATTGTTCAAATTTAAATACAACCAATTTTCAGCACAAACGTAGATTAAGTAGGTAATAGCGTTATAAAGAAGCGCTCGCTGAAAGAAATCTTGATTCAAAAATCGTAAAAATTGATACTATCAACAATATTATTTTCGTGAAGATATTTCTGATATAAATGACAACTGTCTCAAAAGAGATACTTGCAGGACTCAATAACACCAGGAGGGAAAATATCAAACACATATTAATAAATATATGTGTAATAACTTTTTTAAATCTATTTGACGAAAGTAAGCGAAAGAAAAAGTTGTTAAAAATTGTTAATACGTAACAGGCTACAATTAACTATAAGATATGCTTGTACTTTTATTGCAATTTTCACGTAAAATAATATGACAAATAAACCTAATTAAAATTACATTCATTCTCTTCCTCCAATTACATCCTCTTCTTTGCTACACCTTATTTATTATCAACGCGATTCATCAATTAAATTTATGGGGAATTAATTTCCAATTAAAGATTTCCACGTATTTGAACACCCTTGCACAATAGTTAAAGTTCATAATAACACGCAAAGCTTAAACGTAAGTGAATCTAAACTTAACATATACTCTTGCATTATTTTGCTTTTATAAGTTTAAATTAAGGACAATTATTCATGTTAGTAATAATAAAAGTATTCTTTACGTGTGATTTTACGAATGAACATTTTATAATTTATAATAATGTCTGTTACAAGGAATCATTCTATTATTAATAACACCCTATCTACTACATATGTTTCACAGAATTCACTGATCATCAGGCAGATTTGTGTTATTAATGAACGATTCCTCGATAGCGTTTATCATATCATTTCTATACAGAAAAATAGTGAATAATCATTGCCTCCCTCTTTCGTCCAATACTAAAATGTATTAACCGACGTTCTCGCTTTGTTGGTCAATACATTTTTCGATTGGACGAAAGAGGGAGGTAATGATTATTCATTATAATAATGTTATTTGATACTTACTGTACCATCTATGTATAATTCATCATTTATTTTATTAATCGTCTACAAAAGCAATTAATAGATTTTAGAAATATAGGTAATGTTTATAAGGAACATTTTCAGGCTTTTGCAGACAACAATTGTTACAGGAAAAATTCTAGCTATACCTTTGAATATTATGTCGTCATTCGATCATACTCCAGTTTTATTGCAGGAACTATTAGACATTTCTTAAATTGAACATATGTATTTTACAATAGTTTACAGCCTTTGCACTTATGATATTTTGTTAAACGGCTAGCTCAATTTGGGAAATGTTGTGCACCTTGAGTGAAGTGAGAATTCAGACAATTCTAGAATATTCGACGACCTCCAATAAAACTTTCCTATTTTAGGCTCTTTTGTATATAAAGTAACAATTTTAGGCAGGACAGCACTGTCGAAAAGCAGCAATTGACAGTCAGGAGATCACACTTAGTCTTCTCATCAAATCACATCAATCATAAGACTAACATGAGTTCTACTCAATTAGTCTAAGTATCAATTCATATTTACAACAAAACGTATCACTGTCAAACTATTGTGCACTACGACGAAAGCTATCAAAAGCAGCAAAATAACATGCAATTAGTGCCGTATTTTACATCAATTCCGTGTTTAACTCGTTAATTAAGTTTTGTGATTTGTCATTAAATATTAGGGATTTTAAATACGTTGTTTTATTCAAATAACATATCCAGTACATATTAAGAAAACCAATGTGAAGTTGCATTTACGTGCAACAAATACAGCCCACTAAAACCAGAAAATAATCAGCTCTACACACCACCACCAAACAATTGTTTCAACACATAGAACGTATCTCCGCTGTGTTGAATAATTCTCGATTCTCGATTGTAATTTCCAATGATATTATTCGCGTAATTATCTACTAATTGATAACTTACTAACATTTGCTGCAATATATTGCTTGATAGATGCTAGCTATTAATGTCTGAAATGTTTTTATGTCGCTGTTTGCATTACTCATATTTACGATTAATTTAATGTGTTAAAATAACTATCTATTTTTATATTTAAACCTATTAGAAAGTTTTATTGTACTTTTGCTTTCTAAAACAAGCAAGGATAAGTCGTTTAATAATAATAATACCAGATTAAGGTGTGAAAACCATAAACTATAGTAAATATACCATAAAACAAAACAACATGGTAGATATTTGTATGTATATGCAGATAATGTCACAAAACATCACAAACAATTGAACACTGTAAACTTAGCACAGATAGAATATGCAATGCGACATAACAATATCTGTAAAATAATACATCTATATACAGATAACTGATAATGCAGATCTTGTAAAAATATAAATTAGTAGATACAATTGATTCATGGTACAAATACACAAAACAATAAACTTGGCGAATCAATTTCTTTTAATTTAACAATTCCATTCAAGAACAAAATGCTCACCCAAACACTCTGCCCTCTCAATAGTTCCATATTACGTCGGTGTAAGAGGGGATCGTTCGGAAAACGCTCCGTCCAATTTAAGAGATAAACTTTAAGTATTTCGTTTTCGCCTTCTCAACCGCCTGCTGTTGGTTGAGAAGGTGCATCCACAATGAAGATACCATACATCGAACTACTTCAAAATCCCTGGCAAGTGACCTGACAGCCGGTGAGATGATGTTAATTAAAGTTAAAGTTCAATTGGCTGTCGAAAACAAATACATACCTAAATTAGAAACAGTATTGGAACGTGTAACAAGTTGATCATCGAGAGAACGAATAACTCTTAAAATATTATGCTTCCTCGTGTATAATCCAGAACTACGTACATTTACTAATGTGATATAGAATTACATTTACTAATATTGAGATCAAGTTCATTTTTCTTACACCATTCAACTATAATGTGCAATACGTTCTTAGATGAAAATTTAAGTTCATAATGCAGCCTTCAATGCGTACTGTGTTTGGAAACCAAAAAAACTCTTATTAATATATTCCAATCCAATCTGTTCAATATGACATTGAAAAGACGATTTTCAAAATGTAAGATGATGTAAGAATTAGTTTAAATGATAAACCATATCCCTTTTTCCCCATCCAACAATTGAATGTTAACACCAAATACACTAATTACATCACCTGTGCACAGATAAATACTCTCTAATGCGAGAATACATTTTTAGCTCAGAATCTGTGTTAAAACATTGCAAAGAGGTGCTTCATGAATTAACGAAATCTAGTTAACATTTGTTCATTGCTTCTAGTACACAATGAAAATAATCTATTTTGTGAATGGCTTAATTATAGAAGATGAAAAGTGTAGTCACCATGGAAATCTCGTGAAAAAGAGATAATATATGTACCCTAAGCAATAAGACCCAACAATTGTATGAAAAGAAGAAAATGCTGTGTATTTGGAAGGCTACTTTTTTATGAAATTTTCCGATTTAAAGAAACCATTAACAAATAGCCTTTCACCATTGCTCTTTCCATCTTCTGTATACTATCTGGTGATGAATATAAATCGGCGAACAACGATATCTTGCAATTTTCAGCGCCAATTTTCTTAGCCTATATGGAATTGTGTATGTGTTCTCAATGAGTTCATTGCTTCTAGTACTAATAGTAGCCTGGAACCCCGAATACACAGAATATACGGCTAATGAAAAAGCGGATAAAATAGTTAAGAAAACTTCGTTTTCTCGGCTTTCCTGCAGCAATAGAAAACGAAACATTAAAACAATTACGAAAAAATAAACTAAAAGTAGATCACTGGAAGGTGGAAAAATTCTCCAGAAGAAGTATATTTCAAAGTGGTGGAAAAAAATCCGTACTAGACTTACACCGACAAGAGCTAGATAGCTCTCGACTATACTACTCTTTATAAAATTTTTTCATTCCTATTTTCGAATCAGATTTATTTTCCGATATTGTTTTTATTCCAAATACTACGATGTTTTTCCTTCTGTTTCATCTTTCCGATGTATTCATTATCATCTCCATTGACTTCGTTTTTCTCTTAATTCAATTCATTTACTTCCTTCAGTATTTCGTATTCGCTTCTTACTTTTTGATATTCTTTCTGATTTCGTTTTATCTCTTTTACATCTTTCATTAATTTTCTCATGATGTCGACTAGCGTGTCTTCCTCATCTTTTCCTTTTTGTGGCGTTCTTATCATTTTTTGCTCTCGTTGAATATTGTAACTGCTTTTTCCCCATCGTCGCTGTACGTAGATTTCTCTATTTTCTATTTACGTTTTATTTCTTTAGAGATCATGCAGATCGACCGTTTCCCGCTTGATCACTTGATATTCTCACTTCCGTCTATCCACGCCTGATAGTTCTATAACTAGTAAATCTTCAAGATATATATATATATATATATATATATATATATATATATATATATATATGCGGACCAAAGATCAAACGTTTCCGCACGGTAGAAAACACACTCAATCTCCAAAGTTTCAAGAATTACTATCCCAAATATCTCTTTTCTAGATAAAAGGAATAATGAAACAGAGGTACTTATAAACGAAAAATGACTGTGATTTCGCTTCCTTAAGATATGCGACATGTTATTTAAATAGTATTTTCTTAGAGCTACAATACAGATTAATACCATTATGATATGATTAGCACAATAAACGCTTCTAAAATTAAATTACAGCTACAGATTAATCAACTTAAAGAATAGAAAAGAGAAAGAAAAATGGATCAGTTAAATATGGTATTTGCGAGAAGCAGAACGAAATATTCTATGTGAACTTGAAAGGCGTTTTTCCGATTTTAAGAAATTGACGAATATCATAACTTTCATGGGTTATCCATTGTGTTGTGCAGGCGTTGAAAATCTGTTGCTGAGACATCAAACACCTTCAATTAAAACTTGTCTTTTGTTGAAAATGAAGTATTGCAGATGATTTCAGATATACATCTCAAGCCAGAGCAAATGAAAAATTTTAGTCTCTTATATCCGAAGACTAACATCCATGTTTATAAAACAAATTGCGCATCAAATAACCTGATCGTTTGTCAACTAACTGGCTAACATCTGACATTATGTGACTACCAATCAGTAATTTGGTGACATCCTATGAAAAGTACGTGAACAACACACAATACCATGCGTCGACATCTAGTTATCATGTACTAGGGACGCAGATGTACGTATAAATATCATCATTATTATGTATGTATAAATTAAATGTACAATGAAAATACATTTTTACTTACATTATATTTTTATATACCTAATGGTTCAATTCTGACTTTATTGGCCACTAACCAAAAACCCAGACATAAGTCGTAACAGCAACACGCTCACCACTTGTCATATTGAAATTCAGTTCTATTCCGTCGTCTTCCCTCACTTTTATCGGTTACTTGCCGTCCACTTTTGTGCGGTAGATCGCTGATAATACAAATCTGAGAACTGCTGAAGCATATCATTTTCGTATTCTAAATGTTAGGTGCGCAACTAAGTTCTCGCTGTTTTTTTTGATAAAAAAGCAACTTTATTGTGAAAAAATGTTTACAAATGAATCATTCAAAATATTGCCCATCGCAAGCGACAACTTTTTCCCATCTTTCTGGCAGAGCTCGAATAACGGCACGGTCGAAGTGTTCATCTTTTGAGGCTATCCACGAATCAAGCCACTTTGAGATGTCTTCATATGAGCGGAACTGCTGATTAGCCAGACCATGTGCCATCGAACGGAACAAGTAATAATCGGACGGCGCAATATCTGGGGAATATGGCGGGTGGGGTTGGACCTCCCATTTGAGCGTTTCTAAGTAGGTTTTAACGGGTTTGGCAACGTGAGGCCGAGCGTTGTCATGCTGTAGAATCACTTTATCGTGTATCTGCTCGTATTGTGGCCGCTTTTCGCGCAGTGCTCGGCTTAATCGCATCAATGGAGTTCGATACGGTTTCTCTGTGATGGTTTCGTTCGGTTTCAACAGCTCATAATAAATAACACCGCCCTGGTCCCACCAGTGCTATAATGAATCCATTTTTTATCACCCGTAATGATGCGATGCAGAAAACCCTTCCTTTTCTGCCGCTGGAACAGTTGTTCACAGTCGAAAAAACGACGCTCAACGTCTCTTGGCTTTAAATCATAAGGAACCCAAGTTCCTTGTTTTGGTATCATTCCCAACGCATGCAATCGTTGGGAAATGGCTTGGCGGGTAACTCCTAATGCTGAGCAAGCTTTTTTGCGTTTGGCACGGATCCTCATCGAGCAATGCCTCCAATTCAGCGTTTTCGGAGGTTTTTGGTCTTCCTTCACGCGAACGGTCGTCAATATCGAAATCACGGTCTTTGAAGCGATGGGACCAATCACGGCACGTTGTTTCACTTAAAGCAGCATCTCCGTAAACTTTTTGGAGTTCTTGATGCGCTTCAGCCGCCGTTTTCTTCGAATGAAAAAAGAAAAGCAACACTTCCCGCAAATGGCGATAATTTGACACAAAATCAGACATTTTCACACAACCAAAAGTATATGACGCAAAAACAAAATCACTAATGTTCAAAGCTGACCATATTTGTTTATTTGTTTACCATATGTCTAAGCTTGGTTCAGGACGTTTTGGTTATGTCAGAATCGACCAGCACTTACTACTGGAGCTATCTCTTGAAAAACAGCGAGAACTTAGTTGCGCACCTAATAATTTAATCATACTCCGTTTATGTTAACTATTATTTGGCCCCAGTCTAGATTTCTGAAAACATCTTCCAACGTATTTGTATTTGGTGTTTGTTTAATTCCCTTCTGTATTGGTAATGGGTTGGTATTTATGTACAGTCTGAAGATACTTGTCGCTTAATCATAACAGCTTTATTTACATTTAGTATCTTCTACCAATTCCACAATTTTAGCGAATATCTTTTAATTGCCCAAAGTTTTACACTATCAAAAGCCTTTTCATAACCAATAAATCCTATATAGAGCGGTGTGTTATATTCCGTTGTCTTTTCTATTAGTGTGAGGCATCTTTACTTCGGAAAATTGAGTTATTGTTCAGCTACTAATATCTGTTATACCACAAGTAAAATATAATGAAATCTATTAAATGCCTAAAACGATACAATTTCTTTCCCCATTGATTGATTCTACGAAAGCGATGGCTTTTTTCTCATATTGAAAACGTCCTTTCAATCATTTTTGACGGTTAGAACAAATATATTGAGCATATCGTCCCTAAAAGTACAGCTACTTACATAAAGTTTATGTACATTTTACAAACCCGGCATAAAACATTTGTAAGGTCTGCACCAGATTTTATTAAGCAATAAGAACAAGATTTTTTAGAATCGACTGCACCACAGCTATTGCGACTCCCGTATATTGGCCTAAAATGTACTACTCGTGTACATTTACACAGTAAGTCGAATACAGTAGAAAACTGGAGAGAAACCCCGGAAAAAGAGCAAAGAGTAGACGCATTCAAGTTGCAAGTTTAAAGATCGTAAAAGCCAGTTCAACAAACCTTATCGTAACGACACAGCAAGGGAAAAACTCAACTGAATGGTTCTAAATAGCTATTTTTAAATAATAAATTCGAATCTCGCTAAGAAGACCGAAGGCGAACTTCGCAAGCTAGCGGACGTACTGGAGAACTGTCGGAAACCCGAGTGAAAGAACGTAAAAGTATAAAAAGAAAGCGTAAGGCTATTTTAAAAGGTTAATTAATGAGATTTTGACGGTTTAAATAAGAGAATAAAAGTTCTCTCTATTCTTCAGAATTGTGGAAACTATTCAATATTTCCTTTGTCATTCCTAAATTAGGTAAGTTGAAAATGAACATATCATAAAGCACAGTAAGTTCCTAAAGATTCGGGTAATTAGAAACTTTTTAAAAAATTTATATTCTTAACTGGAGAGTTACAAGGGCTCATTTTTATAATCCAGGACTACAGTTTAAAATCTTGTCAGAATTTTCCATCGTATATGCCTTGGTAAGTTCGTACACAAAACAATTGTAACACTATTTACTTTATTGACAGATGGTTTGTGTTATCGGACACTATTAATTATTCAAAGTAAATAAAATATAATCAAAATTCCTTTCAAAACAATGAAAACTCCTTAAAAAAATATTGACTGTATATAAAAATTAGTGCACTAAGCCAACTATTGCATTACCATGTGAACAGGACGTACAGGTTGCTCTCTTAACATAAATACTTCAGATGTAGATAATGTTGATCGGATGCACCACAATAGAAAAGTTATGCTAGTCTTGTTTACTTTTCAACAAGAAAGAAAAAAGTTCCATGGAACTCGGGTCGTTTTATGAAGATGTAACTGATAGGTTCGCCCGGATGGATTTGAAATATTTAAGTATGATGTAATTTGCTGCAGCAATGTACCGTTTATGTACTTGTGTTGTCCTGTAAAAGTATCCGTTTGTTGAACAGTAAAGATTATTATTACCATTATTATTATGTAAAGCAAATAAGATGTTAGGATTTATAATAAGGACATACAAATATTTTTCAAGTACTGAACCAATCTACTATTTACATTTTGCTATGTGTGTTCTATATTAAACTATGTATCAATAGTCTAGAATCCACAACGTGGCTGTTATATACGGTGGTCAGAATTTCACGGATTCGTCAGGTACGACGATTCAGTGATTAATTTTGAGTCGACAAACCCAATAGAGAAGTGTTGGATTGACAGTCGTTAAGGCACATGGTTTTTTTACTGCCAATAAAATTATGTATTTCTGTGAGGGTGTATGCCAATATTTTGACTTATTAAACATTTCTTTAACTACGTTTTTACGTATCTTGCCCAGAATAATGTTTGTAATTTAGAAATAATTATTTATGAAATTTTGATGTTTGCCAGTTTAACGTTCAATATTTTCGCTTCCATTATTTATCTCAAGCAATTTATAATAATAACGACTATGCTGATATGTAAATGGCATTTTGTTCAGCAGTGGAAATGCGCACTTGGCAAAAGACGAATATGCAATACGGTATCAACAGTATCCATTTACCAAAAGATTTCGAAGATTGGATCGGAGACTTCGGCAAACAGGCACATTTGCGCAATGTGATGCAGGTAGACCAAAATATCATCGTACGATCCAAGTTAAAGAAGGAATTTTGGATATTGTTCATCAGGAATCTACTTGCAGTACTAGACAAACGGCCCAAGAAACGAACATTCCAAGTAAGACAACAGTTCTTTCAGTATTTACGGAAAGCCTTTTACGACCGTTTCATGTTACAAAAATACAACTATTATACGAAAATGACAATTTTTAAAGAATAATATTTTGCGACATAATGTTGAACAAATTTCAAAATCCAAACATTTTATTTTATGAAGTATAGAATGGATGTTCAAAGATAGTGAGTCACAATTTCCATTTTTGGACAGATGAAAGTCCCAGAGCTATTCGAGGATTTGGACACCAGAGAAAATTTTCTGTTTTTACTAGTTATCTTATGCCTTCGAATTGTAAGACCAATATTTCTTCCGAATAGACTAAATGCAAATGAATACGTAAATGCATTGGAGGAAGTTTTAGATAATGTTCCATTAAATGTCAGGGCCGACATGTACGAGACGAGTGATGGTGCACCTGCTCACAATACAAGAATTATAAGAGCATAGTTGAATATACGTTTTCCACATAGGTGGCTCGGGAGAAATGGACCAATATTATGGCCTACAAAGTTACCAGATATGAATGCCCTTGACTTCTTTCTTTGAGGTTTTTTTGAAGAAAAAAAAGGTTTATGCGACACCTTCGGCTAATGAATAGAAAGAAATAAATGAAATTAGCGCCACAATGCGAATAATTTGTACCATGTCGTATGGCTTAACAAATGATATTACTTTACTGTATTAGTATTGTCGACACAGAAATAATCATAGAATCGCTTTATCTGATGATTATCCGTGGATTTCTGACAATTCTGTATACACCGTAAAGAGACCATTCAGAAACGTTTTGTAAAGTTCTGGCAAAAGACGAAACGTAGTATTAAGTACACATGCACTTATTATGCCCCGATACCTTAAGCAGATCTACTTACCTTCACCTTCACCATGTTTCTTCAAATTCCCAATTCTAGGACTAGTGCTCGTGGCAACTCGCCTGTACTTCGAATGATGCGTACTTTTAATAGTATATGTAGTTATATGGACATATTCGCTACCAATCTTCAACTGTTTAAAAAATAGGTACAACTATTGTCACTCTTAAGTTTAAAATGTAATTGATTAAATCCTTTAATGTCACTCTTTCACTTCTTTTTCTCTTTATCTTATTATGTATTTGTGCTTATTAATAAATAGAATTTACAGTGAACAACATGTTGTGTTTATAACCTGTATTTTTCTGAGTCACTGTAGTTAAGTTCATAATAATGGAGCTTAATAAAAATCCATGTTGATTGTTGGATATATGACCATACGGTACTATAGAAAATGTGTTCTAAAATTGTTTCAAAACTTTGCAGAATTGCTACCGGTCTATAATTGTCTAAAATTTGATTCATCCTCTTTCTTGTGAACTGCTGTTATTTCAGCAATCGTCCATCTATCCTCATATTGAAGATAATTTATAATATCGTTAATAATATTTTACTACTATTTCGAACAAAAGGATAGCTATTAAATCATTACTTATTGTTGGCTTATCTAGTGAAATGTGAACATAATTTTCTCCGAAATTGCCAGTAGTATGATCACATGAAATATAAAAAGCAATCTCTTATATAAATATCCGAAATGGTTGTTATCGATTCAGAATAGAAAATGCCAGAAAAAACGTCCACAAAACAATCAACTAATTATTTTTTTATAGTTTTATATTTTATTAATATCAAGTTCTTTACAATGAAGTCATCCAGAAATTCAAATTATCCTTTACTGTGATTAATATACTTCTAGAATTCCACAGAATTTGCCCAAATAGTGCCTGTCATATTGGCCAGATATTTATGATAAGCTGTCCTAATCTGTACCTTAACCAACCCCATGCACTTAAATTATCGATAGAAAATATCGCTTGGTTTTTTAAATTTTCTTTATTCTAGATGTAAATTATAGACGAAAGATGGAATGTGTCTTTAGAAACAGATGTATCAAATATAATATACAGACAACCACAAAATTCTTTAGTAATCAAATGAATATCCAAACGCGAGTTGTAAGAGCACCAATTAATATTATGATACCAAGATAATTGAGGATTTGCGGACAATTAACTTTATAAAAGTTATATCGAAAGTTATATATTTGTGGGAGTCGAAAATTCTCAACAGACTTCTTAAGCTGATAAGAAATAGATAACATAGAATTATGCCAATCTTCGAATATCGCTGACTAATCATGAGAAGGAATTAAAATTTCGCCATTCAAATTATTGAACACCAAATCAATAAGACTATTACTCAAGTACACACGATTTCGGACCCGAGTAATCAAAAGTTGTTTCTAAGGAAATTTGGAGCGGTGAATCCGAATCTTCAATCCATTGTTTAATATTACTTCTTGTTTTCGAGATATTTAATAAATTCATTTTTGACGATTTTTGACAATTAATATACATTTTATCCAATTAAAAGTGATAAATCAGAAATGAAGAGCAGTTGAATTGAGTAGCTTATATTATTTAGAATCCGTTTCACGTATTGGAGTCTAACAGTGGTCGATCATCGTGCTGTCATTTCCAAAATCTTTGGCATCGCCTCTCTTTTTTAGTGTAGCCGTTCTCTTTACGCATCACTCGTATCGCCCAACTTTTCAAGGAAAACATCTAGACGAGAATGCAGAAAATGAATCTAGATAAATATTCGAGCACCAATCCTGCAGTAATTTTACAATAAATTGCCGATTATTTACTTTGAATCCGCTACGAACAACGGTTTAACATTACGCCCATGTTGGCGCTTCATCAAGCATTAAACATTTTATAAAGTTTCCGTCAACCATTAATTTTTTAATATCAGACAAATCCGACAAATATTCCTTGTTTTATTTTTGCGTATGATAATTTCTGAAACAACTTTATTAAATACAGATAACCCGGCCTTTCATGATTGCTTTGAAAACGTGGTGTAGAGGAGGCGTTTTGTTTTTCTGTCTAATAATTAGTATGACTTGGTCAATCTCTTTTCATATAATTGTGAGTATCACGGCTATTCCACGGGTACAAAAAACAGCGAAGTTTTGTGAATCCAGATTGCATTCCAATAAAGAGGTCAATCACCTGCTGTAGTTATATGTAAGTCAATTAATGTTTCAGATTTAATCAGAATTAGTTTTCAAACATTTAGATCGTCACAAATTTTCCATTGATGCTCATTGTGTTTGATCTTGGCTAAGATCTTACTCTTTATGTCGCAACATTCTTTCGTCTGTACTGCATAAGCAATCCGAATGCATGGTTTTACATTTCCATTGTGTAACAGAGCAGTTTTCAGACTGCATTTCGAACCACCGATGAACAAACACATACATACATCACATTTTTTTTAAGAACGAAAGAAACGTCTGATTTCTGTTTCTGTATACAGTGACTTGTGTTCGATTGTCAAGATATTTACACTTCTGCAACCTTAATATAATCAAGCCTGCTTTTTGTTTCGAAAACTTCAAATCACGGATGGAATCGTGCGAAATTAAATGCTTTTCTTCCATGACGAAATCGCTTCCACTGCTCAGCAAAGATGAAATCGAAGTTTGCAAATACCCATCTTTGAGCGTATTCGTTATTATTTTGTCACTTTTTCCGAGCATATAACATCTGTAAACGTCACAAAAACATTTGAATCGAAATTTTCATTCGTTCCTAAGCAAAAACAAAACGTTTCGTATACAACCGAAATGATTTTTCTAGCGACACCGTAATCTGACAATCGTTGTGACAGCACATGCTGCCAACATGCGGAAACTCAAAAAGTGGAACCGATGTTGGTCAGGGTATCAAATAACGATGATAATTGTGTCATCTGCTCGGGTTCGAAAGTTGATCGGAATTTGTAAACTTGTGCTATTAATTTTGACAACACCATTTATTTTCTTTAAATCATGAAAATTGTGAAATTTACTAATAGTAACTTTTGTATTGATTTGATATACAGGAATAGTTATAAATTCAGATACATACATCAAAATCACCAACAAGCAAAGTGTGGGTTTTGAAAAACAATATTCTCAAAGCACCAAAAGGTAACTTATAATTATTACAAAAAATATAAGAAGGAATACAAACTACTACCAAGTTAAGTTTAGAATCTAAAAACAAATATTCGCAAAAAATTAGTAAAAAAGTGAAATATAGGATAATGTTCACTTCGATCTTCCTTTGCAGCTGTTTATAAAAATTCAATCACTCATCAAGTCGTTCAATTTTTTTTCCAAAATGAATTATCATTATTTCAAGATTATTCAATTATTATTATTATTATTGTCATATGGTATATCCCAAAGATGAATGTGATAAATTCGAACACTTGCGAAGTCGTTCAATTTTTTTCAAAAATGGACTGTCAGCTATCATATGCTATATCCTAAAGATAGAGGTGAATGACTTTAGCAGCTGCAAAAATGAACTAGCGCCATCTGTTGCAAAATGTGTTATGACAGCCTAATAATAAACGGCCAATGCGTAGTAACATTATTATTAATATACCAATATATATATATATATGTATATCAAATGAATGTACTTGTAACAGTTGCCTGGTTACAAACTCATATTCTTAGATGATCGATCTAAGTGCTTATGAAAAGAATAGGTATTACTTTCATTTTTACTCCAACAAAACCTCTAATCTAATTTCGAAAACAAGTAAACGATTGTGGATTATTTAGAAAAGAGCAGCACCATTAAAAGAAATTTTAATGGAAAAAAAATCATTAAATCTATACTTGACCGTCACCGAGTCTATTTCAGTTGTATAAAATTCGCAGTAAATCTCGAAAGTCTCCGATAGAGAATCTGAGCAAACACAATAAAACGCGAGGACCAGCGCGGTCCTACATTTCATCCCTCTGACCCTTTCTTTAACAAAATAAATACGGAGCAAAAAAGCGAACAATAAATAACTTCGATTTAAGAACCTCAACTTTTCACTCTATTGATGGAATTGATTTCCACTGCAAATACGTAAAAACTTTCCGGAGAGTATATTGGAGTATACTCAGGAACGCTGACATTTCTGATACTTCAACAAACAATAGCGAGCTAATAAATGCTTCTGATTTTGTAAACGATTTAATATTCGAATCGGTGAATTTTAAATTGCAATTTTTATTGAATGACGAAAAGATTTACCGTTTCAATTAAGTATATGGTTTCCGTTATTAACTTTGCGTTGGAAATATTTACGTTTCATACGATTTTCGATAAAATGCAAATTTCAATATTATTTTAGTTCAGAGATATTAACTGCTATTCCAGTACCGTTTTCGTTTTTTTCTCAACTAGCTTGTTTACTTATAGAATAGTTTTGTCTCTACGCAATTCAATTTTGAACTTATTTTATCGTCTATGTGTTGAAAATAAGTAAGTAAATCGTACTAAATAAATTGTTCATGAATAATTTTAAGTCATACTTTGCCTCTTCTTCTGTATTATATTACCCGTGTATTTTTTTAATATTATTGAATTAAATGTTCAAAAGTAAGTAAGTGGAAAAAATAAAATTGAAAAAGCTACTACTCAGCTAGGGAACCAACTGCAGTCCAAACAAGTTCTTCATGTAGAAAAAATAGTCTCCTACGAAAGATCGCGTGCGACCGGACAATCGTGAATCATTACTCATGCAGATGATGAGGGAACAAAACTGATTAGCATGCGAAATAAGAAGTTTTTCGAATCCTAAGTTACCACTTAAATCCATCGAGGCCTCGAAAGAACAATATCTGTTAGTACAGTGAAACAGCAACTTGAAGAAGCAAATCTTATATAGTTGCCTGACCGTACGAAAACCATTATTACATACGTCGATGTAGCCGATAGGAACGATTTCAGTAAGTACAAACGCATAGAGATTGGACCGTTGGGGCCTGAAAACGCGTTTCATGTACAATAATGACTTTAGGGTTCTAACACTTTGTCCTTATAAAAAAACCTTACCTTGCCATAGAATTTCTCGTAGTACGAAAGAGATATAAGATAAGGCAATGTAAATACCCCTTAATAGCTTTGACCTTGTAACGAACAGAAGCTATGGAAACTATTCAGGAACTATTAAAGAGCTGTTAATCCCTTCGGCTTCGGGTCAACTAGTTGTTTGAAGACTACATGGAACGTGTTCTGAGATCGATCTGTTAAAACTGTTTTGGAACTAATAAACCTTATCGCGCACTGGCATTTCTTGTAGTGCAAAAGAGAAGATAAAGCTAAGCGAGTACTTCTTAACAGTTTTAATAGCTTCCGAGCAACGAACTACTCAGGTGCTGTACGGTAGTTTCCAGGAACTATTAAAGCTGTTAAAGAGCTGTTGTTGAGAGACTCTATGGAAGCAATCCGGAAATTGTTCGGAGTTACTAATAACGTTAATAAACTGTTAGAGCTGGTAAGGAGCTGTTCAATTCCCCTTATATTGCTTCTCTCTCATACTTCAAAGAGGAATCTCTCTTAATAATTCCAGGCTTTTGGCGCCTCGTCCTTGTGAAAGAAACAATGCATACAGATTACCTTAATATTAAACATACATACAAGAAAAAACGTCTAGTCAAACAATAAGCTCATTTCCAATGAAAACTAAACCAGTAGAGCCTTTAAAAAAAATCGATCCCTGCTCGAGGCATTAAAAAAAATAAAGAAGATCTGGTATTTATTCTGGGCACGATAAAATCAATTTGATCAGCAGAATCAATCAAGTCAAGGATGGAATTTAAAAGGAAAGACTCACTAGCTCCCTCTCTACGCGCACGAATGTGTAATGATATTGTCATAATCCGTTACAAAAGCAGGATCATGTCGGTCAATTCTATATGATAAGTACTTATGAGTAAGTGCTAGTAGTAATAATTCAGATACCACACTACAGAAATGTCCATTTTGGATCGAACATGAGAGCAGTAAAGAATCTTCAACTTGTACGGGTTATCAAGGTAGTCCTTATATGACCGAATGATTAACTCCAAACTCCTGAAAGCAGATGTGGTGGATGATTAGAAAAGCTTAAGTGTAATTGTAAAAAACTTTTACGTTTTTAAAAATTTCTCTTGGAAAAATATTGTCAGATATATATCAAAACGATAAAATATCGTTTCAGTTTCAGTGCAACAAATAGTAGCAGTAGTTGAGCCCTGAAGGTATCCCATACGAGTGGGTATGAAACGTCGGCAATTATACCAGTGATGCGGTTCCAGCCCGGATGCCCAGAAGAAGATACGATAAAATATCATTTCGTTTATATTCAAATAGATGTTTTCAGGAAGTAAGGAACCTCTCGATAAATTAGATATTTTGGAAACCGTACTCGTTGTAATAACTAGGAAAATAACTAATTGAAATTATGTGAAATTTGTTAACCTACACAACATATAATCAAAAATAGAAAATTGCTCTTCGAAATGCTTTTTTAGCTTTTAACTTCCATACTTCATTTAAATTTTATTTGTTTAGTTAGCGATGAAACATTAATAAATTAAATTTTGAAAGATGTATTTTCGCATTCAAACTTCGAAGAAAAACATAAGACTCAGTACCAAAATAATATATAAAAAATGTATTTTCTAAAGCAGATTGCCTTTCAATAAATGCCTAATAAAAAAGCAAAATACATATATTCCAATACGTGATTGTACTACCTGATAGAAATCCATAAAAATATCAACTTTCCCTTAACACTAACATTAACGATTTATGACTTTTTTACGACGGTCTCTTTGTTTCTTTTTTACAATATCGGGTTTTATGTTTCAAGTGAGCTGTTCTTGTCTGCTCTAGAGCATAACAAGGGTATATAGATACAAGATTCATCCAACGTATTGTATCCCTTTGTTCGGGCGTATAATTTATATCCTCTTTATAACGGCACTTAACGTATCGTAATACTAATATAACGCAGTGAAATACATCCTGAACAGTAAGAGTTATAATGTTATAATTCTACCTCGTGTTCGGCAAATTCGATTGCGAAACACCTACATGTAGGTATACACGTATTATGCGCGTAAGTTTTATGTCAAAGAAAATGATTTAGAAGCCGTATAATGCGTTTCAATTTAATTCTTTTAATCGTTATACTATGTAATCTAACTACATACACTGGTTTATATCTAAAGCCTAAATTTGGCTTATCCAAATGAAATCATTTTATTTAAAAGTTAATATGATAATTGACTATGTAATGAAGTAAAACTTTGCAAAATACTAATTGCTGATTTATCGCTAAAGCGGGATATTCGAAGCTGGTGTCAGTGACTCCGGCTAGTCAAGGCCATCACCAATGCGATCGAACGTATTATAGAATATAGTAAATGTAGTTACGTATGGATTTTTTTGTGTTGATAATGGTTAATATTTGATATTGCATTGTAACGTAATTATAAGTACAAAACGGAATAACATGCTGATGTAATGGGCAGTGTAAATAAATTTATCGGACAATTCCCAGACCTAAAATACGATGATGCTAAAGCAATTTGTTTTTAGCATATCATACATCGTTCCTCTGTCGGAAATAAAAGGAGATTGTTTTAGGCAAGTAAAGGCACAACACACAAATACAGTGAAAGTTAATACTAGAGGACGGTCTGCTCATGTAGTCATTAATTCTGTAGAAAATAGAAAATACACGATAGAGAAAGTAGAGAAAATGTAGTAAAAACACTTGCATGTAAAAAACATGAAGAGAACGAAGTTGAAAAACGACTGGTAGAGAAAGTAAGGTCACAGGAATGTTTTCTCAGATTTTAAAAACAAAAAACAGAAACATAAGTAAGTAAGTAAGTAAGATTGTATAAAACAATACTAAGGCCCACGGTCCTATGTGTACGAGATGTGGACAACAATGGCAAAAAGGAGAAATATCAACTGGATTTCTCAGAACATAAATATTAAAAAGGATTTTTGGAAAATTGAAGTTCAGAAGAAGAGCAAATAAGGAAATAATAATAAAAAATGATTATAGAAAAGCTTAGATATTGTTTAGGTCAGGTATGGGCAACCTTTGACTTGTTGTGGGCAAAACTTTAATGTGCAAATACGTTCGCTGGCCGCGTTCAAAAGTAGTGCATTTTAAAGTAGTGTTCATAATTTTTAGCGATAGATATCAGACATGAAATAATGCGACAATGTACCGCCGGCCGGATCAAATCTTACAGTGCGCTGGATCCGGCCCGCGGGCCGGTTGTTGCCCACATATGGTTTAGGTGGTAAGAATACAAACTAGATGGTAAAGACACATAGCGCGAGTACCCAACAAAAGATAGGCTAAGAGATAGGAGGAGACGGAGAAAGAAGAAGAAGAGAGCTACTGAAGAAAAGATGATTGAAAGAAGTAATGAAAGATCTGGGGGAAGTAGGACTCGGAGTTGGAAGAGAGAGGCGTTACATCTAAAATTTGGTAAAGAAGAATGGAAGAAAAAAATTACAAACTAAAATTGTTGAACAAGACAATAACAGAGGAATAAATTTGTACTTACATTATTATTTAGAAACAAAAATGTGAATTAATATGCATTATTTTCTGTTAAATATTATAATATTTATAAGGTTAATACATATAATACTAAGTGAATATAATATTTATATATACATATATATATATATATATATATATATATATATATATATATATATATATATACTTTATTCTTACGCTTAATAAAGATGGAGTTCTCGGTTCTAAGTCGCGTACGAGTCGTGTTCTGAGGAGGACCGTTCGCACAACGTTTCAACGAAATCGCTCATCATCTTCTGGATCTGGTCGGTCGTTTACTGCAGCAGACGATATTCGGTTGCAATAAGCGACAGACCAGCTCCAGAAGATGACGAGCGCGATCTCGTTAAAACGTCAAGAGAACAATTCTTCTCAGGACACAACCCAAACGCGAGTTAGAACCCGATAAAATACATCTTCATATATATACATACATATATATTTGAATCATAATGAACATGAAAATACTCACAATGATTTAGGAACATCTCAGAAAATATGTTAAGGCCATGGTTTACATCGGTTAGCTGAAACAGTTAGAATCTATTCAGACAACTTTAATCAATTAACATTTTCAGTCAGAAAGTTTATATAAAATTTGCTCATATTTTCCATCAAAGAAACTATGGTGGGTCCAACATGCCATTACAATCACAACCGATTATAGTACGTTGGGGAACCTGCTGCAAATTTTAATAATATTAAAACAATACGTATCAATGGGTTTGAGGCCGAACTGTACGTGACTGAGACGGGAGTAATCGGTAAATTAATAATAAGCTTTTACGATGCTTTCTATGTTATTATTTTATTATTATTATTATTATTATTTAATAATCGCCTAATTCCTCTTCTTAAATCACATTGCGGTAATATTGAAACTTATTATTCATTTGAAATATGCCAGCATAACTTTAGCTTAAATATTTCATCAATGCCCAAAACAAGCCGTCAGCAATATACTATGTTACACCTACACAATATAAACTCATACTTTAACTGTACGTATCTCAAGTCAACGCCAACTGCAGGAATGGATTCTGTTACCTTCGTATATCATCAACCTCGATGCTAAGAAAAGTCTTTTACAGTAAAAATCCGTTAATAAAAACTAAACAGAACATCATGACCATACATTATTATCGAGTTTCTTTTATACGTTTTCGCCGCGAAATAATGTACAACACCCAAAAGTAGACGTACAAAGGGGATACTGGATAGGTATTTGTGGCCTCGATGGGTTATATAAAGTACTCGCAAACACTCGACCGCCACATGCGTTATAAATCATAGCAAGTAAAGTACTCCAGTGACAACACCAGATTTCACCGATACAAACTACCACTACATTTGAAATGACAAAATCGCACATATATAGTGAATTTCTGCAATTTCTGGTCTTCGAAAGGATAATGCTGGATCGGTAGATTGTTCAGAGAGACAACATAATTTAAAATACGTCATATTTTCGCAAACTTTTTGTTCCTTTTCTCGTTCTCTGCAAAGTAATAAATACTGGATTCGATTTTCGAGGGAATATTGCAGAAAATTACGTTATAATAATAAAATTGTGAGAAGATAATTTGCTGCAGTTGTATGGAGGTAATTTAAACTAAATTTTCTACTATTTTAGCATTTGAAAATCTATAAAATTGCTTTAACAGTTTTCGAGTAACATTACATATTTTATCAGTTTCTTTCACACGCATTGAAAACGTTTTTCAGTGCACAATACATACGAATCAAATGAAAGATATTTCGAACATTACATAATATTATGCCTAGCAGAGACATAATTAATATTGTACACACATTTTATGCGATAAAATAAAAACTAAAAAATATTTTTGAATCAAATCTTAACAATTCATTTGTTAATAAATATATTAACAAATGAATTGTTAAATTGTTAATAAATATGTTTAATAAACATATTAAGATAATATCGTTATTCACAGAAATGAAAGTTAGTTACTCTTCGTTAGATAACGGGACACTTGAACACTTCGATCTGAATATTGCTGAACCTGCCGCAATACTTCAACGTTGTTTCATGTTTCCTCCCAATAAAGCTAGTAGTAGAAGTAGAAAATATAAGGGTCTAGTAGTTTCTACCTGATATCTATTAGAGGTGAATAAACTATACCTTTAAGGCTTCCCATAGACCTGAATGATATAAATAAGGTAACCAAGAAGTTCAACTAATAAGTCCTCTTGATTAGTCCATCGGTATCGAAACACGTTAGGTGTTTTCACACAACAAGATTAAAGTGTCGACGAGCACAATCGTGCATGAACCATATACATTCCGTTGGTAACACAAATGAAGTTATTAAATAATTTCCTAGGATTCCGGTCCAGACATTAATAAAGAAAATTAATACTGATGTGTTCGAATAATTGTACATAACATGGAGTTTTCATTGTCCCAAGTATGTAAATTATATGATTTCATTACTCCATTTTTAACGAATCTTGCTTCATCGGTGCAGAAGATCGAACCAACAAATTTCAAACCAGTAAATATTTGGTTATTTCTATATTATTCTAGCAACAAATTTGCAAAATATATTATAGCAGAGAAATAAAGGGCATGAACTTTTCCATTACAATTACATTTAGCTGTAACTTTTCGAATAGTAGTGAAATATCTGAAACCACAACTTCTAAAACATTTTCCTCTGAAGGAACAAGTGAGTCGTACTTTGGACACCATAATTAGCAGAATATTTCTCAAATTTATATCTAGTAATACAGCAACGTTTTAACCCTTTCCCTGTCCTGTGCATCACATATGATGCACAGCAAGTTCCTTTCACACGCTTCAGCTTCATATGTGATTCACAAATGATATTTTTTATAAATTAAGCATTTTTGTGGACGTATGAGAAATAACGAATTTTAGATAAAAAACGGGTGAAGATGGTCTTAATTTATCTTGTGTCAAACACCCACGTGCCTGACTCTTCTAAAGGTGTCCCAAAATTAACGCAAGATTTGAATTAAATAGAAAACACAGTTTTCAGTCTTTTAATTGTTATTTTTTTATAGAATCATAAAGTACATAGGATAGGGTTATTTATGGAGTAACACATCGGGCAAATGGCCTCCACGACTTTGCATGCACAATTTTCCCGTCAGCCTTCCGCGGAATAGTTGTCAACACGTGTACTACCTTTGGTGCAGTTCCTCCAGTTTCCTCAGGGGGTTTTGTGACATCAATTACTGCCATTGCAATGGACTTTGAAACCTCTTATATATTTAATTTTTTGTTTGCATAAGTTATAGCATAAGACCCAGGTGCTTAAAATCGACATGCTTACGCATAAGAAAAATAGCTTATGATATCACTTAACGCTTTTTCTAGCAGGACTATAATAGGATATCATCTGATCCGCACCACCTTTCACGCAATTGTAATCTAGTATTACAGCAGGCGTTACCAACTTCTCCCCTTGTGGATTTTTTTTCCAGTGTCTTTCATATCGGGACCATGGAAAGTTCAGATCGTATGTATTTCTCTCTTGTCTTGAAATTTTATCACTCGAATATCAAAGGCTTTTTTTCCAAAGAGCTGTCCTTTCTTCAATTTAACAGATTTCAAATTTGGTAGTTCGACTCTATTCGACCGCAATGTTCCACAGTAATCTGTTCTTTTTTGCTTTAAAAACATTGCCAGAGGAATACTGCTATACCAATTATCAGCAACTAAAAGTCTTCCCTCATTCAATAAACCCTCGGCTAGTGGAGCAACAATGCTTTCAGAATAATCTATTTCTGGAATTTTTCCAGATGATCCTTTACCACAAAATATCGAAAAATTCCAAACATAACAGCCCATCTCACAGAGTTTAAATATCTTTATGCCATATTTATGAGCTTTTCCAGGATTATTTTGTCTGAATATGAGTCTTCCCTTGTGCGAAATCATTATTTCATCTATAGACATTTCTTCACCTGGAGTATATACTTCCTAGTACTTCAAAATCAACATTTTTGTGAAGTTTGAAATCTTATATAATCGGTCTCCAGGCGGAGCAATGTTATTATCACTTGCATGTCAGTTTCGTAAAATTAAGGAGAAAAGATTGTAGCTCATATTAATTTTATGAAACAAAGGATGATAATAAATTTCATCTTTCTTCCAATAGTCTTCCATGTTGGGATATTTTATGAGACCTGAAATAATTCTAACACCCAAAAAAGTCTTCATATCAGTCGTTGTTACATCTGACCATCTACTCATACGGGAATTACGACGCAGCTGATTATTTTCAATAAATTGCCTTGCATACTTATTTGTTTCTTATTCCATCAATTCTATTATCTCTTCGTCAAAGAACTGTTGAAATATATTGGCATGGGTTCAACATTATCAATCGTAACGCGTTTATTTAAGCCATATATTCCAATGAAATCTAACCTTTCCCTGGCTTCAAAAGTGGAGTTCCATTGCTGGAACTCAGGCATTCTGGATGCAGACGATGTAGATGGAATTTGATCCAAGTCTTCATCTTCAAATGTACAATTTTCTTCACATACTTCTTCGCTATCATCAGATGTTGAAAATAATGAAACACTTCTTAAGTTAGAAGGAAAAAAGTCCTCTTCGTCACTATCGGAATCATCGCTTCTTATTCTTTTTTGGCCATGAAAGGCTTTTGGATCCATTATTTAGCAATAGCTGTAAAAGAAGAAAATTGTCAAAAAAATTGTCTGAATCATATGTGATTCACAGAACGTCTGGTTAAAAATGATGATAAAATATATCTGTGCATCATATATGATTCACACTTTTTTTTATAGAAAAACAATGTACACGTTACTAAAATTACATATTATAATACGAGAAACAATATATAGTGCACAAAAACTGTTGTAAATAAAATTAAAATTTTGGACGTACGGCATAAAATTTTGTTTTTGTATGGGGACAGGCAAAGGGTTAAACATACGTTGCCATAAATACCTCGTATTTTTTCTCTCAAATATCAACCTATTTGTTCAAAACTCTTCCGAGTTAATTTTACGATTTGGAAACCGTACAACCTCCTAGATTTTAACGGATTATAAAAGGCAAACCATATATTTAGTGCATAACCACGCATTCCATTTTAAAATAGGAAATTTTTCAAATTATCTGAAACAAATCACAATACTTTACGAAAAAAATATCTCAGCAAAGAATATGTTCCATCCAAGCAAATTATAGGAGGATATACCGTTATTTTTACATTACCCAACATTAATATTGCAATATTGTTACCATTAAGACACAGTATTGTATTAATAAAGTGTTACATTATAAACCTTAGTGATTAAGTTATTAATATTAATTGACATCGTGCAAGTTTACATTACGCGTACCACATTTATGTATAAGTTTCGTCACACATAGCATTACATAACATATATCGATGCAATACTACGGTAAGACTATTGATTGCTCATTTTCATGAATGGTTCTGATACGGTTGAAGCCGTAGATTGGTATACATTGCCTTCTTCTTTCTCTGTCTTTGATGTTGTAGTGGACTGTTTGTGATTATGTTAATGACAAATTTAATGCCTTTATTTAACACAATTTTATTTCTTTTCATCCATTAATAACACTGACTACTTTCACAAAAGGCCGTATTATTACGTATGTATACAGTCATATATCGCTATCTAACAACGGAACACTCATCATTATTCACCGTTGCTAAACTAGCAATATCTCTTATTTGGCTACCCAACAAATATTCTATATCTTCCACTATTTACTCTCGCTTATAAACTCATCACGCTCTCCACTTTGTGTATCTCAACGTCTTTATATACCTTATGATATCTTCACCGCCTATTAAATTTCTTATTTCGAAATTTGTAAGCGCCTAAATTTCCGTATATCTTTTCAGTTCCAGAATTCCTCTTAAGATTCTTTTTTGAGTATTCTCAAGTTTTTGTCATGTTCACCTTCATTAATTCTTGGTTTGGGATATCCCAACGACGATATTTAAAAATCCTTCCAGAAAAATTGATTTCAAATTTTAGACACATTTTCAATTAATTTGTGTAGATGCAATTCTAGCCAGATCGAAAATTTGCTTCTTAATTACGCCGAGGTTAAAATGCTTGCTAAATTTTATCAAAATTGTAAGGGCATAGAAGCAAATGTTTAAAAAGAAAAAAAATTAATTGTAATGATACGAGTTCGATATATTTCAAGATTCGTTAATTAAAAATACAAACTTGTTGCAACGATTTCCATTTTTTTGCGAACTACTCACCCTTGTAATTAACGCATTTTTCCATTCTATTAAATCACGTATCGAAAACCTTTCCTCCAGCAATCTTTCATATATATTTACTCTCTCTTAAGTATCTCCGGAATCTAGACCACACATTTTAAATGTATTTATAGAGAACATGTTTTATAGAAATTCTGAATGAGTAGCCAGGGCTATAGAGTCATTAGTCCGCTAATTCAACCCTCGACATTGTTAAAACCTTATCAACTGTGACTAACGAGTCAATTTTATTTTAAACTAGCTGTACCCTGCGCGCGTTGCTACGCCACCAACTAAAATAAATTTGAAGGAAAGACATTACACAAATATTCAATTTATTTTGAGTCATTTTATTGATTTTGTTCATTTTGAAAAAATTGTTATATTGACTGAGAGTCTGGTTCCGTTGCAAAGTCGTGGTGGATTTATGTTTCAAAGAAGAATGATGAGTACGCCAATTTTCAATGTAAAAACGTGTGGTGGCATGCTTAGCAAATCAAGCGATTTCAAGAATTCAGTTGGATAGTTGACAATTTCGCCTTGATTCACCACAGTATCGATGGACTTATATGTTGTCCTTTCGCCGGGTATTCCATTCTGAATGGTGAAGTTGATGATATTGACATCGATATTTTTGGCCGCTAATATAGCACGCGTACTGAGCCACTGATGATTTTTGTAGTTCTGTGCAATGTTTGGGAAAACTTTTTGCACCAATTCGTCTATGCTTTCTGTGAGCTTACAGAAGTTTGCTGGCCAGGTGATACATTGCGTAGATTCATCAATTTGCATTGGCCCATTTGCAATATCCATTAATTGTTTTGCAAAATTTCCAATTGTAATAGCAGCGGCGCCATCTTTCAAAAATTGGTCGTACTAACTTAGAAACCTTCGTGGGCTCATATGCAACAACTTTGCTACAGATCATCACATGATCAAATGCATAGTTTACGATTCTATAAAGGACATATAAACAAACATTCATTTTTGTATATATAGATTGTATCGGTTAAATCTCTCCTAGAGTTTTTCGAAGACTACTAGAAAGAAAATAATGCTGTATTATTACACGTTAATTATACAATGGTTCTCAGTAAGTGCTACAATTTTAGTAATCATTTGTTTATCTACATTCCACATTCTTTAGCTTTTATAATATTTGTTGCATCTTTGAATGCCTATTGTGTTGATTGGCCATCTTAATTCATAACAGTAAATCACACTTTTATCAGTTATGTCTATGTCATGAAAAGCCTTCGAATTCTAATAAATTTTAGAGGCGTTTTCGTACACCAATTAATGTACACATAATTTTAGACTCTAACTAAACTAGGTAAAAATCAGAGACAGTTTTCTTAGTTTTAATATTTCGTGGAAAACAGTAGTTTCAAATGATGTAGGGGACTCTAATGCCGCCCTCATTCATATAGATAAAACTACACAAAACCAATTGCTCCACTAGATTAGTAATTTCATACGACACAACCATATCACTTAAACTTTATATAAAAGGCTAATTAGTTTAATATATGAACACACACAACATTCACATTAAAATATAGTATGAAAAATATTTATAAACTTGAAAACTAAAGACTGTAATTTAATTTCCACAGTATTTCATAAGAAGGATATGTTAGTTCGATACAGTAATTAAAAATGAAATCTTTGATTTATTGTAGATGTGCATAAACTAAAATTAACACTTTAATAATACTCTGTATAACAGCATCTAAATCCATTATTAGCACAAGCTTTTATGAACAATTTTAAACAGCCCGCTAAGCCAGAATGTTTTCTTTTGGAATAGATGTGTATATGACATTATAGTATGTTTTACAGGATTAAATAGACAGTTAATATAGTTTTAAATTATATTAACTCGATACATACTAACATAGAGATCAAAATAAATGAAAGTTTAAATTTGTTTGGACTTAACTATTGAAATGGTAAATAATAAGTTTTTCTTCACAATTTACCGCAAAGATTCATATACAGATACAACTATACAAAACAGGTCAACAGACCCTATACATCATAAGATAGCAGTATATAATAGTATCGTTCGTAGTTTGAATAGTATACCTATATCATTTTTATTATATTATATATTTTTTATTAGTTAACTTCGAAAAATAATTAAATATAAAATAGATTGCAAATAACAACGCTTATAATACTCAAATAATAAACAATGTTGTACCTAAAAAATCGTATAATAAAACTATCTCAATTGGCTGCCCAAAAACAAAAACGAACGTTGACAATAAATATAAAATAATTATTGATGGACCTCTGAATATTAGATTGGCAAAATTTTGTAAAAAACAAAATATTCAAGTAGCATTCAAAACAAAATTATAACTCTTGCAAAATACATAAAAATACCAAAGACCAAACCCACAACAGCAGTAATTCAGGAATTTACAAGCTGCATGGTACATGTCCAAGTATTTATGTTGGCCAAACAAGAAGAACTTTCGGCAAACACATATCAAAACTTAGGAACTCATACATAAATAAAGAACGGATTCTTTCTTCGCCAATCATTTAATTAATAATAACCATAAGTCGAGTTTTGAACATAAAGTAGTGCATATAGAAAACAAAAGACATAAGCTAAGTTTATTAAAATGTTTATAAATTAGTAAATTTATAAAGTCGAATAATTTAATAAACAAATTAACCTCAACTGTTCTCCAGTATTAAATTAGTTTAGAGAATAAATGAGTTTAATAGCCCAGCAGAATGAGCTTTTACCATTTCTATCACACTATCATTTTAGTTTAAAAATAAAAGAATAATACCTTAGAGTTTTTGCATCATGCATTACGGTTTAGTCACTTTAAGTATCTGACAAAAAGCTACTATGTGGTGAAACAACTGTCATGCACATTAATATATATATATATATATATATATATATATATATATATATATATATGTGTATGTGTATATATATATATATATATATATATATATATTTGTATATAGATTAGCAAAAAAAATCGGTTCTTTATTTATGTATGAGTTCCTAAGTTTTGATATGCGTTTGCCGAAAGTTCTTCTTGTTTGGCCAACATAAATACTTGAACATGTACCATGTAGCTTGTACGAGGGTAGTTTGATAAGTAGTAAGAATTGAAAAGAAAAACGAATTTTTTATATACAAAATAATTTTTATTTTACAATATATATTTCAATTTTGGAAAAAGGTGGAAGTCGGAAGGGGCTAGATCCGGCGAATAAGGCGCATGCGGTACTAATAGGAAATGCAACTCGTGGATATTGGACATCGCAACTGTGCTGGTATGCGAGGGAACGTTGTCTTGGTGAAACAGAATTTTTTCTTTGCCATTCCTGGCCGTTTAGCACGAATCTCAACATTTAATTTTGTAGAAGTTCTGCATAATATTGTCCGTTTATTGTGGCACCTTTCTGAAGGTAATCAATGAGCAAAATGCCCTTTGAATCCCAAAGAATTAATGCCATCACCTTGTTTGCCGATGACGTGGTTTTCGCTTTCTTTGGAGGTACAGAACCACGTTCTAACCATTGTTTCGACTGTTGTTTACTTTAGGGTGTACTGTAGTGTATCCAAGTTTCATCGCAAGTAACAAATCGCCTACAAAAATCAACCGTATTCTCTTATAAATTTCCAAACATTCATTAGAAATGTGCAAACGAGTGAACTTTTGATCAGTCGTAAGCAATCGCGGCACCCATCTTGCCGAAAGCTTGAAGGCCCAATTCTTTCGTTAAAATGTGGTGTACACGTTCTATTGAAATGTTTACCATGTCTGCTATCTCTTTCACTTTGAGTCGTCGATCTTGCGTAATAATATTATGGATTTTATAATCATTTCCTTAGAAGTCACGATTTTGGGTGCTCCAGAGCGCGCTTCATCAACACAGCTTGTTCTACCACGTTTAAATTCATTTACCCATCTACTTATTGTGGCAGATGATGGAGCAGATTCACCTAATGTTTCCCGTAACTCATCTTTTATTTCAGTAGCTTTCATACCCTTAATTACGAAGTATTTAATCACCGCACGATACTCTGCTTTTTCCATTTTAACAAAACGACGTATTGCTTCTTTTTCAATCAGCTGTCAAAAGTACACTAATCAACCGATTTATCTAAATATCGGAATGTAAACATATAAATAGGCAACCTAAATTACAGTGCGTTTGTTTTACCAATTAGGGCCCCACCTATGTGTCATTCTCACAACTTGTCAAGCTATCCTCGTAAATTCCTGAATTACTGCTGTTGTGGGTATTATCGAAAAGCCCTTTCACCACAAAGGAGGTGTCTTGGATGCACATTAATTAAAAATACAATTAGTGAGAATTATAACGCTGTATGTATTTATTAATTCCTACAGATAATTTTCCAGCATCTACACTTTCCAAATGAACAACTATACAAAGACGGTGTCTTCAAGAAGCATCTTGCTACGATTCTCACTGCCGACGGAATTTATTATCTACCTTTTCGCAAACTATTATCTACAATATATACCCCGAAATCTTTCATATAATCTCCTTTTCTTTATTATAATTACATTGTATATAAGCCTTTTAACAATATTCAATTACATACTTTTAAACCAATGCTGCCATTAATTACCGAAACTCCTCCAACTTGTCCGAACCTCATTTGTCCCATATTTCAAATTATAACTTAATTAAAATGATTTTCGTTATTGTGTAATGATTTATTAACGAATTTTCTTGAATTTTTAGGTAAGATTATATGAAAAAAATCCCTCCATAATTATTCATATACAATTACATTATGAACAAGATATACATAGGTATTATATACATTTTTGTATCCATTTGTAAGTTTATTTACATATATTCATTAACTGTGAGTATTACTATATCTGTCATTAGTTATTTTACTGTCCAAAATTTTAAAACATACCTGATAATTTTAAATATGTATCATAATTCATAGATATGTTTTAGTCATTATGACCGTTAAAATAGTATTTTTACCTTGTATTTCAAAATAATAATGTCTTTATCTTATGTATGATATAGCAATATATATTAATCGTATTGAAAGCTATTACAAAAACGAACTTTGTAAAACGAGGTGGTTACAGAAAATTGACATTGGCAACTGACGCTAGAGTTTATCAGCGACAACTGGTTGTTAACTGTTAAATTTATCAAGCTTGTAACACGATACTATATTCCTGTATTTTTTTAGTGAGAAACGTTTAGATTTCTACGTCGGCTACTAACTTTTTACTTGGTGAAATTTCAAAATGTAAAATTCAAATTCAGGTATTAAATTGTTAAATACTTCGGTCGCATTCCAAATCCCGCTCAACATATCCATTAAAACGAACGAAACGTTATAAACCAGTTAATTGTCGAACCATGTCCGCATAATACGTTAAATGAATTCGAACAAAAATCGTGTCGTAACTCTATTCTCACACCTCATCATCGCATTACGCCAGCAGTTAATGTGCAAATAATGTAATATATTTAACCAACACAGTGTACTCCACTGTGTGTACTTGCACACAATGAAACCATACATGGCCATATATCTACATAATAATAATTACTACTAGTATCGTCTACTCAGTGAGGCAAACGGAGCGGGGATTTAAATCTCTGCTCGAATACCATATCATCGCGAGGAATTACTGTGAACGCCCGCAAGAAATTGGACCAATCGCGCAGAATAAGGAACTACCATTATTACATACCACTGGAGAACACTGTTTTAATTAAAGAGCATGTACTCGGCTTGCTGATGTGATGGTATAAATTTACTCTGTTAACAATTTACATTGGCACTTTATGGTGAATCTCTGAAATTAAAACCTGAAAATTTTCTAATTATTATAAAGCAAAGAAAACAATTCGAAAGCTATTCATTTAATAATTAATTCTAGGTCGAAATCTAATTCTAAACATTGCATTAATTAATAATGTTTCGAACTCAATTGCAAGGACATCTTCAGCAAGTCTTTCTTTTCTGTTACCAATGTTGTTATTAGTTTTAATTCTACACAATTGTATACTGTCTACTTCAAATTGAATGATGTATTTAAAGCACCTCATGGCTCTCTGAAGTTTCTTGTCTTCTTTGCATATGACTGTTGAAATTGGCCTTGATTATGTGATTCTCATGTATCCTTTTCTACTACTTCTTTTGTTTTTCGGTCTTGCCCTGTACACGATCGGAGTTTCATTTGGCCAAATAAGGATAAGTATAGGCAGATTGCGTCGAATCGAACATTTACCATCACACTATGCCACAGTCACGCAACTCTCAAGTCTTTACCTTAGACCCGTTACGTTACGCAAGTTATTGTTCAGTTTGGATTTCTCAGGGCCAATAGTTCCCGTACTCAAATACTTGCTGTGACATCCTAAAGGGTCTACGAAAATTTTGGTTACTGCTTACAAGTCGAGAAAAAAGAAGAGGAAATCCTGTAGAAGATATAACCAGCCACGCCTTTTGCGTTGATTTTTCTTTTTTTTATATCTTCAAGGAAGCGGTACTGTAGCATTATTTTTTTATAAAATATCCAGCATTTCCAGACGTGTCATTAGTATATAAAGGCAGGTACTTGTCATAATCTATGACGATACTTCAATTAGATAGGATTCTCCAGTCCCAGCGCTACCACCTTTCGAAATAATTAAACGCTCAAAAAATCTGACGAATTTTAATACACTATGTACGACTAACAAATAATCCGAAAACAAAATGACTGCCTAACAGCTGTTAAGACGCTGGTTAGTCTATTTAATATCTGGTCAAGAATTGTTCGTTATCTGATTAATATCTCTTCAGATGTTAAGAAGCTGTTAAACCTGTTATTATCTACTCAGAGGTTGTTCAGAAACTGTTCATTACCTGTTTAATATCTGTTCAGAAGCTGAAAATCTGTTTACAAGCTGTTCTTCACGGGCACTTTATTTTTGAATTATTTATTAGATGTACCTCTTATATTTCCTTTCATAAAACTTTTTAGCTGAGCCTCGTAACCACCACTTCACCTCTCCTCTTCCAATAGCCCCCCCTCATACCTGTTCTCTCGCATACGTAAGAATCAGTGCGAGGTATTCTGCATTACGTAATGGAATTGTTTAAATGATCTTGATGATTAGGTAAAAAGTGAAGTTAACAAACCGTATCAAATAGAACTATAACAAGGCAAATGATTTTAAGCTATAAATTAAGATTTTGGGGTAAAAATTCATAAATCTATACTACTTAGGTGTGCCCGTTAATAAAATTAGATTTTAAATAACTAATAATAATTCCTTAGTTTTAAGTATTCAAGAATTAGGTTAGATGAATATTACTCATTTCATAAACGTTTGATCGAATTGAAATATATATGGGAACACTACTGACTCTTAATGGAACGAAACATCAGTATTCACTATTTGATAATCGCCACTCGTTGAATGTATTTTGTAATTTTACATGAGTTTTTAGTGCGTAAAACATAACTTTCTGCTTAATTTCACTTCAACGCAAATACTGTAAGCCTTTAATTTAAAGATTAACGGTAAATCTCTAATTGTAAAATAGCTAATCGAGGACAAGCCCAAATATAGGACAAGGTCGGAATGCAATCAAACAGTAATTTAAAGCCATGTAAATTATCTCTTCACCAAGTTCGATGTCATTTTATCTTTTTTCCTGTCACGTCGGCGTCCAACAACGTTCCATCATTAATCGAAACGTCAAAGGAGTGAACGAATGAGCGCCACGTATTCCTTTCGCGTCTCTATATTTACCTAATTGCCATTTGAAATTATCCCCGCAACAAACAAGCTTAATTTCCATTCTTTGCACATAATAACCAGGGGACCGCAAATAATCTAGATAGTCAGGGGTTTCACTACATAATTGTACAATAAATTAGTTTAAAAAGGGTTCCCGCAACAGCAACCAGCAAGAGATGGGGAGAACAGTCGTCCTATTAACAGCGAAAAGCAAAACATGAGTCTAACGATGGATACAGTTTATCTAATGCGAAGCTTTAGATTTAGCTCATAAGCAAATGCAAATTATACAAATAGTAATACTATAAATGACTTAAAACATTGTAATTTGTCCATTTTCAACTGTTTATTTATTACTTATCTTTACAAAATCGTATTTATTAAAAAGAAATTAAAAACATATAATACAATTTTATTATTTATAAATGTATTTTCAAAACAACTTTTAAATTTGAGATACTTGACGATGAGTCACTTAAGTAACCATATTGACTCTAATGTCGTGTAGATATACTGCTATAATAGTGATTTATGAAAGTATGAAAAATGAAATAAAAAATACTTTTATTATTAATCAAATAAAATAAATATGGTCCTTATTTTTATTTGTCTATTAAACACCTATGTTTCAGGGTATGGCCATTAGGTCAGACTTTGAATGAACTGAAGAAGTTATGTGTTCAGAGTGGATTGCCCTAAACATTAAATCTTGTATATAATTTTTATCTGTATATTTCACTTATACGAGGGTAGTTTGCCAAGTAGCGAGAATGGATAAGAAAAACGAATTTTTTAAATGCAAAATAATTTTTATTTTTCAATATATTCTCCTAAAACAGCAATACATTTATTCCAACGGTGCTCCAATGCCCTTATGCCATCTCTAAAATGCGATTCCGGAAGGCTTGCAAAATACTCATTTACGAAGATGATAAGCTCGTCGTTAGACGAAAATTTCTTTCCACCTAGTGCCGTTTTCAATTTTGGAAAAAGGTGGAAGTCGGAAGGGGCTAGACCCGGCGAATAAGGCGCATGCGGTGCTAATTGGAAATGCAACTCGTGGATTTTGGACATCGCAACTGTGCTGGTATGCGAGAGAGCGTTGTCTTAGTGAAACAGAATCTTTTTCTTTGCCATTCCTGGCCGTTTAGAACGAATCTCAACATTTAATTTTTGTAGAAGTTCTGCATAATATTGTCCGTTTATTGTGGCACCTTTCTGAAGGTAATCGACGAGCAAAATGCCCTTTGAATCCCAAAAAATTGATGCCATCACCCTGTTTGCCGATAAAGTGGTTTTAGCTTTCTTTGGAAGTGCAAAACCACGTTCTAACCATTGTTTCGACTGTTGCTTAGTTTCGGGTGTACTGTAGTGTATCCAAGTTTCATCGCAAGTAACAAATCGCCTACAAAAATCAACCGGATTCCGCTTATAAAGGTCCAAACACTCATTGGAAATGCGCAAACGAGTGAACTTTTGATCAGTCGTAAGCAATCGCGGCACCCATCTTGCCGAAAGCTTGGAAAGGCCCAATTCATTCGTTAAAATGTGGTGTACGCATTCTGTTGATATGTTTACCATGTCTGCTATCTCTCTCACTTTGAGTCGTCGATCTTGGGTAATAATATTATGGATTTTTATAATCATTTCCTTAGAAGTCACGATTTTGGGTGCTCCAGAGCGCGCTTCATCAACACAGCTTGTTCTACCACGTTTAAATTCATTTACCCATCTACTTATTGTGGCGGATGATGGAGCAGATTCACCTAATGTTTCCCGTAACTCATCTTTTATTTCGGTAGCTTTCATACCCTTAATTACGAGGTATTTAATCACCGCACGATACTCTGCTTTTTCCATTTTAACAAAACGACGTGTTGCTTCTTTTTCAATCCGCTGTCAAAAATAAACTAATCAACCGATTTATCTGAATATCGGAATGTAAACATATAAATAGGCAACCTAGATTACAATGCATTTGTTTTACCAATTAGAGCGCCACCTATGTGTCATTCTCACTACTTGTCAAACTATCCTCGTATATGATGATTACCAGGTTTACTGGAAAATCGTTACTAGTTTTTTCGTAAAAAACTGTATAATTTTCAAGAAAATGGAAAAATTTATTTATCCAGTATTGGCCATTTAATTCTACACATCTTGCTTATCTTCCAGGCAATTTATGAATGCCATACCAAAAAAACTATTTGTCCTTCGAGACATTTTCTAACGTCTTCGAAATTGGCGAAGTGCCACTCTGCAAGCGCGTGTTCCACTGATACGAAAAGGTGATAGTCAGACAGGGCAAGGTCTGGAGAGTACAGCAGGTGCGATGTTATGTCCCATCCAAGTGCTTTCAACGCTTCCTGTAAAATCACTTTACCGTATCTCCAGGCCCGTTTTTCTATCAATGGTTCAAATTAATAACTTGTTGTCGGTAGCGATCAGTATTAACTGTTTCGCCAGGCTTCATCAGTTCGTAATATACTCGTACTATGCCACTCTGGTCTCATTAAACACAGAGGATTGTCTTGCGGTCAAAACGATTTGGCCTCGGAGTCGATGGGCCGGTTTTGTCAGGTGATAACCATGATATTTTGTGTTTAGTGTTTTCGAAATAAACCCATTTTTCATCATCCGTCACTATTCGATGCAGAAATGACTTCCGATTATACCTTTAAAGCAGCATTTCCCAAACGATGCCTGGCATTCAATTGAGGTGGCACCCATTTTCTCATCTTTTGAATTTTTCCCATTGCTCGTAATCGCTAATCGTTTCTTGGACCACATTTAACGCTTCTGCTGATTGTTTTTGAATTTAGATTGGGTCTTCATCCAATAACTTCTGCAGTTTCGCATCTTCGAACTTTTCCAGTCTACCAGATCGTTCTTTGTTTTGCACATTGGAATCACCACTTTTGAATTGGTTTACATGTTTTCATGGTTGGAGCATACTCACCTTAAGTTTCTACTAGCAAGCCATTTAATTATATTAATAACTTTAATTAACTAAACTCCTCTAACTTGTTCGAACCCTATATATCCTATATACTGAATCATAACTTAATTAAGGTGATTTGAGGTTTTATATTATGATTTAAAAATCCCCCCGTAATTAACTATATAAAATTGCATTATGAAGAAGGTATAGTATCATATACATTCGTGGATCAATTTATAAGTTTATTTAAATATATCCATTAATTGTGAATACTACTATATCTATCAATAGTTATTTTACTTTTCAAAATTCTATGTTACAATTAATTTAAAACATATTAAATATTTTTAAGCATGTATCTAAATTTATAGATTCGTTTTAGTCATTATGACCTTTTAATGGTATTTTTGTTTAGTTTGACTTGAATTTCAAGATAATAATAGTTCCTTTTATATTAAATATTCTTTATAAATTGCATAACATAATATATACAACACATCTATCAAAGAGACTAACTACTAAAACAACATTTTTGTGGAAAAATTCTTCTCTTTAGTCATCAACAACTTTTTAAATTTTTACTCAAAATTATATGATAAATTCCTTTACACCTAATTATATACAATTACATTATTAACAAGATATACATAGGTATTATTTATATACAGACTTGTTCATTCTAGAATTAGATATGCGCTGTCCACAAGTGGAAAGAGTGCAGTTAGGTTAAAGCGCGCGAGAAAGGAGGACAGAATATCTCTCACTGGCAGTTTCGTTTTCTCCCACTTTTGTATTGCAAACAACTTCCCCTACTTTCTCGCGTGAACCTTCTTATTCTAGTAAACAAATATCTGAAGTAGTTGACGTAAAACCTCTAACAGTTCGTCGTATTCTACACTAGGATTTTTAAAAGTTTCTTTTAATTTTTTCATTGTTTGAAAATCTTTTTAATTTTTAGAATTTTCTATTTCATTTATTTCAAGAATATTTTATTAGTTTCACGCCAAACGGCAAAACATTTCAAGAAAATAGCCATGTTTGAAAATCTTTTTAATTTTTAGAATTTTCTATTTCATTTATTTCAAGAATATTTTATTAGTTTCCGCCAAACGGCAAAACATTTCAAGAAAATAGCCATGTTCCATTTTATTAAAAGATTCAAATAAAATGCATCAAATAATTTATACAATTCAAAAATGTAGGTACGTATTGTCAATGCATAATGATTTACAGCCCCGACCTACACACATCATGTCGCTGGTGAAGACTGATTTCAGACATTCTCACGCGTAACACGCGAGAAAGTAGGGGAAGTTGTTTGCAATACAAAAGTGGGAGAAAACGAAACTGCCAGTGAGAGATATTCTATCCTCCTTTCTCGCGCGCTTTAACCTAACTGCACTCTTTCCACTTGTGGACAGCGCATATCTAATTCTAGAATGAACAAGTCTGTATATGAATCCAACTATGAGTTTATTTACATAAACGAGTTACTTTTAAAATAAAGTCCATTCGTGAATGGTAATGAAGATAACGCGTGATCGCCATAGTTCGCATGCGTGTCTCCTTCGGGCTACTTCCGGCATTTGTGAAGTATGCGGTAATAATGCTATGAATGACAGTAAAGTTCGAAAGTGGGTGAGAATGTTCAAGGACGGGTTGGTTAATGTGCATAATGAGTCACACCCAGGCAGACCTTCTCTTATTTCTAAAGATTTGGTTCATGATGTAGACATCAAAATTCGAGAAGACCGACGATTCACGATTTCAAAGTTATTAATTTATTTTCCACAGATTTCAAGGTAAGTTTTGTACACTACTGTTTCAGAGAATCTGAAATATTTAAAATGGCATTGTCGATAGGTTTCAAGACCGTTTTCTGACAATCGCAAAACAACAAGATTGGGCTGTACTTTAACGTTTTTGACTGGATCTATCAGCAAAGAGATGAATTTTTGGATCACATCATTACAGTAGATAAGACTCGGACGTTTCACATGACTCCTGTATGTAAGCAACAGTCCATGAAATGACACATCGTCGCCGAACAGACAATTTCGGCACGAAAAGTTAGGGCAACTGCCTTTTGTGAATGGAAAGAGGTTTTGTTAGTGGATTTTATGGCAAACGGCATAATAGTTAATTCTAATAAGTACTGTATGACCTTGAAGAAACTCCAGCGTAGCCTACTGTCTTCAGTTGTGATTCCCATGACAATGTAAGGCCACATTTTTCAGCACAAATACAAGATCTAATCAAGTCTTGGTTGGCAATAACCGGATCTACCAGCTTACACTCCAGATCTTGCACCCAGTGGAGTTCTTTGGTGATCAACCCTTCAACGACGAAGAAGTGAGAACAGCAGTCACGAATTGCGATTTCTCACAAGTGGCAGACCTCTTTGACGTTGACATTCAAAAACATGATGAACAGTGTGACAAATTGTTGAATGAAAATGGGAATGATGTAGAAAATTAGGCAAAAGTATGTAGAATATGAAAATAAATATATTTAATAATATTATTAAAAAACAAATCTTATTTAAATAATAGCCCTCATATACACAAACTGTGAGTGTTGTAATATTTGTCATTAATTTGTTAATTAATATTATATGTATATACTATATATATATTATTACTACTGGTATTATATTAATCCGTGTATAACTATAAATATCAAGGTAAAGAGCTCGCATTTGTCTATTAATAATTCAAGTTTTAATACGTATATTTATTATACTATATTGTAATTCTATTCGCTAATAATATTGAAACAATATTTACTGTTGAGTGAAAGATTTGCAGAATATTATTTTAATTAAATATCTGAAACGCTGCAACAACTAACGGTCTTAAACATTGTTGGAGGCACCAACGCAATCCAACTATCAAACTAACTTTAAAAAAAGTAAAACCAAACAGATTTCTTTCAACTTAAACTGCTATTATTAAGCGACAAAGACTAATAGCTTTAGCTTTTCTTTAATTATCTGTTAAACTCAATGTTATTTATATTCATTCAATTAATTAAATCTTCTTGATCAATAACCCGTTGTAATTTTGTTTAATGCCAGCATTCCCTCGATAAAAAGAGAAACTGAACGATTTATTCTCGTCACATAATTCAAGTCCTATTATGGTCGACCCCCCCCCCCCTGCTCCACGCCATACTAAATTGATGGTCACCCTAATTCCGAAGGTGATCTTCCTGAAAAGAAACATTCAATTATAGATCAGAGGCAGGGTAGAAAGGAAATTAGAGAGGGAATTCATTGGCGAACGCTAAGTGGGGGCCGATAGATGTTTAATGAATGGCCCCCTGACGGCGACGTTAGGATACTTTATTAAGGTACGAGTTAAAATAAGTGTCAGGTAGAGGTGTAGGTAGGGTAACTCTTTAGTAATAGGAAAGGTGTTGCCTGCAGCTAATTAGATCACAATATAAAATAAATCATGTGAAAAGAGAAAACCACCACTGAACCGAATACCTGCTAACCTCTTCGGGACGACGGCCTAAAAGGTTAAAATGCGGTTTCGTGCTATTAAAGTTCGAGTGCGACTTCTTTTTTTTTAGTCTAACCCCCTTCGAACCGAAGCACGGAATTAATAAGGTTTCCTTTTAATTTGCAATAAATTGAGTTAATTTAAGAGGATGTAATTTACGACGTTGCAGTAACGGAACAGATAAAAACGTTCCAAATTTATAGTTAATTTATTAGAGAAAATTGAGTTCGAGTTTTCGGTTTCCTATAAGTATTAGCGCCGTTAAATGTATTATATTATTTTTCTTAATTTAAACTTACGTAGAATGTACAAAAAAATAATAGTAAGTTTTTAATATCTTCATACCTTCATGGAGAATGTAACCACATTTCTCCTAAAAAATTCGGTTGCCGAGAGTCATAACGATTTTTACAACAGATGGCGCTGATTTTGACACTGGCTAAAGTCGTTCCTACCTATCTTTATACTGTGTCATATGGCAGCTGACAGTTCCATCACTTTGGGAAAGATAAGCGGTTTGATCGAGTGTTTGAAATTTTATAGAAAGTTGGAAATTGAAAACTAAAGTGTGCTTTTTCACCAAATTTTAGTCTTTTACTTCCGTAATGGGAAAAACACACGTCGAGCTTGTGGAACGTTGTCCAATATTTATAATAACAGTGTTTTACAAGAACATCAAAATAAAAGCGGCTCACGAAATTCCATACTAATTTAAATATTAACGACGCTCCTGTTATCAGAGAGGCCGATTTAGATTGATAACAAAATAAAGGTGTTAATCGATGTCTCATTAATCATAAAAGAATGGTATTTTGCCACCACAAAACTAGACTATATACAAATTTGATTACCCGTCAAGAATTATTGGATCTTTAAATAGGATGTGCTGCCACACCCACCATACTCGCCTTATCTTGCGCTTTAAGACTTCCACTTACTTCGCCCTTTTCAAAATTTCTCGCATGATGAAATAACTGGTTCAAATGAGGCTGTGAATCAACATCATGAAAAGTTTTCGCTGATACAGGTTGGTCGAGACATTATAATGTTTAATGAAGGATGCCAAAATCTTATCGAAAAAAACGGGCGATATATAATTGATTGATCTTTCTTTTATATTAATATGATGAGTAATGTCCAGACCGACCTTGTCTGATTTCTGAAAATTTGTTCGTGTTGTGGATGATTCCTGAATCCACGTCTTAACTTATGCCTTAAGACTTCCCCTTGCTTCGTTTTCTTCAAAATTCGAATTGATTAATCTTTCCTTTATATTAACAAATGGATTATGAAAGGTATAGAAGAAATATATCAATATTTAAAATATATTACTTAGTTAGCCTAGTTGTAAACCTTTCTTGAAAAAATATTGAGGATATTGATATTGGATGTGACCTGTGAAATATATAATATCAGTAAATTAGATATTTGCACTAAAATACAAATCAATAGTTATACCGAAAACCTGGAACAGATGATAGTACAAGGGCGAATAAGTAATTAGTGAGTTTGACGAAAGAGGACCGAACTAGTAAAAAATCTTATTTGTTTTCGGACTTGATAATCTTTCGAACCATAGCTGCCAAAACTTTCGTTCGTTCCGATCGTAACGACAATTGTTCTTTGAATAGAAAGTGAACTACTCTTAGCTAGAAGTACATTGCATGTTGCTAGGTGATGATCAAATAAAATTACGTGATGTAACAGTGGCTCTATACACTTCAAATCAAAAGTTTCGATTTAACATAATGAATTGAGCATAACAAGGTCTATGTTAATCTGGTACGTAGACTTCCACGATCGTGGTCCATGCTATCTGCTTCTGGGCTTCCGGGCTGGAACCGCGTCACTTGTATATCTGCCGACGTTTCGTCCCCAT
Source organism: Dermolepida albohirtum (assembly GCA_031893035.1). Taxonomy (NCBI): domain Eukaryota; kingdom Metazoa; phylum Arthropoda; class Insecta; order Coleoptera; family Scarabaeidae; genus Dermolepida; species Dermolepida albohirtum. The sequence goes on from JAVIWB010005640.1 coordinate 424,532, forward strand.
TTGTATGAGACATCTTCAGAGCTCAACTACTGCACTGAAACTGACACAAGTGACGCGGTTCCAGCCCGGAAGCCCAGAAGCAGATAGCAAGGTCTATGTGTCTATTCTTGTTGACTATGGGCTACGAACGCAACGACAACGTATTTTAACCCACAATTTCACGAAGTTAATACATTACCTGAAGGACCTCTTAAGCTGAATAATAACAGTTGATGAAACTTAGATACACCATTATTATCCAGACCTAAAATCAACAATTGAATCAATGGACTGAGGCTGGCACAAGTGTTGCGAAGAAGACAAAGCTTAAAAGGTTTTTGGCTACTATCTTTTGGAACGGCAATGGAATTTTTCTTATCGATTATCTTCAAAAACTAAAACAATAACAGGCGAACACTCTGTATCCCTTTTAGACGACACAATGCGCATAACACAAAAGGCCCGAGTTAAATAAGAAACGAGCATCTTTCCTTCAAGATAATGCACATGCTCACACTTCGACTATTTCATTGACAGAAAATTATGAACTATGATAAATACATTACGAACCGAATCCAGCTTATTCATCAAACTTACTCCCTTCAGATTTCAAAACCTGAAAATGTAGCTAGGTGGCAAGAGATTTAGGTTGAATGAGGAGGTAACTGGAACTAACTCTCATTTCGAACAGTTTTCCTCCACTTTCTCTTATTTTCAGTTTGTTTCTCACAGTTTTGTATATATATCTTTCTCAAATTTTCTGTAAATCCACTTAACTACTACTATATTGTATATATAATTCAGACATTTTTTAAAAAATTCGTGCTCTCCGCGCAAGACCCGAACCCTCGATCTTATACTACCCGGACCAAGGAGCATTCAAGACTTTTAACGTGCATATGTCCGGTTGGAATGAGATCGCGCCTCTGAATTGCGCACAGAGAACAGGAATTTTTTCAAAAATTATATGTAAAAAAAACATAAAATTAAAATTGTTCTGTTTCGCATAGTAAACGCGAATAATTATATCTACTTAACTACCTTTTCTCTACCTTTTCCTTCTCTTCCTTCTATTTTCACATCTGATTAGTAACTATGTTCTAAATCGTTTATCTATCACTCTGTACAAATGTCCCAACACCCTATGTTTCATATCTTTATAACCTGGTTCATATAGGATTAGTCATAAATTTCGGTTACTTCGTATTTTATTCATTCATTTACTTTTCATTGAAAATAACACACCATATACATATCGTACATTTAATGTCATGAATTTTAGTTATGGCGATATTCGAGAAAAACAAAACAATAACATTAAATCTCGTTTTCACTTCTTTATTTTTCATTTCTTTCTTTAATCTCCGATATACACTTATATTTCTATTTTCTATAACTTCTATATTTTCTTTTTAACTTTCTTTTATTTTTTGTTTTTTGTTTCTCACTTCTTTTTTTGTATTTTGTTTTTGTTTTTTATTTCATATTATCTTCAATTTTAAATTTAATTTTCCTGTTTTAATTCGTATTTACTCATTTTGATTTCAATTTTCATTATCTTTCATTTTTCCTTATTAGATTTTTTTAATACTATAGTTTTTATAAATTTGTTCCTGATTTCCCATTTTTAATTTATCGTTTTATATTTCTGATTTCCGTTATTTTATTTTGCATTTTATACTCTATTTTCCGATTATTCTATTGACTCTTTTTTTATTTTTAAATTCTAATTTTAGATATAATTTTCACTTTTCTGTTTCATATTTGCTTTCCGTTTGTTTTCGATTTACGTTTTTGTAAAAAAAATAACCTACTTATGAGACTCAGTAATCCATTATTGGTTTATCATGCCGGAGTCTCGATATCGAATTCGAAGGACCCGTTCGGTAAAGTTTTAGACGTTGCCCTTCTCGTTTAAAATGAACTCTGACAGCCAAAGATATTAAGTCGCATAATGAGTGCATATGTAATAATAACTCGTGTCCCGCCAACGGACCCTATAATTTCATTAAGCTGTTGGGGGATATAGAGGCACGAGTAATTATTATAAATGTTAAATGTTGAATAAAATGTGGATACTTCTTTTTAAGTAAGAATTCTTATGATCAACCTAAATACGAGTGTAGTCCTAGGTATCCTACCTGACGTATAAATATTGATTGGGTGGCAGAGTTTAAACGAGGTTGAACAAACAGCCAAGATGAACATCGCAGTGGTCGACCAAATGAGGTGAATACGTCAGAAGTGGTGAAAAAATTTAAAGAATTACAAAATCAACAAAATGGCATTACATGATCGAAAACTTAAAGTGTGTGAGCTAACAGATATAGTAAGCATTTCAGAAAGTTATGCACATGGCAAGGAAAATTTTGACATGAGAAAGCTGTGCGCAAGATGGGTGCCGCGATTACTTACAATGGAACTAAAATATTGTCGAGAGGATATTTTTTCAATCGATTGTTTGGCGAAGTTTCACACCAATATAGTCAATACAATGAACTGAAAGGGAAGAACCGGCTCTAAAAAAGGCGTAGACAGTTCCATCTGCATGCAAGGTCACAGCGTCAGTTTTTTGAGATGCGCGTGGAATAATTTTCATTGATTATCTTCAGGAAGGAAAAACAATCAACGGCGAGTATTATGCGAACTTACTGCAGCGTTTGAGTGATAAAATCAAGAAAAATCGGCATCATTTGGCAAAAAAAGTTTTTTTCGTTAAGACAATGCACCAATTCACACATCCATCATCGCGATGGCCAAATCAATGGGTTAAATTTCGAATTGCTTCCTCATGCACCCTTTTCGCCAGAATTAAAAGATTTGCTAACATTGAAGAGAAGAGTGTGCAATTAATGGCTATTATAAGGAGTTCAACGATTCTCACTGAAACAAGGTATCAAAGCTATTAAACATCACTGGGAAAGTTAAAAGGAAACCATGTAGAGAAATAAAGATATTTTTCCCAAACCTTTTGTTCTCTTTGTTAGGTCGGGTATTCATGGCACCCTCGTATAAACATTTTCACTTTATTACTGCATTTATTTGACTAAATATTTCAGCCAAAGACTATTCTAGTATATTAAAAAAAATAAAATGTATTAAAATATAACATAAAACTGAGGAAGATATTTTTAGTTTTTTTGATACTTTAGTAAAATATTTCAAACTTATCTAACAAGTCGTATGACTTCCACAGCCAATCGACGTGATATATGTACTTTCACTTCAGATAAAAACTATTTCCACCAATAAAAATACGCAACGCACGCCAAAAATAAACCACTCAAGAAGTAGAATATCCGAGAGTGATTTTAATATTGAAAGAACGCGTCTCCCATTCGGCAAAATAAAGTCAGAAAAAGTATATATACACGGAACTTCGGAAAATTGGGTCAAACTACTGCTATTCACCACCAACTAGATTTTGGTAAACTATTATCGGGGCGTCAGTGATATTTGCTCGCAGAAAACAAGATTCCGAGTTAATTGTTAGTCCATTAACGGAGCAAAATCTCTTATTTAATGCACCCGCCAAATGGTTTGATAAAACGTGCGGCCGTTCATTTCAACTGTCTGACTGTCTAACTGCTCTGAAACACTGGGTGTGACGACGATTTCTCTCGATTTAATATATATTAATTCAATTGTGTTCGGAGCGGCTGGAACTTCGGACAATATTGGTATTAAATGAGCCCTGTCAAAGTGTTAATTCGAGCGCTGAAGAAATTTTATGGAGTATTTTTGTATGTATCCATTCCATTTGTTAATTTAATACATAATAACGGATCTCATAAATTATGGAATTACTATCTTCCAAAATTCAATTTTTTTAAATTTAGAATAACGTAATATAGCACTATAAATATCTCGCATTTAATTTCTGATTAATTAAATGCACTGCCCTTTTTAACAAAGAAAACGTAATATCATAAATTTATTGTGGTGTCATTGATGATCCTTTCTATCCCAAAAAAATATAGAAAATTATAAAAACGCGCTAAATTTTTTAGTAGAAACTCAAAAAATCCTTTTTTCAATTTATTTAGCTATTCGAACTTTTGAGATACTTTTTAAGTTTCAGGAACAATCTCGCATACTTTTATTATGACTTAAAATATTCCCTTGTTACAACATACTACCGTGATATGCTCTGTGAGCATTCACTTAACCTCTTGCTTATCGAGTAAGTTACGTATTTATAAATTTTGAAAATAAAATGTTCGTCACGAAATAAATATTCTCATTCAGCGCAGTATTTTTGAAATTTGGGACTCCTTTAGTAAACTAGTTGAAGGTTTAGCTGAGGTTCTTTTGAATCAACTAGGTCTACTAACCAGTTAAACACATCATTCAAGTAAATAAAACTTACAAACTATTATTTAATAAATTTAACTAGATTAAATACCTACATTTATGAAAACAGATTAATGATAATTATATGTATATATGAGTAATATTGGACTCTCGGGCTTTCCGTGGTGTTGGTTTTTCTATTAGGTGGCTTGAGTTACGGACGTATAATGACGCTTCTTTTGCGTCACGTTGAAAGACTTTAGCGAAATACCTTCCTATTGCTTGTGTTGGTGGTCCTACGGAACTAATAATAGGCAAGAGTGGTATATTGTCCTTATGTACTTTTGGCAGACCGTAGAGTTTAGGGCATCGGGAAGACTTTTCTCTAGGGATTATGTTGGAGTGACATTCTTTGGGAGTATTCGACTCTAGAATTTTCTTCTTAGTGGTTTTCTCTAAGTAAGTTGTTGGATGTTGGATTTGTTTAACGATGTATGATGGATCATTCATCAGTTGTGAAAGCTTGTTTGTGTATTCTGTAGAATTCATTTCTACTGTAGCGTTGCCCTTGTCAGCTGGTAGGACTATAAGCTTTTCATTATTTCGTAGTTGCTTGAGAGCATTATATTCTTCTTTTGTTAGATTGAATTTTAGTGGTCCAGTTGAATGTAGTACTTGGTAAGTTTCTTGACGTACAATTCTACTCCTACAATTATACCTATCTATCGGTATGCGTTTCGGGACTACGGTGAAGTTGAAACCTTTTGCCAATGCAAACATCGTAACTTCATCCAGGTTCTGATAGATTGTATACAATCTTACTGTGGTTCAGACGGGGGATGTTGGGTTTCTGCTTCTATATCAAGCTCTGACATTTGCGTTTCTGTTTGGCTGTTGTTGTGTATTTCTGTTTTATAGTCTGTGATAATCGATACGAGGTTCCATAGTTTCTCGTGTATAGTGTTAGATAGCTTCAAATGCATATGAAGTGCTCTTGTACTGATCTGATCCAGCTTCTGACGTGTGGCGTAGATAACATCTCTTAACAGAACTATACTCGTCTTGAAAAGGATTTTCTCTACCGAGTTGGAGTGTGGTATTTCAGTTTGGCAAATCTTGGTATTGTACTAATATCTCTGCAGCGACGAAGAAAAGTTAAATGACATAGTAGTTTCCCGTGCTTTGTCTGTAGCTTCCCATATTGTCTCCACTGATGCAGACTCTCCTCGTAGAGGTACGCTATGTTCGAACGAAGGTTCTCGCGTTTGTAAGTATGAGTAATATTAGATTCTCGGACTCTCCGCTATGTTGGAACAACATATATATATATATATATATATATATATATATATATATATATATATATATATATATATCTGCTTCTGGGCTTCTGGGCTGGAACCGCGTCACTTGCATATCTGCCGACTTTCGTACCCATTTCTATGGGACATCTTCAGGGCACAACTACTGCACTGAAACGTCGGCAGATATACAAGTGACGCGTTTCCAGTCCAGAAGCAGATAGCATGGACCACGACCGCGGAAGTCTACATACCAGATTAACATATATATACATATATATTTTCAAAAATTTACTAAAAACTATAAAATATTCAAATAATTTGTCTTTGAATATAAAAATTAAATCAAACTAACTAAATATACATGTAGTCATTCATTGTAATCATCCTATTCATGTAACCTATGATTCCATGTATTTATAACAACACATAAATTAAATTTTGAAAACCACACAAAAACCATAATCGAAAAAAGGTAAATCTTAATTTCTTAATTGTTTTTAAATAAAATAACAGATAACATTAAATATATCAGTTGTTTAGTACACACATGCCTATCATCCGCCTAATTGTGCACGTTCACGACTTGACGTTTAATTAAAAATCCAAAATTGATGATATTTAATGAGATGCTAAATAGACCTAAGACATCGCAAGTTACATGGTTACCGTTTAGTCACTTAGGTTAGTAATCTGATCCATATATCTTTAATCAAAATATTTGAATCTATTTCGGTAAAATTCAGACAAGAAATCATTTTAAATGTTTGAAATTCGGATGAAATTAAATTAATTAAAAGACTTTTAAAATGCTTGTAGTACCTCAAATGAAGCATAAGAGCCTCATACATTTCACTATGAAATATTATTGAATTAATTAAATAATTTTTCACACAACAAATATTTACAAATTTTAGTACAGTGTATATCTCTGAGCTGGTTTTTAATTGACTACATCATCGGTCCAATAATTTTGTTTACCTTTTTAAAATGTCCCAAATTAATTTCTTTAATTCTTGCCGATTTAATTTAAACATTTTTAATTAAACTTTCTAATTCGTTCATCATCTGTCAGAAATTTTTCTTACTACATTTAATACATTATTTTTAAAGGAATGTTTAATGATTCCTGTAATATCATGGAATATAACCTATATTAATTTGTTAACCTCTATTTATAGTTGACATTTTATTTTTAAACAAATTATCATTGTATTTAGGCACACCACATTCTTTTACCGTTTTACCGATTTTGTATGTATCTGTCCTATTATGTTTAACAACCGCAAGGCATTCCTTACAATCCTTATTTTAATGAGCCTACTTTTGAGTTACTTGTTACCGAGCTTTTTTGTTCAGTTTAAATTATATTTTATTGGACGCTTTAAATGATATTTAATATTGAATATTACGAGTATAAAAAAATACAAAGACCTGTTGTGATGTAATAACTTATTATAATTCAACAGAATGCATCGGCTAGCAAACTGAGATAAATATCTCTCTCTACAAATAATTCTCAAGGCAATTCGGATTACGAAGAAGATGGACATATATTAAACATCTTTTTAATTTGAATAACGGAGAATTTCCATAAAATATTTACGCGTTCATTGATAATCAGAATCACCTTAGGATTAATATTACAATTACAAATACAATTCTATACTTTCATCCGAACACGTTAATTTGTAGAGTCGCTAATTATTCCGCTTATATAGAGAAATATATATATTTTTTTCACAGTGCTTGCACTAATTCTGCTTTGCAAAAAATCATTGATATGCCTAGTATCAGACGACAGACAGCCTGAGCAGATTGACCTGCTAACCAGATCTAACTCTGCCTCTTTTCTTCCTGAGCTCTTAGGCTCATGTATTCTCTCTGAGCTCTTAGGTTCCTGTGTCTTGATTAGTATTCCCTGACTATCTATATAAATACAAATTTTGTTATCAACTTTATACACAAAAGGATTATCCTTTTTCGTCTCCTCAGACGGATAATTATTTTATTATATGCACGCGCTTTACACCTGCAAGACATTTGACACCTGTTTATAGGTGCACATCATAAACTGAGATAATATGCATAATAGATGCAATATCTTATATAAAAGATCTATACTAAAATATAAGTAGAAAATTATATAAACTACAGCGTGTTTCAAAAAGAATATACGTATTACAAAGTATTATTTTGTCCAAACTATCGATTGCTGCGCCTCGGCTCGGCTATTGGAGAAACGAATACATAGTCTAGTTTATTTAATAGCCACTAGATGTCAGTTGTCTTCTGTTTTACTTGGTAACCGTCACATATTTAAAATGATTACTCCGCAGCAGAAATCATTTTGTGTTCGCGAATTTGTGAAGTGCAATTTCGTGATTACAGTGCAAAGACGTTTCAGGTTGAGCTACCAAATTGATCCTCCGAATGGGTGGAACATTCGCAGATGGTATCGACAGTTTGTAGATACAAGATGTGTATGTAAAGGAAAGAATCCTGGCCGCCCTCGCGTTTCTGAAGAAAATGTTGCACGAATTCAAACTGCTTTCCAACGTAATCCTTCAAAATTAACTCGTCGTGCCAGTCGGGAGTTACAACTGCCTACAATAACGATTTGGCATATTTAAGACGTCGGTTGGTTATGAAACGTGTGGCATTTTGTAACAAGATTCATGATACTATTGACAATGATAACACTTTCCTACAATGCATCGTGTTCAGTGATGAAGCGACTTTCCATATTAGTAGTCTGGTAAACAAACACAATTTTCGAATTTGGGCTCTACAGAACCCCACATGCAGCCATTGAACATGTACGAGATTCTCCTAAAATCAATGTGTTTTGTGCGATATCCCGATCATCTGTTTACGGCCCATTCTTCTTTGATGGAAACACGGTTAACGGTCAGCAGTATATCGCTATGTTACAAAACTGCTTGTTTCCGAGGCTGCACGAGGACAACTTCATTTTTCAACAAGACGGGGCATCCCCTCACTGGAGTCGCCAAGTGCGTGAATATCTGAATGAAACTCTACCGAACCATTGGATTGGTCGTCAAGGAGCTGGCGACTTAGCATGTCTCAGCTGGGCTCCACAGTCACCGGATTTAACACCCTGTGGGGTTTCGTTAAAGGCAACGTTTATGTACCGCCACTCCCACAGAACCTGGAAGAGTTGAAGAACCGGATTCATACTGCCATAACATCAGTGACGAAGGACATGCTTGCCTGAGTATGGGAGGAATTTGAGTATAGATGTGATATTGTTCGTGTCGTGTGCTTTTCGAAACACCCTGTATTTTACTCGTCTGAAATAAAACAGACAATTTAAAATTAGCGAAAGTCTATAATAAAAACAAAACGAATATAAACGCATTCCGACAATACAATATATGTATTTATATTCAAAATTATATTCAAAAAAATTTGCCAATCTATTGCTTGTACAATTAGAACCTTTCTTAGGGAAAATGTACATATGTTAAATATACTTAAACAAAATAATATAAATACCACAATGTATATAATATTATATTAAGTAAGACCTCTATTCTGAGAATTAATATAATACATTTATTAAAAATAAAAATATACCATTACACATCATCATCTATTTTTGACTGAAGGGAACATAGTGTCCAACATGGCTCTTATCTTGAAGTTTGTAATTCAGCATTTTAAAGTATATCAAACCTCTACCTGTTCCATTAAGGTAACAGTTTCTTAGGTGAACCTCCAACTTGGACGACTTCATAGCGCCGTTGCTTAAAACTCTCTTGGGCAGATGTATACCCGACGGGATGTAAAGAAACCGAACTTAATAATCAACGCTCTACTCCTGACATTCCTTTTTAACCCCAGCCATGTTGACTAGTAAATATTAATTAGCAAAAACCAATTGTATGTGGTGTTATGGTTTTATATATGTATAAGACTTAAAAAAATATTGCTACACATGACTTTTTTAAAAAAACTATGCACAATAATAACCTTCTTTTGAATTTACTGTAGTCGACCAATAAAAGCTGAAATAGTACTGAACGTAAATTAAAATGATATCAAGCAAGAAATACTCGAATTGAAAACTCGACTTTACCTAAAATCTAAAATTATATCGTGCTATTCTGCTTTTTAATTGAGAGCATTTTGTTGTGTGAAAATTAAAATTAATTTATTTGAAATAGAAAAGAAATTCTAACATTTTAAATATCTTGAGAAAAAAAATATTAAAATTACGATTTATCCATCATATAATTAATTCCTAATACTAGAGAGATAGAGAAACGGTGAATTATTATTAATTTATTTATTATTTTATATTAATTTAATTTATTTTCTGCTATCTATCCTGAATCAAGTCTAGTTAATTTCAGCTTTATCTAAAGATAAAAGAAATTGCATGAACTTTTAAATCCTGTGGCACAAATCAAATTCGAAATTCGAAACATATATGAATATCACATTGAGCTATTAAATTATTATTACATCGTGCCAAAATTTCTATTTATTGATATGAATTGTTATTTATCATTGACCAATTTTAGTTACGAGTTTTTATTATGTTATGCAATAATAATTAACGACTACAAAAATGTGTATAAAAGTTTGTACGTACTCATTTTTCTTTCTTCCCCAGGTTATTTTGATTAAATCACTTTTGTACCTATTTATGTTCTTAAAATATTTCCAAAACAATTTTGTTCTCGAAATTCAAGAAACGAATAGCCAGTGTTTGTTTCCAAGACTTATATATAAATAATTTTTTGTCAACGAGATTGGACATCGCGCGCAATGCATTGCATAAACATCTGTAGGACACTACAATTTTATGAATGTCTTTTATAAGTACTATGTATACACAATCTGTGTGGTGTATATTATGTCATTTATAGCACGCTTGAATGTCGTATGACTTGATGTACCCTCCTTTCATGAGTATTATCTACACACAGTCCTGTGTTAAGTGTATTATTAATTTTGGGTTATTAACAGCGAACCACTGTTCTGCAATTTATATAGTATCTGTTTGCTTTGATTTTACATGTTCTTCCATTTAACCAACGAAAAAATTTTAATGCGGGCTGTAGTCGATTTAATCAAAAAAGGTAAGTAAAACTAAGTTGTCTACATCAGAAGATAATTAATCACAGTGTCGCAGTTGAATTCGGGGTAAAACGTGCACATTAACCGTCAAAAACACATGCATTATTGTGGAAAGGGGTTTTATTTATTTTATTATACTTGTTCGTGTTTGCATCAGACTGCGAAAAAGGTCGTTTTTATATATCGCAGACAAAAGTGGTCCCTGTATAAACACTTGAGGAACACCTTTAGTGACACAACGAATTTCAGAAACATTATTCTTGAATATTACATATCGCCTTCTATTTTCTAGATACCAATGCATTAAAGTATGGTTATTCCCAGGTAAAACAACTTACTCAGAAGGATATAATGATCAACACTGTTACATACTTTGCTCAGATCACAACATGTTCTCTGAATTTTTTCTTTTCTGTCCAGAACAGTACATATTTCTTCAATCATTTCCATAATAGATATTATGATTGATTTATTCCTGTAATTTCCATGCTTGGATGCGTGAAATTATTTGTTTTCGTAAAAAAAAATTTGACAATCTATTTGCGATGACATATTACTTTTTAGAAGCAACTGAGATATGTACTAAATTTTGAAATAAAAATAAATTTCCTACTTTTATCTTTTTGGCGAAACCTTGTAATTTATTGTATGGTATATGAAGTTCGTTTATTATAGACCTTATATTAGGCACGTTCTATGAAGTCTAGGCACAAAACGTAGTCTATTAAAACAAATACAGAAAAGTAATTTTCTTCAGAACATTAATTTTTAATCGTCTAGTTTGTCTAACTACAACACGTTTAAACTAACTTTATTCGTTCTTAAGCACCTGAGAATTGTTATTCTACTTCGAAAATTCGAAATGTCTTTATGCGTAGGAGAAGAGCCCAGTTCGAAATTCACCGGGGCAAAGTAAAGGGCGATGCTACACGACACAGTCGTTTAAATAAAATTTGTTTTCGGAACTTTCCCCTTGGACAAAGTTGTTAGAAAATTGGTTATTCGTTCGTGAAAATAACCGTGAGGTTCTGAGGCGGCCGTATTGTGATAAGAGATGTGTTCCGTTTTCGCCTTTATGGACGGTGATAATTTCACAAATTCGACTCTGCAATAGAGAACAGCGATGGCGTAGTGAAGAGAGAGCGGAACGGCAATACCAAGCAAAAGAAAACAATGGGCTCTTTGTCTCACTTCGAAAGTCCGTTTCGTAATTGTTCCGAGCGCGCTCTTACCGTCGAAAACGGAGCAACCGCGACATTTATCACTTTGTATGATAATGACGGAATCGTCGACGTTAGTTTTTCTAAAGTTGTTAGCAGCACAATGAATATATAATAAAACTGCGAAATCACGAAATGTCAACATAGATAATAGTTCTGCTTCACGTTCGTTTTTAAAAAGGCGCGATGCCTTTGTTTCTTCTAATGCATGTGACAGTAAAAAGTTTGCAATTTAATCTTCATTATGGGAAAAAGGAATATCCTTTTTAAAATCCATATAGACGAAAGATACATCAAAGAGACAAAAACACCCGGATTATGTAGAAAACTACTTTTTTAATGTATCTGTGAAACATACACATTTGCCGCGTGACTTAGCTAGTAGATAAGTTTTTTTAAAACGATTTAACCTCTCGGAAGCTTTTAATACTATTATGGACTTAAAACACACCACATCGACAGAACACGAGATGCCTATCCTAAAAGCCTTCGCGATATATCTAGATTAATCCGTGGATTATCCCATAAACTAATGTTTCGAAGGTGTACTTTCTTTCGTAGTTCTCAAACAAATTGTTATATACATTATTGCACATAAGAAATAGGAATATTTCGTGGCAAAGTTTTTCAAATTTTTAGCAGAAGTCATGTAGAAGTTAAACCATAAAAAAATGTACTCCTTGTGACACTTATACTCTAAATAATAATAACAACAATAATGATAATAATAGTAATTAATGATAATGATAATAGTAATGATTCTTCACAAAATAATAATAGAAACAGACAACAAAATCACACCGTTAAATACCAGTAAGATACATTACAACCCAGAGGAACATACAAAGGGTACCAGGAAAGTTTGGCAATATGACGCAACAATGAATCGTAGAAAGCTGCTTGTTGCTGCATGTTGAGACATGTTCATATGTGCATAATAGTTGCCGTGCCATGTCGATGGGCTCAGTTAGCAGTGAGAGTGTAAAGTGCTTGCGATGGCATCGTGGTCACGAAATGAGATAGGGCAGTTTTGCGTTATAATTTCGTGCGTGGTTTAAACATAGACCAATGCTTCGAAGGAAGGACTCTTGCAATAGATGATGTTTGTCTACATCACACAACGATATTCAAATAGTATAGAGAATTCCAAAGGGGAAATTTAACTGTGAAGAATGCTAAGAGGTCGGGAAGGCCACGAACGTCAGTTACGAAGGAAAACGTTACTACTGTGAGGAAAATGCTTGACGAGGACAGGCGAGTGACCTACAAACAGATAGAGGGTACTTCAGGCCTAGACTCACCAGTAATTCGTTCGATTCTGCATGATCATTTGCACGTGAAGAAACTTTGTTCTCTCTGGGTTCCGCATCGACTGACTGAAGAGCAGATGACACGATGTGTGACTTGGTGCCGGGAGATGCTAAAAAAGTTTACTAAGGGAAAATGTCAGTATGTGAACAACATCGTGACAGGTGATGAGACTTGGCTGTACTATTACGATGTGCCGAGCAAAGCTTAAAACAAAGTTTGGGTCTTTGATGATGAGGACACACCCACAGTTGTCAGAAAATCCCGATCTGTAAAGAAGAAAAGGGTAGCTGTATTTTTTAAATCGACTGGAATTGTGGAACGCGTCGCTTTGGACACACAGAAGACGGTCACAGCTAAGTTGTATACTGAACGGTGCCTGCCTAAAGTCACTGGATCCATGAAGAACCTGCAGCCAAAATCAAGAATCGACACCTGGTTTCTCCATCACGATAATGCTCCAGCTCACCGCGCCAAAGCCTGCACCGAATATTTGACCACGACCGGATTTAAACTTCTCGAGCACCCTCCCTACAGTCCAGATCTTGCTCTCTGCGACTTTGCACTGTTCTCGCATGTGAAAATGAAGCTAAAATGGAGGCGGTTTTCTAGAGCTGAGGATCTTCTGCAGGCTTGGGACAACGAGTGTGCAATACTCCCTAGTGAAACTTGGCAGAACTGTTTTAAAGATTGGTTTCGGAGGATGGAGAGGTGTATTGAGTGTAGAGGAAATTAATTTGAAAAAATTAAATAAACAAAGCTGTATTGCAAAACTTTCCTAGTATCAATTGTATTATGCCAACAACAGTGAAATAGAAATCTGGAAAAACAAAATAATATTAATAATAATAATAATAACAATACAAACCACTCATAAATGGAAAGCACCAGGTGTAGATTACATATAAAATTTCGGTTACAAACACTTTATATCGTTACATACGTAACCAACAAAACAATTAAATCAAGTCATAGTAAAGCCACTGAAAATGCCAAAATATTCAACAAGCCGACCTAAAAATTCAGCAAGCTACAGAGCGATCACATGCTTACTCGCACTATATAAAATACAAACTGCTATTATAACACAAAAGATTCCATCTAACGCAAAACGCATTATTAGTAGAGGAGCAGAAAGGATGCAGAAAGTACAGTCAAGTGAGTAAAGAACAAGCTATAATAGACGATGCAATCATGAAACAAACGAAACGTCGGAGAAATTTAATTAAATGTTACATAGATTATAGGAAAATATTTGATTCCATACTACACAGCTGGCTAATGAAAATGCTAGAAATTTATAAAATAAGACACAGCGATACAATCCTGGAGACCCTCAATTTATCTAACAAAATAAAACCACATAATAATAGACGGAATAAAAAATAATAGCGGGATATTTCAGGGAGATTCTTTTAATGCTCTATGGTTTTGTCTATGCCTTAATCCACTATTAAATATGTTAAATAACACAATATACATGTTCAAAATTAAGCATCAAAACACTGAATTACACACAATAAACCATCTACTTTACATGGTCGATATAATACTATTTGCCTCAAATAAAACACACACGCAAGGACCTTCAAGAATAACGGAAGAGTTTAGAAAAGACACTGATACGGAATTTGGAATAACCAAATGCAAAATGTTATATATCGAGAAAGCAAAATTTAAGATACACTTAATAAAGAAACCCTCATAAATATGCCGCCCGAAGAAATTTATAAGTACTTGGAGTTTCAACAAAATACAAAAATAAACCATTCACATGTAAAACAACAAAGTAAAAGATAATATGAACAAAGAATTAAAATATATATTGAACTCAAGCTTAACTCAAAAAACACATTTAAAGCAATTAATAAATTCGCAATACCAGTTCTCATGTACTCTTTCGACATAATAAAATGGTCCGACACTGAACTAGAAGATATAAATCGTCTTAATAGAACAAAATTAACAAAATATCGTATGTTACGTCCAAACTCTTGCATAGAACGTATTACTAGGCATAATAGATATACAAACATTACCCAGTACACAAACATTAAATCTAAGAAAATACTTACAAAAATAAAACACACCAATACACAAAGCAATTGTACTAACAGACAACAAATATATAGCATTCAACTAGAAAAACATAGAAAATAAAATTCAAATAATAACCGCACAACAAAAGAAACAGAAATGGCTTCAGAAAAACACTACATGGCACTCATTACGATATCATTGATGACAAACATAGACAAAGGATTATTACCAATAGGTACAAATGAGACGCCTGTTTCTAGAAACAGAAGGATTTATTTTAGCAATATAAGGCGATGTAATCGCCAGAAAGAACTATGTATATAAAACAGATAGTTAAAGATCCTTTTGGAAAATGATAATTGCAGACAATGTCACTAATTCAAAGAAACTATAGCACATATAACAGGAGGGTGTAAACTATTTGCTAGTAAGGATTATACAGACATACAACTTGTAAAAACTAACACAGTATATTACCAATACACCTACCACAAATATCCTTGAAAACAATGATTACAAACTATACTGGGACAGGACAATACACAGATAAACAATAACTAGAAACAGCACAGACATTACACTTATTGATAACTTATGTAATAGACATTGCGGTATCAAATGATACAAACAGTACACAAAATAACAAGAGAAAATAGTAAAATATTCGTCAATTGCAATCGAACTAAAAGAGATTTGGAACCAAAAAGCAATCACAATAGTACTGATTGTGATATCAGTAACAGGTATTACAACAAAACAATTTCTCCGTCATGTACAAACAGAAGAACAAACAAGAGAAATAAATCCAAATTCAAACACAACATACAAAAAGTACTCATTATCGAAACAACAACAATAACCAGAAAATTTCTCAATCACTAGTAGATCTCATAACCTAACTATATTCATCATTTGATCAACACAATCACAGCTATAACAACCTTTAAATGGGTATATACCATCACAAACTTGTAATAAATACCGTTTGGTGATGGATAATTGAACCGTACAATATCAATCTTGTACACTCTGAGCTCAAACCCATAGAAATGTGGGAAATCTACGCCATAATAATAATATTTATTTACACAACAGATTGACAATCTAGTAACAAGACAAAGTATATTACAGAACACATTTATATTATATATTATTAATGGATCAATTTATAGCTGTATACAACTACACTAATAATGTCATACGATGTGCACCATCACAATTTGAGAATTAAAGTGTTAGAGTTAGTAATGTTTCCTATACAAGCAGAAAAGGTCATTTTATAATCGAAAGTACCACCAAGACCTACCATATGCTCACACCACAGTAAAAGACAGTCACCTAAATGCAAGAAAGAAGTGCAATTTCCTGGAGAATATAAGTACTCCACATTTATAAATATTAATATCCAGTTTATTTCCATCACACCAATTACGCATAATATTCATCTAATCTTGTAAGAACCCACAATCACCAACATGGGTTACTTGGTGGAAAAGTTTTAGATGGTTGGCAAATAATAACTTGTGACACTGAATCTCAATGCCAAGATCACTCACGAAAATCAGGAAAAGCAAGAGCCCCAATTTTGTACCCTGGGACGCCTGAAGTACATATAGTAACGATTCGAATATTGACCCATGTAAGAAACATAATGCTTCTCTTTGGATAAGTATAAAGAAATAAGTAATGTTAGTGAGGGGGCAAACCCTACAGTTCCCAATTTATTAAGTAATATTGATTAAACATTGAAAACAAAGCATTGGCAACCTAAATATCTAGGATGCGGTTCCCAAGATGAAGAAAGCATCTAGTTGTAACTTAACATCGTTTTTTCACTAAATTAATTTTACTCATTTTTCATTTATTAATTTTTAAGCAACCCGAACCTTTTTTTTTAAATTAAAATAATAAAAATAAATAATACGATCGCTATATTTCTCGTTTGTAAAAATGTTCTCAAATAGTTTTCAGAATTTGGCAACTAAAGGGTGTTTCAAATTGCCCGGTTTTTTTTAAGAATAAATAAAATATAGACGGCACACTGACTTTGTCTGAGTATGTGGGCATTTAAAAAGTGTGATGTATGATAATTATAAAAATGGCTTCGTACATGGTACAACTCGTTCAAATTGTTAAATTAATTTTTGAAAATCAGCATTCTATGAAAAGAGTTTTTAGAAAATTACATGAATTTTATGGTTTACATAATCGTCCATCTGAAAGCACTATTGGTCAAATTATTAAAACGTTTCAAAAGACCGTTTCAGTAAAAGATCAAAAACGGGAAAAATACAGTCATAGTGGTCGTTCACAAGAAAATATTGGTTTGGTTCGTGAAAGTGTTGCTGAAGGTTCTGAAATGTCCATTAGACGACGTTGACAACAACTTGGACTTAGTGGATCAACAACATGCCGTATTTTACACAATGATTTAGCTCTGAAGGCATATAAGGTTCAAATAACACAAGAACTGAAGCCATTAGATCATTTAAAACGTCGTTCATTTGTCAATTTCATCAATGATCAACCAGCTACTTTTTCTCAAAAAATAATGTTTTCCGATGAGGCACATTTTGAACTTGGTGGCTATATTAATAAACAAAATTGCCGTATCTGGGGTGAGGAAAATCTACGAATTATTCATGAGAAACCTATGCATCCTAAATGAGTTACTGTTTGGTGTACATTATGGTCAGGTGGTGTAATTGGACCTTACTTCTTTGAAAATGCTGCTGGTGAAGCTGTAACTGTCAATGGTGATCGATATCGTCGGATGATAACCGAATTTTTGTGGCCTGAATATAGCCTCATATTGATCTAGAGGATATGTGGTTTCAACAGGATGGCGCTACACCGCATTTTGCATACGAATGAATTGATTTATTGAGAGAAGAATTTCCTGGACGTGTAGTCTCGGTGATGTTAATTGGCCAGCAAGATCATGTGATTTGACACTGTTGGACTATTTTCTTTGGGGCTATGTGAAAAGTCAGGTTTATAAAAACAATCCACAATCTATTCCTGCTTTGGAAGATGAAATTATTCGTGTCATTGGTGAGATAGAGGCTCAATTATTCAAAATGTCATTGAAAGTTTTAACAAAAGAGTGGACGTCTGTGGAGCTGCAAGAGGCGGCCATTTGGCAGATATTATTTTTCGCATATAAATGTCATAACTTAATTACCAATAAAAAGTTGGTGAATACAAATTATGTATTTTATTTATTCTTTAAAAAAAACGGCGAAATTTGAAACACCCTTTATATTTGCCTATTATTTTTGCTTGATATTATTGAAACTCTAGAAGAAGATGCTACTTATTTGTTAGATTTCAACATGGCAATGAAAGTTCTGTTACTTCAATATCTATTTGTGCGCGAAGTTGTGAAATATCATTCAAGACGTATACTAGATTCCAAGTGTTTTGAAGTAACAGTATTCTTATTTACCTACTCATCTTTTCAATTATATTGATTATATACGAGGGAGCGTTTTTGTATTCGCGGAATGGGGGAAATAAAAAACCAAATTATTTTTCTTTTTTAATATATTCACCTGCAAGACGGATACATTTTTCACATCTTTCAATTAATTTATTTATACCCTCATAAAAAATGATTTCTCTTTATCTGCAAAATACGCCGAAACTGCCTCCTTGACTTCATCATCGGCAGTAAATTTTTTACCCCGCAGCTCTTTTTTCATTTTCGGAAACAGGTAATAATCACTCGGGGCCAGGTCTGGGCTGTAGGGTGGGTGATTCACAATTTCGAAGCCCACCTTATGCAGGGCAGCTAACGCAACGCGGCTCTTGTGGACGGGCGCGTTGTCGTGCAAAAGCAGAACACCTTTTGTCAATTTTCCCCGTCTTTTCTCTTTAATGGCTTCTTTTAATCGCTCTAATATTGAAGCGTAATATTCTCCGGTTATAGAAACACCTTTATCTTTATAATCAATCAACAATATTGCTTCCGAGTCCGAAAATACCGTTGCCATGAGTTTCCCAGCTGATTGTAACACTTTAAATTTCTTGGGAGGTGCTGTGCCCTTTTTATGCCACTGCATGGAGTCTTGTTTGGACTCAGGTTCATAATGATGAACCCAAGTTTCGTCTCCAGTAATAATTCCACTCAATACACCATCCTTGTCTTCATTACAGAGGTCCAAAAATGCACCCATCTTGCGCTGACCTTAGACATGCCGAGATGATCGTGTAGGATTTTAAAAATTGTTGTATCGGATACTCCAACCATTTCTGTGAGTTGTTTCTTCTTTAGTCGAGCATCTTCGAGTACAATTTGTTCAACTTTTTGGATAAGTGCTGGCGTGGTCACCTCAATGCTCCTGCCAGGCCTCGGGTCGTCTTCAAGGGATTCCCTTCCTTGTTTAAATAAACTATGCCACTTGTACACCATGGTTTTTCAATGACATCTCATTCATTATGGTCGCGACTGATTTTCCTTGCCTGGTAAGGAACTTTATAACGGCACGATATTCGATTTTTTCCATATTTCACTTTTCACTCCTGATTATGTTACTTGGTTGACGATAGCTCAAAGACTAACTGTCTAATAACAATGAAACTTCGTATTTATACTAATCATGAGTCGCTGCACAGGTCACGCCCCCAATGCGCTTACTCACCCCTCTACAACCCGCTCATTCCGCGAATATAAAAACGCTCCCTCGTAGGATAACAGCGATGACTATATCGCAAACTACATAGACAGCATTTAACTTTATTATTCAAAATTAGTTTCGATCATAAAAACACATAAGAAGCACTTGGAACGATATTACATCTATTCTAGCACACAAGAAAAGAAAAAAGATCTACAAAAATAACTTCAAATGAAAGGAATCTCAATAAAAGGTTGACTTTTTAACTGGAGTTTACAAAGTGGATTCTTAAATTGAGCAAAAGAAAATAAACATATTGTGTATACACTTGAATATATGGAAACATTAATTTAAATATTCACGCTCATTTCTTTTTAATATCGAAAAGACCGTCTGGATGCTTACCTTCCTTTCTCGGAAAGTAAAGTCTCTACTTTTGCTGTTTTCGCTTCATAAAGTTTTATATTCAATTAAAATTCAAAATGTTGAATGTAAGAGTAAATTCTGGTAAACAACTATTTAAAACAAATTCACATATTTATTTAGCTAGACTTTTCTACCACCTCAAGCAATAGCCGCAATATTATGTATTTGATATTTTTTATGACCCATATCAACTGGTAGGTCAAAACAAAGTGTGCGAGTCAGTATGATATGCGGTATTTATATATGCATTTCCGACAATACGAACCTTAGATATAGTTAGACCTCTACATAATAATACTATTAATTATCTGAAGTTTGTTACTATTCTTCCTATTTAATATTTTGAATTCTTTTTATATCTTATCGATAACCATATTATTGTATACTTTTTCAGTCCATTCAATACTCCGATTCATTATTTGTACAACAACGTACTATTTCAAGTCTCTTTTATTTATTCACGCTGTATAATCTTCTGTTAATTTTATTATATATTTAAGCCTACTTCTCCCAGTCATATTAGGCTATGTAGTATTTATTACCCGATTACTACAGAAATTAATTAGATTAACGTAAGAAATTATTATCATTTGAAGCATTCTTGTATATTAGAATCTCCTTCACTTTCGGATTACTCTTCCTTTCGTTGAAAACATTCATTTAAAAGCATTACTCTTTACAGATTTCTCAAATATGATCATGTCTTTACCTTGTTTATTTACGCTTATAATCTTCTAATTTTTTCTTGATTAGCTAAAACCGATGTTTATTGTCAGTTTAAAATCTTTTCACCCACACATATAGTGTTTTTGTAATTATTGAGTTCTTGTTAGCAATTGGTATTGACACTTTATTTCGTACCCTTTCTAATAGAAAGTAACAGTCAAATTTCTGCTTCTTTCTCAAGATTTTATTTATCATTAAACTTGTTTGTAAATTAATCTTAAATTTGTTTTAATGTCCTTGAATTGGTAACCTCATAAAGAATACTATATAGTTTTTTGTAAACTGCGCATAATTAATTTCTTACGAGGGTAGCCGTTTGTATTTCGGGAACTGGCATCCGATCTGATGATTACATCGTGAAGTTTGTCATTTTTGACAATATATTTACCTTGCCAGTTTTATTATCCGGCCGCCATTTCTATTGTTAACACTAACTTGAAAATTTTATGTCAGCGAAAACATAGAATTAACTCGCGAACATTTTCGTGCAATTATTTTTCATAATTTTCGGTGTGGATTATCTCAACAAGAATGCATTGACGAGCTGAATTCTTTATATGGTGCTGAAGCACCATCGAAGACTGCAGTATATCGTTGATATAGTGAATTCAAACTTGGACGGTGTTCTTTAGGCGATGAATTTCGTGAAGGTCGTCCTATAAATGTTGTGTCGGAAAACATTAATGCAGTGTCTGAATTGATAATGCAAGACCGTCATGCGACATACCGTGAGATCGAGGCATCTCTAGCTATTAGTAACAGGAACACCAGCGTGCATAAGATCCTGCATGAAGATTTAGCCGTTATGAAGCTATGTTCACCCTGGGTACCACATAATTTGACAATCGCTTAAAAAAGGACTGGCGTCGATTGGTGCCAAGAAATGCACAAAAAATACAATGGCGGTGCTTCAAAGACCATTTATAAAGTCGTCACAGGTGATGAATCCAGGATCTGTAGGTATGAGCCCGATAGTAAACAGCAGTCGATTGTGTGGGTATTCCAAGATGAGCCAAAACCAATAATAGTTGTTCGCGCTCGAAGCACATCAAAACAAATAGTCGCCTGTTTTTTTGGAAAAAGCGGTCACTTTACAACCGTGCCTTTAGAACGGTCAATTCCGAATGGTAGACAACTATTTTTTTGCTAAAAGTTTTTGAAGAAACAAAGAAAACAAACCGAAAACGACAGATCATTCTCCACCATGACAATGCGGGCTCTCACAGGTCTGTTCAAACAATTAAATATTTGATCGGGCAAAACATTAAATTGATGAGTCATCCGCCATACAGCGCTGATCTAGCATCCTGTGATTTCTTTTTATTCCCCCACGTAAAGAATGAACTTCGTGGTCAACGGTTTTCTAAGCTGGAAGAGGCAGTTGAGGCATTCAAAACTGATATTTTGGAAATACCGGCTTCTCGGTGGTAGCAATGCTTTTCGGATTAGTTTAAACGAATGCAAAAGTGCATTGATTTTCAAGGATAATATTTTGAAAAGCAATAAAAACTATTTTCGATAATAAAAAAATTGTTTTTGTTCGCTGTTCCCGAAATATAAACGGCTACCCTCGTATTTGCGTTATTTGATTTTATAAAAATACATCCACATACTAAGTAAGGTCAAAGGAAAATTTTCATCGGCATATATAATATTAAAGTGTTAATTATTGTTCGTTTTATGAAAACGAATTTTGATAGTATCAGAATAAATGTTTGCTTAAAATTTTTCTTTTAAATTAAACATATCATACAAACTAAGTTTATTAATTTAAATTAGAACACAAGTCTCCCTTAAAAGAAATTACACCCAATTTGTACATATTTCATTTTGAATTTTTTTTAATTAATTAAAGAAATTGCGTTTTCGTATGCGTGTGTTTCCTTGCTTTTCCTGTGTTGGTTATACCTTGGGGTGGATGTTACTCAGTTTTAGGTAGTCCTTATTTCTCTCGCCGATGTTGAGATAACAAGGTGTTGTATATAAATTTGAACAACATGGCGTACTTACAAGAATAATTGATACGGCTGTCTCCGACGGAGCAGCCTGGCAACAGTATCCTAATTAGACAAAACCTAATGCACCATCTGAAGCAAGCTTTTTACATTTTCTTTAGTTTATTATTTCAGATTTAATTTAGTAACTTAGTTTTAGAAAACGTACTAGGATATAAGACAGAATGTCGCTGATATTACTGATTGATGAGCCAAATATGCCTCCTTTAATTCACATTGCAGCAATTACAGTTCATATGGATAAATTTTTTAAATTTTTCTTATGATTTCCAAAACCAAGTGTTTTGGAAAGGAAAATTATGTGAACTATTTTGAGACTAATCAAATTAAGGAGAAACGATGTGAAAAGAGGAGATGAATATAGAAACAAAAAACGAATTAAAAGGCGGGAATATATAAAATCAATAAGCGGATCCTGAAACAACATACTATCAATAATGAAACTGAAATAGAGGACGAAGAAATAGACTAAGAACAAGATTGCAGGATGAAGTAGACGAAGATATAATAATATTGACAATAATCATTTGAAAAGAAAGTAACAATAGAAATAAATGGTAGTGTAACAGAAAGAATAACATCAGCTGAGAAATAGGGACTATTCCATCGCAAAGAGAGGATTGTACGAGCTTCCAAAGGAGCAGCAAAACTTCTTCAAGAGTGTGATGCTATGGAGAAGTTAGTTTTGGTGGTTATGTGCTAATTTTAAAGAAGAACTGCAATTTGGACACCACTAATCTCTAATAGATTTGATCTCGTGCTAAATCTTCGTAATTCAAGAGTGTAATTTCCACCACATTCATGATTACATTGAACTAAACGACTTCCTATTTGTAGACCATTGTTTTTAAAGTTTGGATCGTTTGAATTTGATATTTAGGTGAATGAATTTTCTAAGTAAAGATAATTTCGTTTTGACATTTGTATCAATTGTTATCTGACACTTTTCTTTTCCATAGGTACTATGAAACCCTTTTATTTCAGCTATCGAATCTCTTCAAACACGCCAATCTGGTCAAACCAATTTATTTAAAACTTTATAAATAACCTAATGTGAAAAGAAAAAGAAACTGAATTTCAAGCAATCGTAGCTCTATATCTCCCCTGATGATGCCAGCTCGAAATCAAAGCTATTAAATGTGAATAAACTAAAAAGTAATTTAAATTCCCACAAAATAAAGATTAAAGCAAATGCCAAAGATTGCTTAAGTCACGTGGGTAAATTAAACTAAATAAAGAGAAGTGTTTCTGGCTTTGCGAGTTGGATTCGTATGTCTGAAATACCTTCTTGACTTTGATCATCGACAGAGAATTTATTCCTAAACCCAGGGACAAAATGCTGGTTTAGATACGTTAATGATACCTTCGTCATATGACTACATGGGGACCATTCGTTGAATAATTTTCTTGCCTTCCTAAATTTCCCCATCTATTCTCGAGATATCGCACTATTCCATTATTTATTGAACACACTATATAACATTATTCATTAAATAAATTTTAATATTCAAATTTAGTGTTGCATTAAAAATTTAGGAACATGAAATAAGTTTCAAAGTATTTAAAAGACGTTCGAACAAATGGGTTACCAGCAATGAACAAATGAACAAATTGCAGCTTCAACCGTGAAAATATACGGAAAAGTTTCTAAATTCTAGATTACATTGATCTAATGTCTGCTTCGCTATACGTCGTGTCCGCAATGTTACTTTTCTATTTTCATTTAAAATAAGTTTACTTTGAGAACCATAACTTTACTTAAACTTTCCAGTTTTCTTAATCAAGTTTCAAAGAATGAAGTTTCCAATATGTACACTTCACAATTTCTACACTTTTTTTTGTTTTTTTTAGCTGCATTTCGTGGACTTGAAGTTTTATTTGGTAAAAGTTTTCGAAGTTGTTTAATTTTGTTTCGATTTGCTCATACGATGCGTGTATAAATGAAAGTATTGCTTTTATAAAATTTATCCATTCATTTTATGAAATCTTTTATTATGTTATACTATGTCTTTTGGTGTACATACACGCACTTGAAATGTTTAAAAATACAAACTCGAAACTTTTGTGCATATGTCACGAACATAATATTGACGATGACAATTTATAAAATCGTTTTTAAGGTACTGAGTATGCCCTGTAAAGATGTAAAGATCTAAAGGGCCAACAGCTATTCTACGAAAGTCATATTTACACATACTCTCAACAACAGAATAACGTTCAACCGTCAGACTTTTTAATTAATTAATATATATTTAATCACTACACCAGTGGATTGCATTAAATTGCGCCCATTAAGACGTCTAAATCATGTCCATCGCACATATAGTTTCTGAAAACAGTATGTCTTATCGACGGTTAAATATCATTAGAATAGAGTGGAACTACTTTAAGGCAACTACCCTCCATTCCATGAAAACACAACTGTTTAAAGGAGTAGTTGTGTTAGAATATAAGACTATTCAACCACTTGTTAAAGTGAGACTTTTTATACTACAAGGTAAAATTAAAATACTTAAAGTTAATAAAATGACGCATAGATGGCAGTTTCAGATTGTTTTTTTTTTGACGATATGAAGTCGTCTTCTTAAGAACCACGCTTTACGTTTATTACTTTCATTCTATAGACTGTTTAAGAAATCTCAAAGTTTTTGATGAGATGGATAGTGTTGAAAATCGTACTGCCATTAAGTACTTGTTTTTGAAAGGCTTGTCGACAATTAATATTCATATTGTCATGATAGATGGTCTGAAGAACTCGGCTCCTTTATTTTCCATTGTTAATAAATGAGTTTTCCAACTCAAATGTATTCGTCCAAACATTAATACAGCACATTCTAGACGTCCAAAATCTGCCACTATACCAGAAATTGCTGACAAAGTGCACTCTTTGGTGGTTTAAAACATCTGAGATAGAAGAAGCTATAAACATCTCTAAAGAACATGCAATATTCATTATGAATGAAGAGTTGGCTATGAAAAAGCTATCCGAGGAAAATGCCGTAATTACTCACTATTGATGAAAAACTAGTGCTGATATAAATTTCTCATAAGTGTTTGAAGATAAGACTTTGATTTATCATCATATGCCCAAGCAGAGGCTCTCTTCTCCCAAATAAGGCAATGAATATTCTATCAGTAGGAAAGTTAACTACTTATTTTTAGGGATACAAAATGTATCCTTGTTGATTACCTTCAGGCAAGGGCAACCCATTACAGGCGTATATTACGTGAATCAAAAAATTAAAGCAATAAATTAATGAAAAGCGATTTGGTTTAGCCAAGGTGAAAATCATTTTCCACCAAGAATGCAGGACCCCACGCTAGTGTTGCTATTACAAAAAGTGACATATTAGACAAACAAATAGTTAAACTTTATATCGAAACTCTAAAAACATAACAGGTAATACGTATATTGTATTTTATTAAACTTATTTCTTTTATAATTTGCTTATAATTTAAAAAGGGTTCTGTATTAATGTTTGCTTTTTACACCTATCATTTTTCTAGCAATTTCGTTTCACAATAAACAATATATCATTGACTTCACTGCTTCCGTGATCATAAACAGAATTCTTTAAGCCACTAATTACTTTTAGACAATTAAAAAGAGAAACATTATAATCTTTGAATTGATTAGGTTCTTCATCTTTCAGTGCAGGGATTGTTTCTTATAGATTTGTTACTTCGTTGTTACTTAGTAATGTTTAAATTGATGTTTTATATCTTACAAACAAGATTTTACGATCATTTACATAGTAACAGAATTATTATTTCTACATATTACTTACTAAATACAAAAGAAGATTATATATTCTTATATAAGCAGAAATACAGTTGTAAGTTATGACAAAACTTTATATGTAATTAGAAAATTTGAAACTATACGTATAGGAATGCTATGGGTAAATTCTATACTCTATATCAATTCTAATGGATCCTTATTTATGTATGAACCTGATGTCACTCTTTTAATAGACCGATTATTTAAGCTTTTGGATTAAAGAAACAGCTTACAATGAAAAACATATCCTTTTAATAATTAAACTATCAAATAAGAGGTTTCATTTTGATTTGTAAAAAAAAACGAGTATTTTTAAACGAAATAATAACTTCACGGATTCGATCTTTTAGGCCTTGAAACGATTGTGGGCTATTATCATACACGTTATCCTTCACGTAGCTCCAAAGAAAAAAATTGAAAGGTATTAAATCACAAGATCTCTGTGGCCAATTGTGATCGTCTCTTCGAGAAATCACACAGCCAGGAAACTTTTCACGCAAAAGAGCGATAGTATCGTTACTTGTGTGGCACGTAGCGCCGTAGCATCGTCCACATCAATATCTTCCAATTCCGACCATACAAAATCATTTTAATCGTCGTTGGATAGCGTAATCCATTCACCGTAACAGTTGCTTCAGCCTCATTTTCGAAAAAGTAAGATCAAATGAATCCCCAGACCAAAAACCGAGCCAAACAGTCACACGTTGAGGACGGAGAGGCTTTTCAACAATAATTCTTGGGTTTTCAGAGACCCAAATGCGACAATTCTGCTTGTTAACATAGCCACCGAGGTGAAAATGGGCATCATCACTCAAGGTGTTTCAATGAAATTCCGAATCAGTTAGAGGCATTACGAGGACCCAATCGGCAAAGACATGACGTTGTTGATGGTCGGTAGGTGTGAGTTCTTGTATTAACTGAACTTTAAAAATCTTAAGACCTAAGTCTTTATTTAAAATACGGTGTAATGTCGTTTGTGGAATGCCCAATTCCAAAAATCGACGAGAAATGGACCATCCTGGGTTTTCCTCAACGCTATGGACTACAACAGCAATATTCTCAGTTGTTGTTGAGCGACGTGCACGAGTTCGATTCTTAACATCACTAACTTGTTCTAACAGGTCAAATGTTTCCACCAGTTTTTCACAATTGCTAGCCGGGAAGGCGCTTCGCGTCGACCCAAAAATGCTTTAGTTTTGTGAACTGCGACAGCGAAATTTTCACCATTTTGTAGTGAATTTTAATAATTTCGATGCGTTGTTGAAGCGTACATCGTTCCATTTTTACTAATGGCGTAGTTTTTACTTGTCATCTGTCAAGTAGTTACAGGTTTAATCATGACAACTGTTAAAACGGCAGGCTATTGAAAATCAAATGTCTTATTGGAACACCTTTTATATTGGACAAGATGTACATTTACCCTTTGATATACAGTGATAACATAATTTTAAGAATTATACATTATTGCATTATTTAAACGAGTGTAGATATGCAACTGTTTTTCCACCTCAACCACATACGAGGGTAGTTTGACAAGTAGTGAGAATGGAAAAGAAAAACGAATTTTTGAAATACAAAATAATTTTTATTTTTCAATATATTCTCCTAAAAGAGCAATACATTTATTCCAATGGTGCTCCAATGCCATCTCTAAAATGCGATTCCGGAAGGCTTGCAAAATACTCATTTACGAAGATGATAAGCTCGTCGTTAGACGAAAGTTTCTTTCCACCTAGTGCCGTTTTCAATTTTGGAAAAAGATGGAAGTCGAGAGGGGCTAGATCCGACGAATAAGGGGCATGCGGTACTAATTGGAAATGCAACTCGTGGATTTTGGACATCGTAACTGTGCTGGTATGCGAGGGAGCGTTGTGTTGGTGAAACAGAATCTTTTTCTTCGCCATTTATGGCCGTTTAGCACGAATCTCAACATTTAATTTTTGTAGAAGTTCTGCATAATATTGTCCGTTTATTGTGACACCTTTCTGAAGGTAATCAATGAGCAAAATGCCTTTTGAATCCCAAAAAATTGATGCCATCACCTTGTTTGCCGATAAAGTTATTTTCGCTTTCTTTCGAGGTGCAGAACCACGTTCTAACCATTGTTTCGACTGTTGTTTAGTTTCGGGTGTACTGTAGTGTATCCAAGTTTCATCACAAGTAACAAATCGCCTACAAAAATCAACCGGATTCCGCTTATAAAAGTTCAAACACTCTTTGGAAATGCGCAAACGAGTGAACTTTTGATCAGTCGCAAGCAATCGCGGCACCCATCTTGCCGAAAGCTTGGAAAGGCCTAATTCTTTCGTTAAGATATGGTGTACGCGTTCTGATGAAATGTTTACCATGTCTGCTATCTCTCTCACTTTGAGTCGTCGATCTTGCGTAATAATATTATGGATTTTTATAATCATTTCCTTAGAAGTCACGATTTTGGGTGCTCCATAACGCGCTTCATCAACACAGCTTGTTTTACCACGTTTAAATTCATTTATCCATCTACTTATTGTGGCGGATGATGGAGCAGATTCACCTAATGTTTCCCGTAACTCATCTTTTATTTCGGTTGCTTTCATATCCTTAATTACGAAGTATTTAATCACCGCACGATACTCTGCTTTTTCCATTTTAACAAAACGACGTGTTGCTTCTTTTTCAGTCAGCTGTCAAAAATATAATAATCAACCGATTTATCTAAACATCGGAATGTAAACATATAAATAGACAGCCTAAATTACAGTGCATTTGTTTTACCAATTAGAGCCCCACCTATGTGTCGTTCTCACTACTTGTCAAACTATCCTCGTATTACGCATATATGGTTTAGCTTTAACGCATTATACACACCTTGTAATTGTAAAATACATAGCAAATGTTCATTAGGATTTAGTAACTATTGCAAGTAGTCATTTTAAGTTGGTCACGGTCTCGCCTAAAGATGGTCGATAATATTAAATACTTACATATATGCTTTATTATGAACGCTATTGGAAGTGTGATATCAAAAATAGTATAATAACGATATGTGGATGAGAGAGAGTCACACGATGATTTATTTTTGACCAAGTGTAATAATTAAATTAGTTGAATTAAAGCTTATAATGAACATCAAAAGTCCAGGACATGTGGAAAGCTGAAAGGAAAATTACTAGAAAAAATAAAACAACAATATTGTCCTTAAAACTTTTTTTAAATAATTTGAATAAAAGAAATGTGAAAGCTCGAAGATATTTAATAACAGTTAGCGATTAAGAGGCGAAAACTTATCTGTAAAATATAATTCGTAATAAATATGCAAAAAAAAGGAATACTAATCAATTACAAATGTCCTAATAAAATATGTAGACAATAAAGCTATGGAATAAACTATACAAGAATTAGTAAAATAAAGTAGATATCTAACGTTATGTGGTACTTGCGGGTGAATGTGAATCTCCTGGACAAAATATTGTATTTCACGACCTACTGCACGGTAAAATAATCATTCGCGAAAGTGCACGTTCTGGATTTGAAAGAAATGATAAAAGAGTGAGGTTCTAAAAAATCGGAACGAAGGAATCTGCAGTGGATCATCAAAAACTTGGTCACAAAAAGTGCATTAAAATGATACTACAACTTGCTTTAAATAAAATAGTTATGCAATAAACAGTTTTAGGAAAATAGATGCTTGATTTATGGCACACCGATAACTAAACAAAAGAGATTTTTCCTTGGAATATTCGTAACATCACAAACATTGTCTTTCTAATAAATTTTTAAACTATTTTAAAATCTCATCCTATTTAATTAAATAAAAACGGTAGTTGTTCCTACAGATGTTGCCTTAGAGGAGTAGTTGTTGATAGGAATCTCAATTTTACCTTTTAAAGCAAATCATATACTCAAAAAAACGATAATGAATTTAATCCGTCTTAGAAAGTGGTAGTGTTATTTGCTTGACATAATATAGTTAACTCTTGGTGTTATTAGGGACATTATGTGCAAGAAAAAATATATTAAAATATCTAACAAGTATAAGAAAATAATAAAAATTACAAATTTTCTGTTTTATGATAAATATTGTAGGATATTGCACATCATTTGTGTACAAAAGCGAAAAACGAAATTTCTTGTGCATTAATCTAATACATTCCTATTAAAAAAATATATTAATTTTTTTTCAATTAATAAAATGAAATGCTAAACATAAAAACGTAATTTCTAAGAATTATTCTTTGTTTTCAAATGATACTTTTAAGTAATTAAACATGTTTTCTTTTGATGACTGAAACAAATCACTTATGTATACTTAACCTCAAATTAGAAAATTTAAATTAATTATAATTTCGACCAAATATAAAAAGCAAATAAAATTCAAAATCACACGAATTACCCTCAAAAATACTATGACCGCGTCTTCTCGTTCAATATTCCCATTAAGATTCCGTACAGTGTACGTATATTTGACGATTTGCTTAGTGCAATTGTATCTATCCGGTCGTCTTTCGAGCGATTATCCGACACCAACATTCGCTCTCAGAAACTGAATTTCTTGGCTCTCACCACCAAAAACGAATCGACACGTTCACACTTTATGCCGCAATGCGCTGGAGCGCTCTGCAAGTTCCGTTCGTGTTCCCCCTTTTAACACGATCCCGAGATAGTTTACATGCAGCGGGTGTTTACGGCCGCCAGGTGGCTACAAATGCTTCTGGGTTGCCGTTGTTGCTCCGCACTGTCAATGCACGTAATCCACTACGAAACTACAGTACGTACTCCATGAATGTATGTGTGTTGTAAATGCATTGACTAAGGGGCTAGATGTGACTGTGGATAGTACAATAACCGATGACTGGTGTAATTTAAACGCCGGGTGTTCGCACGGAGGAGACACTTAACATACCTAAACCAATGTATATTTTTATGTATTTACTACAAGCGTATGTGCATGTTCTCGTTTACAAAAGGAAACATAACGCACCATAGAGGTTAGGTGATATAAACGTTAGTGAAAAGTGCTTTGCCCTTCTCTGCATAGTAATGTTATTAATAGTGTCTTTGCTAAAACTTAATGCAAAAAGCATATATTCTATTATTCAAAATATAAATTTAATACAGGTCTAAACTACATAAGTTAGGAAAAAGAAAAAAGGATACAAAAATAAATTAATAGTAAGTAAGTGAAATATATAACAACCACGAAAAACGAATGATGCCAGATTTAGACGTAAAACTATATTATGTAGAACTAGAAAATATACACTAGAAAAAGGGGAAAAAATATCTAGGTATAAGTCAAACGTGCACTAGGAGAAAGAAATAGAAAAGTGGTTGTCGAGGAAGCTAATTTTCTTAATTTGTAACTAAAATCTTAAAGGAGAAAAATTAACAAAACCTGCAAAAGCAAATCTCTACCAAACAAATAATTAGACCTTTAATGTTTGACGATGATCCTAAAGCACTTGCTAAGTAGATCAATTACTTAGTGTGTTATCAGATCTACCTTAAATAGGTCATAACTTCCTTGTCCCTTAGGAATCATTCATACAAGATATGATTAACTAACAATTTCTACCAAAGCTTGTAAAACAGAAGAAAAAGGAAGAAAACAAACTTAAAGTGTATAAACAAAAGATCTTTTCAAAAAACTTATTATTACAAAGAGTCAGATGACTAGTAGATACAGCCAAAATACTGAATTAAAATATGGAAGAAGAACAAAACACTAAAGTAAAACTCTACCAAATAATAAATAGACTTAGATTGGAGCCATTGGTGTTTATTTTGCATTTCGCAAATATTCCTACTATACCCCAATCCAGTACTTCACTCCATCGTAGTTGTCTGCACAGTTCCAAAGCATGTTGACTATAGTATATTATCAAATCTAGGCTCTTGGGAATCAATGTCTCCCATTCTTGCAAGATATGGTTAACAAACCGTCTTTGCCCAACTCTGCTAAACCACACAAATAGATAGAAAACAAAGAGTATGAAAACTAAGTATCTTTGTATTCCCTTACAATAAAATGGTATGGCTTAAATTTAAGCAAAATAAATGTTGGACAATAACAGCCAAATATTTGGAAAACTTTCATGAACATACAAAGACAAATACATCGGACATAACTCATACAAACCGCGACCTAAACCCGATAAAGCGTAAGACTCCGCCCACTACCGACTCCACTATACAACTGTTGTCACGAAGACACCAATAAAAAGTATCAATATGTTTTAAATAAGTTCGTGTTTTGTTGCTGATCCACTCTACTATTAAATATGTATTTTCCATGATTACATCTTACACACTATCAGCTAATATTTGAAGAAGGAATAATAGTTTCCATAACGTTACGTGCGAATTCTGTTAGAAAAGTCGCTTGTTTTATTTTATTTATTGTATAATATATATGTATAGACAACTCTACAGAAACATTATTACTATATAAATATATTGATTGAACATAATAATGTTGTACGTCTTTATTGGTATTGTCTTTAGTTTATCAAATTTTTTAAAACTTCTCTTGGCCGAATCACATATGAAAGCCTTAAAAGCAAACGAATACTTGTAATATGGTTCTTAACGCATAAACTTAATAAAAAATCGCGTGCCAACTACTCGAGAAAAAAACAGTCAAAATAATTAAAATCTCCATTCGTATTATCGAGC
Organism: Dermolepida albohirtum; assembly: GCA_031893035.1. Lineage (NCBI taxonomy): Eukaryota > Metazoa > Arthropoda > Insecta > Coleoptera > Scarabaeidae > Dermolepida > Dermolepida albohirtum. The sequence goes on from JAVIWB010005640.1 coordinate 458,003, forward strand.
GGTCGTTTTATTGTTCCGAACCCGAATTTTACGAGTTTCGCATTCCTTCTCCAGGGACATACTCGAAACAAAAGGAGTTTACACCGCCAGAAAGCCGAAAACGGGAAAACAGCAGAAAAAGAAGTAAATACGTGCATCGTAAAAAGTCTTACCATATAACGGAAACAGGGCGACCTTACCTCTCTTGAACTTACCCATCCCGACAAGGAAACGAGTACGCCATAAGTAGACCCGTTGTTTCGGATTAGCTTTTGGTATTTTCAGTCGTCGTATATACAATTTTTCCCGTGCCTCTGCAGACCTTCTCTCCAGTGCTCCCTTTTTTCTTGTTTTTTTCCTTTAAGCTCGGGGAGTGCTTCTTCGCACTACGTTCCAGTCTTACGCGTTGGGCATCTCGAAACAACACTTCTCCAAGGTCTCTCGAGAACGAAATTGTCTACGTGTACTGAATTCATGACCTTCATGTTGGCGGCTCCGCTGTTGTTTCCTCTTTAGCCTTTATTGATACTGAAATTGACAACTAGAGTATAAAGTTTGATGTTTCTGTACCGGAAAATCTCCTTGACTTTCATACGATACCCAAGTCGCACTTAATACACTTTATTTTTACCAATGCATCGCATATATCCATAAGCTTTCAAATACAGGAGTGGATCAGTAATAAATGAGACAAAAAAGAGTAACACTAAGAAAAAAAATCTGATTTGTTTTTCAATCTTACAATCTCTCAAAGTATAACTGTCAAAATTTACGTTCATTGAGATCGTAAGAACGCTTGTTTTTTAATAGAAAGTGAAATGTTTTTAACTTGTTTTGAAGTATGGAAAATGTATCGATAATTAATTTCTTATTTTAAAAGAACGTAACCAATGATGAAATCAGAACTGAGCTAGAGTCTGTTCACAGAGACGAGAACAATCTCCATCGTTTACAACCGTAAAATTATGTACATCAGAATATCAACGTGGCCGTCCCGGTGTATTTGATGAACAACACAGTGCATTCCCAAAAGGCGTTTATACTCCAGAAATAATTAAAAATGCAAATATGGTGCGAGATTACGACTGAATATAATTACGAGATTTGTGAAATAAATTACGTAAAAAATTGGGGTCGCATTTGTTGACCATGCACCACAAACGACAACGAAAACATATTTCAGCTCTCTATTTAGCTATACTAAAAGATGATTTGAAAGTTTTTGGCGCTGAATAATAACGGTTGATGAAATACATCAACACCAATACTAGCTTATTCGCCAGATTTGGCTTCCTTAGACTTTTTCCTATTTCCTAACCTGAAAACTTGACTTGCTCTCAAGGTATTTGCGTAGAATTACGTTACGTTGTAAGATCTTCAAGGTTATGATCACTCGGATCAATGGAGATGCATAAAGACAGAGTTACAAAATAATTGCTGGTATTGAAAGTAAGTAATGCCACAAGGCACTTCTTGTATTCCCACGTAGTTTCACTACATTTTTTTTTGTTTTCATATAATCTAAACTTTATTTGTGGATTTTTTTAGCGTTTTTGGGACGAATATTCCTCAGAAAATGCTTCCACTGCTTTACTTGTAAATAATGCGATATGTTACTAGCATACATCCTTCCACGTTTCTGATAATAATAATAAAATTAAATAAGTTTATTATTTGACCTACTCAGGCATATATGTATATATATACAGTACTGTGCAAAAGAAAGAAGCGCCTTTGAATTTTACCGCATTTGTAATTATGATAAAATTAAATGAAAAGAAAAAACGAAGAAACCCTTGCCACATGTTCGTACTTTGAATACAAACCAATCAAAACACACGCCGATGTGTGTTTTGGCTTTGGGGGGATAAGTGGGCGAATTTTTTTCTGTGTAAACATTACCATAAATCCAGGTATGACACTGTGGTTTAATCTGCTGACGATGACAACTTACGTACGAACATTGATGTAGTAAGTTTGTTTTTGCCTTTTTTCTATCAATTATGACCACAGTCTCCAACAATATTTACCTAAATGATTATTAAAAAAAATCGTGTTTCTAATTTAAGAAGTAATTTAGCATAATTTCACATATAAACGAAAATACAAACAACGATAACAAATGAAAAATAATTTGTTTTTACAAAATTAAAATTTAATGATATTGGCTTCCTTTACACACAAACCTTAGAAATGGCAAACACACACTAAACTTTAAATAATACATTCAGTGGATCTATAAAATTGCTCCAAGAATTTATGGACGAACAGATTAGATAGAAATTGTGCGAGGCAATAAAAACAAACTTATACGTTTCTGAGCTTTACTAAAGTCATTTTATTTTATATGAACAGGTCAATAGTTTAAAACGACAAATGTTTTTCATGGAATAAAGTGGCAGTATGCTTCCAGCATGAAAGACATTTCTTATTGATGCGGAACGATTTCATTTATTGCTTAAAAATCTTACGTTTAAAATATATATTTCTATATATACATTCCCGAGTTTATATATCGATAATAATAATAATTGGAATCAAGAAAGAGTAACAATAGTACCGATTGTGATGTCTGTATAACAGGTATTACAACAAAACAACTTCTCCATCACATAAAACTCTATAAATGAATCCACATTTACTCACAAACATGCATTACAACGGGTCTTTCATTAAGCGCTTCCTATCTTTAAATTTAAATAAAATAAAGTGTATGTGAGATATCATCGAAATTTTTTATTCGTTTGAAGGCATATCGATGGAATATAATATCGTGCGAATGTCCGCCGCAGCTTCGTTTTGTGGCGCGCATCCGAAATGTCCAATTTACCATGACTTTGATGCAAAAATTAGGCTGAATTTGACCAATAACATGGGTTATGTTGGCTTTGAGAGCCGCTCTGGTTTGTGGCTTATTCGCATAGACCTGGGACTTAAAAAAACCCCACAAGAAAAAGTTTAACGGGGTCAAATCGCACGGTCTCGGTGGTCAGTTCACCTCCACGTGAGATGATCATGCCCTCAAATAGCTCGTGCAGAATGTCCAATGTGGCATGAGCTGTGTGGCACGTAGCGCCGTCTTGTTGAAACCACATGCCGTTAGTGCCCATATCATCCAATTCAGGCCAAAAGATGTTGCTAATCATAGACCTATAGCATCGATGATAGCCAACGTCGTTCTCAAAGAAATATGGACCGATGACGTCGCCAGCCCAAAACCCACAACAGACAGTGACTTTTTCGGAATGCATTAGACGCTCGTGGATCTCATGTGGATTGATATCGTCACAAATTCGACAATTTTGTTTGTTGACGCAGCCATTCATCCAGAAATGAGCCTCATCGCTGAAGATGATTTTGATGAAAATTAGGGTCAATTTCCAACTGCTCTAAGGCTCATTCAGCGAACACACGTCGTTATCTATGGTCGTTTACCTTCAGCTCCTGGGTCAGTTGAATTTTATACGGGTGCAGGCTTAAGTCACGGCGCAAAATTCGCCAAATTTTGGTCTGCGAAAGGCCGAGAACTTGATATTAGAAGTTGATATTAAAGCATTCGACTTGATATTTAATACGCCAATGCAGGAGATTGAGAATGATAACTATTGTATCATAGTAACAACAGGGAGATAGAAAATTCAACTATATCAAGAGTTAGGTCTTAGAGCCGACAATGAAAATTAGGTTAATAAGTATGATTATTTAAAATTTTATGAGCAAAGATAATTATCTTTCGACAATTTGGATGTAACATGAGTGTGAAGGTGCATTTTTTACACTCACATTTAAATTTTTCCCTGACAATCTTGGAACTGTAAGTGAGGAACAAGGGGAGCTCCAAGACATGAAGGAGATGTAAAAACTCCAGAAGCATCATATAAAAGGGAAAGCTAGATGAGATCTAAAAACTTGCATGGAGTTGTGGTCGTGCCCTGAATTGTCTCAGTAGTAACTACTGAGAAAATTCAGTCAAAGAGATAACAATAGAGTGGGTACCAGGCCATAAGGCTATAAGGTAAACTAAAAGCCGACAACTTAACTCGGCAACTCTTTATGGTTTTCATAGGACTTGAGCGCCTCTGCGCCATTGCAAAAAGAAATATTAATGGATTCCGAGATAGGTGAAATAATTTTCCAAATATGATAGAAGACAGACGATACAATTACTTAAGGAACTTTCGGCCAAATTTAAAAATAACCTACTGAGTAAGCCCATAAAGTCTATTAGGATAATAAAGGGTCTACTAACACAGCATTGTAAGTTCAAAAATATTTATAAGCAATATAAGCTTGGGGAAGAAACTATACTATTGCCGATTATGACAAGTTTAAGAGAATCCACGTGCTATACCAATGCAAGGGCTATAAATGGAACATGCATATCCTAAAACTAAATACTGAAAAAACGCTCTTGAAGCTGTTTGGTTTAGTTAAAAAAATGAGATTAAGAAAATATTCTAACGAAAAATATGAAGACCACAATAAACACGAAAAAGCCAGAGTGAAAGAGAGTATATAGCTACCTCAATAAAGGAAAAATGTCTATTATACGAAAGCAACATTTTGCTAGTTTTATCTGTTTGAAATCTCATTACGATGTCAATTTAATTAAATTCATCACGGCAAACACAATGTTCATACTGGGGTATAATTTACAGTAATTACAGGTGTAATGTATAACACTCCACATATGTATGTCATAAAACAAAGCCAAATTTATTGACATTTTCCCGTTAGGAAAATTTATCCTACATCTACAATTGTAAACGCGTAACAAATTTTACATATTCTGGCCGTAAATATCGGAACATTTTTTTTAAAATGAACAATACACGACTACAGGTACAGTATGCCTGTACAATACTAATTAACAAAATTTATGCTGATAGTTTCAGCGAATACTATTTATTTTCCATTGTTATACGATCGAATTACGTAATTAAATTGCAAATTAGTAAAATAGAACACCGAAAACTAATGAAAATTGATATAAAATATACATATACGTTATGTCATTGAATCCGTTATTGGTTTTATTAGTGCGTTACTGTTACGGTTCATTACTGAAAACAAATAGTTTCTACGTGTAGTAGCATGTTCATTTTTACCAAATAATGTAGCACGTGTAATACAATAAAAGATATACAAACGAATACACCGAAAAAAAAATACGAAAAATTTGGTAGTGGTTTAGATATTTTGAATTGTTTTCAGTTAATATGCATCGACTGATTATGTACGTTTCAATAAATATTCTATTTTTTCTTCAATTTGTAATTTATATTAAAGATAAAATAGTACAAGTAATATTAAAATCATTTATAGGAAAACAGAGATTTTTATTCAATCATCCTTAACATGAAAGACGAAATATAGTAATGAAAAAAATTTCCTACACTTTATTATTCAACATACTCTGTACACTTATTCCAACGTTTCTACTAACTACGAGACATCTTCAAAGAAAATTCTGTCGATAATAAGCCGAGTGCTGAATTCAGATTATAGAATAAATCTCTGAAGTTCTGAAAATCACATTCTTCGATTACTTGTCGAATTCGCTGACCTTTATGCACCCTAGAATGATGCAGCAGAATGTTTCCTTCAGCAAAATTTATTTTCTCTAATACGGCAACTTTAGGATTTTTTTAAATTCTCTCGCAGTCCCATAAAAATCGTTTCCATCATTTTTTCCTTCAGCACCGGATCCCAAGTTCTGCCATTAGCAATAATTTTCAAAAAAAATCTTATTCTCGGCTAACAGATTTTCATTCTATCATAAAGACTGGGAAATCCTTCTTGTCGATACTTTGTTAATTTTTCAAACTTCATGTACAATTTTCAAAACTTTTGTCTCTGATATCTGAACCTCTCTTACACCTTCCACTAATCGTTACGTGTAGAATAGCAAATCTGCAATTTTCTTCAATTGTTTCCTGCGTTCTCTCGAGGAAGAATAATAATCGCTAGATGCTAAATTCGGACTGTGGGATGGATGTTTTAATTTCTGGAAACCCCGATTCTCGATAACTTGTCGAAACTTATCCAGCTTGCAACTGTGCAACAATATGTTTTCTTCGATAAAATTTTTTTCTTCCATGTATCTATTGCATTGATATCTGTTTTGATGGAAGGCCCAAGATTTCATAATCAGTCATAGTTTGAGGAAATAATTGCTATCCACCTCGAAACTTTTCACCAAAGAAATCACGATACATAAAGGTAATTAGCAAATCCAAGGAGCACGAATGACTAATCTACTTGGTCGAATGTGCCAGCCAGTCAATCTCTCAACGAAGTACTAAATATATCGAAACCTGAAACTCGCAGAAGATGGTCTCAGGCCATCCCGCTGGTCTCTGTGTGTTGTACACTATGTTTAGTTTTGGGGGGAGTAGAGCACGTAACATGCGAAATTGAAACTACAAAATTATTTAGGTATGTTTGAATTTTTTTAATTATTATAGTTAAAGAAAACTGAATGCAATATTGAAAAGTATATTACTAATTAATATTAGGATATTGATACTAAGTAAAAATTAAATTAAATGAAATAACATTAATTGATTTCTGTGGAATATTATGGTATGAGAAATCTGGTAATCGATCTCGTTAACATTTAGTTCATTTTTGAATCTTCAAAAGCTTGAAAACTGTTGTCTCTGACATTTGAACATCCCTCACAATAAGTAAAACTTCAAATATAAGATCTGTCAACACCAAAGCTTAAATTTTGCTTCTTGTCTCGATACTTCTAGCAGATTTTCGATTGCGTTCAATGAATTCCCTACCACAACGAAATTACTTCGACCAGAATTTTACTTTTCTGCATGGACTATTCTCGTCATGGACAGCAATCATTCGTACATAGACAACTTTCGGGCAATTTTTCATCTTTGTCAAAAACGTTTGTAACGCTTGTGTGTTTAAGTTTTTAAATAGCTCATTTTCCACTATTTACTCTGTTACGAAAACTACAAGAATCGTTCGATTTTGACACCATTTAAACGTTATTTTAATAGCTACAGCAATATATACAGCTGCAACACATCAAAAGCCAAAATGAAGCCGTAGGAACTGTAAAAGTAGCAAAGTATACAATACATATGTACATCGTAAAAATTAAACTGTGGGAGAGAAAAGCGTATAATTGTTTGTACCTGCTCCGCTAAATGAACAGCTTACGCATTGCATAAACTCTCAGACAACTACATTTCTGTTCTTGAGATGGAAGTACAGTTATTTACACTTTCTCTGTATGATTATTATACTATTACCTACGGGAGAATAATCCGTTCATGAGATCACAGTTTGACTGAAGAGCATTTAATAATAGAAAACGTAGAATTTTATTAACAATACCTTTGTCTTTAGTACTTACTCGTTTACGCATTGCAGCGACCTAGCCCTTCATTAAGTGGAATAGACGTGATTAACTATGTGTTTCCTCCTCTCCTGTAGTTTCACATCTGTTCATGGAAGTATAGTTTGTTCACCACCTACGTTATTGTTTAATTATGTAAATAAATTCACTCAACCATTTCTTTTAAACTAAATAAAAGATCATGAAATCCAACTCGACTGTCTTTAGTAAGCCATCCTATATACTTATACAATTTTTCTAATTCGCATTCATCAAAAGCCTTCCATTTAAAAAGTTCATGAAAGAACTTCTTCGTCCATAAAATAGTTAATTAGAAAAAGTTAAATAGGTGACATCACGTTTGATTCTATACATTCTTAGAACTCCAGTTACGCAATATAAAACAAATTAATATTCTTGACACTGATGTCCATCTAAGGCGCAGCAAATTATTTTTCGGTTTTGTTTCAGTGAAAAAATTACGCACACGTTGCTCTAACGTTCGCGTCTTTCAATCTATCACACAGAAACTTTTCTAATTACGCCTATTCGACAAGATGAAAATTCCCATCCGATTTAATAACTATATATATACACTTCTGCAACCTAATTCGGTCGGCTCAAAATCGAATTAGTACGTGACCAGAATATTTTTCTGTGGGTTTTCTTTTACCACACACACACACACAAACACACATACACACCTCGCCAGGAAGCACGAAGAAAAACACGAGATTTTTCATGCAAACCGTCAAATAAAATTCCATGGAGTAATTTTAAATTTGAATTACATCTCGAGAAAAATATTCGCCCCTGCGTTACGATTAAGGATTGAAGTGGAGAGAAAACGAACGAAAAAAATAGTCATTGAATTTCATTTATGTATTTATTTGTATTCTCTTGCAAATAACATTAGAGTTCCGCGTGCTTCCGTCAGGTCCGCTCGCTCTCCCTGAGCGAGTTCTTTTTTTGTAGAGAATCCGGCGTTACGTGCCCGGGTTTTTTGAGCACGGAGCGAAACAATAGTAGACGGAAATGTTGCATAAAATATATGCAGAACCGACAACGAGAATAGGGAATTTATTTTCAGTTTTTGGTATCGATGTAATAAGCGAGGAAAATTTTGTGTTGAAATGACAGACTTCCAAGTTTATAAATATTCATAGATATTCACGAACTGTCTCCTCGCTTTTACATAAAAATACGATAACCTTAAAATTCAAGTCGTAATTTGTTTATTTCTTGTACATTTTGAACACCTTAGTTATCCGTAAGATCTTTTAAAAAGTTTTGACAAAAACAAGTCTATTATGTTACAGTTCAACATTATATGTTTATGATATGCTTGTATATGTTTACGTACCTTACTTATTATATTGGCAACAAGCTTGACTACAATAACTTTGAATTTTTTCTATTACATTGTCCAAATGTGTTACCCGAACAATAAACAGATTGGAGTTATTTCCATATTTAAATTTAATTTTTAGTATCCTATAGATCCATGATCAATCCCCCTCTAGAAGCCCATATGTTCTTATCGGCGAAGGAATCGTCCTCTTCATTCTTTTTTCTAATTTCATGGAGGCATTGTATACCCGCCGTTCTCTGAAACATGTTATATCTTATCATGTCGTATCTTATCGCATCTGTTTCCTATGTTTGGTTTGTAAATTGTCACTTCTGGTAGATTCTAGAATGAATTCTCGGTGTGATTGCTTCCGCCTGGAAAGCACACGGATGATCATTACCATCTCGTATTTGAAATTGCGTTTGAGTGATTGGTTGACTCAATACTTCAATTACATTTATGATTAATACTTTACTTTGGAATATGTGGAGAAAGCTGAGCAAATATCGTTTGTCGTCTACGTAACTTTTCACTAAATGCGAGTGATCGTGACTTAGTTGATCAAGAGAGCTTAGAAGCGCTTTTGATTCAAATCTTGAAGTGACGAATCACGAACCCACTCCATTAATACATTATTTGCAAGGAATCGTCTCTAAACCGCTTTGCGAAATTAGAAAACTAAGGAAGCATATTTCACACGAATTCACTGAAGACTATCGAAATCTAAAATCTGCCACTTATAATTATCTTTTGCCTTGCTTTTATTTTTTCGAATTAATAAAATGAAAATGTTTGGTCAGTATGTCCAAATGCCGCACTGTAGGACCAAAGTACTAAATTGCTGGCCATAAATCAGTTCTCGGAACCACATATTTACATTTTCTACTAAGAGATTCTAAGAAAGAGATAAACGGCCTACTTGAAACCGCATAGAAATTTGACGTATTCATCTATCGTAACTTTAACTTTTTGGTTTGAACTTAGACTGAGATTTTATAGTAATTTCTGTTATGGACTCTGTTCCTGGAAGTAAGTACTTATATATGTATCGAAAATATTTAAAAAGAAACCGTTTTATCACAAACTATAAACACATAACATCAATAGAACGGAATTTCTAAAATTTGTTTATTGTCAAAGTAAAGTTGTGATCTCAATTAGTCCAATCGAAAATTTTTGTTTCGCAGCACCCAGTATATCTTATATATAGTAGCTTTACAATAAGAAATTGCTCATATTTGTTATTCTTTTATTAAAGCTTGTTTTAACTTGTCATTATTCTACAATTCGCAACTAATATTTAATTTCGTATTTAATATATAAGGCTAATGTAACCATAGTTTCTTGGCGTTTTAGGATCAAATCAAGGCCAAATATTTTATACGTATGAAGAATTAATGAATACGATGTTCGAATTTAAAGGGAAGAGAATAACAGATAAATATGAGAGTTTGAAACAATACCTTTTCAAACACTAGCCTACTTGGACGTCCCACCAGAAAGAACTTACCTTTATTTTGCCACATTTTAAGCATCCAGACAATATCACTGTGTCCGAATATTCCGCTCAATTACCGTTATCACAACTGCTCGACCATACAACGAAAAGACATACGTTTACAAAAAGAAGTTCTAAATCTGGATGCCGAAAAGTACAACTAACTGACACTTACTTCAAAATGGGAATGTGATGGAAACGCAGGTCACAGTGAATACAAAAAAATTAACAGAAGTATGCTTTGTAATGTCCCGTCCTGCGCTTAGTGGGACAAAAAATAAATAAGTAAACCAATATTTCCATCTTAAACAATCCTTTTGCTTGACTAATTAATAAAAATAAGTCGTCCTTCTAGTAAGATGCCAATGTTCATTTCAACTTGAACTTTCAACCACATGTCAAGGTTTATCGACTTAACTGACACATTCTAAATATAAATCGATATTTTAGTCGATCGACAGAGTATATTCCAACGCAATCATTGCTATGTAGTAACTTAATTCAATAAATATGCAATATTGAACTTCTAATGGTGTAAACGATGGTAGACTTCTTAACTGTCGACGTGCAATCGATAGAGGGAGCGATATGAATATGAGCAGGCCATTTAACTTTTAGGCAGCTCAAGGTGTGATGTGTTCAGAAAAGAAAACGCGGGAAGAAGCAAAATACCGACTCATTATTATGGCAATTAATTACATAATAGAAACAACTTCAAATATAAAATTAAAATCTTAAAAAGATCTACAACTTGTCAATAGTATTGACTACAAGCATAGGCTGACACATACGAGAAAGCGAGTAACAGAAAATAACTAAACAAAATTGGTCAAATAATTATTCCCTTATTTTGCAATTCCACAATACACACAATACCGCTGTTGCAGAATATGAACATAAGATAAATTTTACATATAACAGTTTCTGATGCTTATATGTTTTTAACATCGTTAGTATCTTTGCAACTTGTATCAAACATACCTGGTAATAATTTAATTATATGGGGAAACCCACGACCATCTTCGCCCCGTTTTTGTCGACCAGTACATTTACAACAGAAACACGAAACTGTAGAAATTGTTTTAGTAGAAACTGATCATATTGATTAATAGCTCCGAAATACAACCTGCTCATTGAACGACAATATATCGTAGTATACGTAACGCATAGGTACATTACTATTTACTATGACTGATGGAAAAGTTCTACTATGCAGCGCTACATATGTGGAACTACGTCGAAAGACTTTAATGACATTGAGAGAATAAGTGTTAGACCCGTTGATTAATAGAGTACTTAAATTTGGCTTATCTACATACGTTACATTCATGGATACGATTTTTCGAGTGTTTGTTACACGTACTATATAAACTACCAACAAAACAGTATATGGCTCGAGGTGATGCAGTGAATAAAATTATATCAGAGAATAAAAGAGGTATTCAAATAGCTTTCAAAGATAGAATTGGATTAATAGTAGATAAACCTAAAGCCTCAGGGTACGGAAATACTAACGATGGTAGTATAGAATTCATCTCTGTCGTCAGAAATTGCCTGTATAGACGAAAGGTTAATAAGAAAGTTTAAAGTTATATTAGGGACTATATCTTGTAGTTATGAAATAAATAAATAAATTTAGGGAATATTGCTACGAAACAGCCTGATTATATGTAAGTCTTTACCATTGGTATAAAATGCCTACTACATTGCATAAAATTTTAATAGATGGACCGAAAGTTATTGTATCTACTCAACTAACTATTGGCCGACTAGACGAGGATGCACAAGAAGTTCGCAACAAAGATATTGGAAGATATAGAGAGGGGTTTTCGAGAAAAATCTCACTCGAAAAAACAGTGTTGGATATATTTCATTTGTTGTTGATTTCCTCGGATCACTTAATTTCTTCCTTCCATAAATTTCCTAGGAAAACCATGTCAACCTTAAGAGAAGTGACAATTCAGTTACTGGGGGAGCCTATTATATTACCGCTTAACGAAAGTTTTAAAGCTATAAATAATGAAAGTCCAGACGATGAATTTAATCACCACTAATGTTATTTTATTATATTATAATCCTGTTATTACTTATCCATAGTGTTTGAAATCAATCAAATATTTGTCGACAGAAGCAATTATAGAGACGTGTTTGCTTTTGTCGACAAACACTTAATTGAATTCAATTTACTTGCAATTTTCAATTGCAGGTGGTGTAATTGTCTTTGTTCGTATGTTCATAGCTATCTAATGGGCATTTAAGAGACTAAAACGCCATACACCTCGCTTTCGACCAGTTCGCTGGTCGCTATGTGAGATGTCAGTATAGTGTTGGTCATTATTCCTTGATATTTTATTTCAATCAATAATTGGGTTAATTAATGTGCTTTTCGACATAGCAAGATAGACCGAAGACTGTTAGATTACACAAACCCGTCTCTATCATTGCTTTTGTCTATAAACTTTTGATCGATTTCAATTTACTTGTTTTGTCTTAGTTTGTTCGTATGTTGATAGCATAGCTAACGGGCTTTTAAGAGATTCAAATATGCATCTCTTGTTTGATCAGTTCTATAATCGCCACATGAAATATCAGTACACTGCTGTTCATTGTTTTTTGGTTTGTTTTCTGTTGACTTAAAGGCGAAATCATTCTAGAAAAATAAAATAATTATTTTCGCTTAAACCTTTGTAATACAAGGACATAGAAAGCCGATGAAGATATTTTAAAAGTTAATTAGCATCCTTTTCCTTCAGACGCACACACACTATTTTATGTACATATTTAATATCACTTCTAATTTCTGTTATTGTACTCCTCGCCCCCCCCCCCATGCCTTCCACTGAAATATTAATAAAATAAATAAACAGTACATAATAACTTTAATAAGTTAATTACTTGTGTTTATCATAGTACGTTTTATCTCTATGTGTATCATAAAAATACAAAGAAAAAGATAATTAAATTGAAACTAGCAAATATCTACACGCAAGTGTAATATAAATAATTTTATTCCATCTCTCCCCTATGACGTACATTTTTATGCAAATTTCAAATGAAAACAGTAAACATTTGTATACTTTACATATGTGCAAGGCAACTATATTTTTATGTAAATATATTATTTCCCGTACATCCATATTTGCGTTTTACTTTTAAGCGATTTAATTAAATTACAGCCTAGATCGGGGAGGAAGGAACAAAAAGCAGAAACAATTCATTAGATTACTTTTACGGAAATAATTGAGAACGAACCCATTACCTTCAACGCTAGCAATGTTAATTTTGAGTTTCTTTATAGATTAAACTTGTGATTATTAACATTAACATGCAAGGCGGCTTCCCCCTCCCCTCTCTCAAGATCCACAGTTAATTCAACCTTCTCTAGATTAAACTACTGTCGTTCGAACTGAACTAGGCTTAACTATCGAAGGAATTAAAAACAAAAATAGTGCTGAGATTATGTGCCAATGAATTATTTAAGAATTACAAGCCTGTTTCATTACTGTGAACATTTATAATAAATTTTTGAAAAAGTAGTGCATACGCGTATTTACAATTTACGAATTTACAAATAGTTTGTTTAGAACCACACAATACGCTTTTTTAAAAATTTAGAAGCACCAAAGCCGCTATTTTAGAATTTATCCAAAACTTAATATCAACTTTGAATAACAGGGAATTTACATGTGGTACGTGCTTAGGCATACCAAACGCGTTTAATTGCGTAACACTTGATATATTGCTAAAGAAATTAAACCAATATGGTGTATCAATCCAGATGTAGCTTTTAAATGGATTGAATCCTATTTATCTGAGTAAAAGAAATTGCAAAAGTTAAAAATGTAGGTAATGGCTCCGATATCGTATCTGAGGAGCTATTGGTGACTGGATATACCACAAAGTAGTGTCCTGGATCCTCTACTTCTTATTATACTTATTAATAATCTCATGCCTTATACTGACAATTGTTTTGTCATTAATTAAGCAGATGATACTTTACTTACTACTTTAAAGCTAAAACTTATCCTAAATTAATAGAAAAAAAGGCAATTACATAATGGAGACACTGGAAAAGTGATTAAGTGAAAATTATCTCATATTCAATGTAACAAAAACTAAATGTATACTGTTTAAAATCTACCAATAATAGTAATACATAATAAAATGTTTTATTTGTGTGAAGAATATTTGAAACCTCTAATCGAACTAACCAATGTGGTAGAGAATAACTAATCTTGTCATAATTGATTAACATCTCGGCTGTTCACATTCACTATTTTTGGTTCGTTATTATTTAAGGTAATCAAACTTAAGTTATGCATATAGTTTAACATTTTTAAATATTTCGAATCTTCTTCATTTTTTTAGATATTATATAGATGGTGTTTTGAATTATACAAACCTCACCGAACGCAGAAGTAAATCTGTTGGTTTTAGTAAAGGTAAGCCCTATAACAGAATCTAGGGGTTTAAAATCTCTCTTAACAGTAATGTGTATTCGAGCCAGCCTTTTAAACGGAATTGCTCCTGAGTTCCATCCTTTTAATCCTTTGTCAGGTAACCTACTCCCTTCCACCAACGCATTGCAGCCCTTACCTACTGACCACCGAAACACCATCTGCATAGGAATTTCTTCACTGTATTCTATTTGACACTACCAGCCTTTAAGAAATTTTCTTTCTTAAACGTATACTTAAGTAATATGAGACTATGTTAGGACTGTATGAAAGGTGCAATACACATTTCACATTTTTCACTTGTCCAATCAGGAGTAGGTCGTTTTCTGGGGATGTGACGCTTCATTAGTTAGTGCAAAACTTATTTATAATAAATAACGTTCAGTGTACAACTATGTGTAACCTTGTACGTGTTTATCATTCCCTTATAATCAAAAAGTATTATAGCCATAGCTTTAATGGCAAATTGTTTTGGTTGTAGTTCTTTTTTTAAGTATAATAACAATATAATGAAATTGATTTACAATAGTAGATGTCTTTTACTATTCCTCACCTCCTTCTTGAACACACTATTTTCAGTAGTCACAAATAGTTGCTCTATTCGCTCTTGAATCTGGTGTTAGCAGACTATACACATCTTTAAATGTTTGTGCAAGAGGTTAAAAACATTCTGTTGTCAGAATGTTATGAAGAAGAATGTTAATTATTACTCTAATGCTGATGGTTTCCTCAGTAAGAGCACCGTGACCGCGTTGAAATTCCTATCTTCTACTTTTAGATCCTATATGTCGACAAAGAAAAGTAGATTTTGCCATGGTCGATTCCCGAAAATCCATCTTTGTCATGAAGAAAATTTTCATTATGGATTTTCTCAGACGAATACATAGTCTTATCGTATATCTTTGCTTTTTCGTTTTATTCATCACAGTTTTTATGGCCGCAACGACGACATCATGACTTTCCAACTCTGTCAAACAAAAAAATTATTTGTGACAATCGTCATGTTGCAAACTGAAAGAAGACTAATTGAATTATTTTTTCTGCTTTTTAGTGTTTCATAACTGATAATTCAGTATTTTGCAGTGAAGAGGTTAGGTCATTAATTTCTACTGTACAAAAAAATATATTAAAAATTGCGGACTTAATTCAATATGAAGCCTAGGAAACAGAAACTATACTGTCATCTTTCGAACAGATAGACAAGCGAATTTATCTCACTCACCGTATTTTCCTTCGTTCAGATAATTCTATTTTTCCTCGAAAGATGAAAGTATAGTTTCTGTTCGCTACCTTGATGTATCATTTTGATAAGAAATATTGCATGTTCTATATTCAACAAGTAATTTTTTATTTAATTTTCCAGAAAAGTTTTAGACGTCCCACATATGAAATTTAATTGAATAGAAAATTAGAAAATTTTCAAAAATGATACAAAACTTTTTTCCTACGAATAATTGACGTTCGCCTAATTATTTATTATTCAAAAAAAATTTAATTTCAATATGCGTGATAGTTTAGAACAAAAAAAAATTGCTACTCTTTAAGTATATAAATGGAGTTCATTATTGTGATATTTAACATTAAATATGTGTGTGTAATATAATGACCTTTAATCAGTTTAATCAATCAAATTAACGATGGAAAGCATTTAATTTTACAGAATCATGGTTTAATTATCGTCGCTGTACAGCGCACTTAATTAACTAAACTATCATCACTATGCAATGTAATATATTTCTATAATTACTTAAATTAATAGCATGTTCCATTATGTTTTATAATAATGAACTTAATAACAAGTAGTACACAGAAAAATGACCAACCTTTTATATATTTTCTGTTAAAATCCTTAAAAGATATTGAAATATTAATCTGGCGTATAAACTTCCGCGGTTGTCGTCCATACTTTCTTCATCTTGGCTTCCGGACTGGAACCGCATCTTCGATCATTCTGGTACCGACGTTTCATCGTCACTTGTATGGGACACCTTCAGGGCTTAACTGCTGCTACTGCTTTCATTGTTGCACTGGGATTGGTATAAGTCTGTGGTGGATGAGTTTATATAAGAATATTAATCACGGGTCAATGGAGCATTACGGTTAAGGTTGAGTTGTTTGTAGATACAGAATTGCCAGGTGTTGTGTACGGACTAACCATCATCACAGTTTGGATGATTGGGGTGTTTAGAGATCTCTATGGATTCACAATTTTTTCGGGCATAATCATTAGTAGTGCTGGACAGGATTTTAGAAGAATTGAACTGAGCATAGTGCCGGATTTCAAACCTATTCTCAGCAAGTCCAGAACCAACCACGTGCAGAAAATTTTCAAACACATTTTAAGTAAAAGATCGTGTTTCTCTAAAATCATCTAGTGTGTACAGAATTCCTTACTTAAAACCGGGCATCACACCAGTTCGATTCGACTAAAATCCTGTCTCGCACTAGTCATTGCTATGGCCGAAAAATCCGTGAATCTATAGAAACCTCTAAACACCCTAATAACCTATACCATAATGATGGTTATCCACTACACAATGATTGGCAATTCTGTACCTCCAAACTACTCAACCGTGACCGTAACCCACCATTGACCCGTGACCAATATCCCTACATAAACTCGTCCATCACAGACCAGTTTCAGTGCAACAATGAAAGAAATAGCAGCAGTTAGGTCCTGAAGATTTCCGATACAAATTATGACGAAATGTCTCTATCAGAGTTATCGAAAACGCGGTTCCATCTCGAAAGCCAATATAAAGAAAATATTGAAATATTGTAAAATAATATGAAAATCGATATTATAATATCACAGGAATATAAGTAAATCTCTTTATATCTCAGTGTTGGTTGTAACATAACGAAAACTAGAACACTAATACAAAACAGCCGATAAACTGTCTTGGCGACCTACTGCTGTGGTTTTCATAGGGCTAGAGCCTTTCTGCAAAATCAAACATTAAAACAGCCTTTAAAGAGTAGATTACAAATAGAATGGCGGAAGGAACTTGGGGCATTAAAAAAGACATAATAATTCCTTAGAGAACAATCACCCAAATTTTCAAGGGCCCACTAGATAGGAAAAAAATGTTTATTAGGATTATAGTGGGTCTACTACGAGGGTAGCAGTTTATATTTCGGGAACTGGCAACACTATTAGTGTTGCCTCCGATCTAATGATTGCATCGTGAAGTTTGTCATTTTTGACAATATATTTACCTTGACAGTTTTATTATCCGGTCGCTATTTCTATTGTTAACAGTAACTTGAAAATTTTATGTTTATTGTTTTATGTTTATGTTTAAATGGAATTAACTCACGAATATTTTCGTGCAATTATTTTTCATAACTTTCGGCTTGGATTATCTCAACAAGAATGCATCGATGAGCTGAATTCTTTATATGGTGATGAAGCACCATCGAAAACTACAGTATATCCTTGGTATAGTGAATTCAAACTTGAACGGCGTTCTTTGGACAATGAGTTTCGTGAAGGTAGTAATGTTTTTGTGTCGGAAAATATTAATGCAGTGCCTCAATTGATAATGCAAAAGCGTCATGTGACCCTGAGATCGAGGCATCTCTAGGTATTGGTAACACCAGTGTGCATAAGATCTTGCATGCATATTTAACCGTTAAGAAGCTATGTTCACGTTGGGTACCACATAATTTGACAATCGCTCAAAGAGGACTCGCGTCGATTGGTGCCAAGAAATGCACAAAAAATACAATGGCGGTGCTTCAAAGACCATTTATAAAGTCGTCACAGGTGATGAATCTTGGATCTATACGTATGAGCCCGATAGTAAACAGCAGTCGACTGTATGAGTATTCCAAGATGAGCCAAAATCAACAAAAGTTGTTCGCGCTCGAAGCACATGAAAGCAGATGGTCGCCTGTTTTTTCGGAAAAACCAGTCACGTTGCAACCATGCCTTTAGAGGGTTGTAGAACGGTCAATTCCTACTGGTACACAACTATTGTTTGCCAAAAGTTTTTGAAGAAATAAAGGAAACAAACCGAAAACGACAGATCATTCTCCACCATGACAATGTGAGCTCGCACAGGTCTGTTCAAACAATTGAATATTTGATCGGGCAA
Organism: Dermolepida albohirtum; assembly: GCA_031893035.1. Taxonomy (NCBI): domain Eukaryota; kingdom Metazoa; phylum Arthropoda; class Insecta; order Coleoptera; family Scarabaeidae; genus Dermolepida; species Dermolepida albohirtum. The sequence continues at coordinate 476,751 of JAVIWB010005640.1, forward strand.
AACATGAATTGATAAGTCATCCGTCGTATAGTCCTGATCTAGCCCCTGTGATTTATTTTTGTTCCCACACGTAAAGAATAAACTTCGTGGTCAACGATTTTCTACCCAGGAAGGGGTAGTTCAGACATTCAAAACTCATATTTTGGAGATACCGCCTTCACAGTGGCAGCAATGCTTTTCGAATTGGTTTAAACGAATGTAAAAGCGCATTGATTTTCAAGGAGAATATTTTGAAAAGCATTAAAACTATTTTCGATAATAAATTTTTTTTTGTTCGCTATTTCCAAAACATAAACGGCTACCCTCGTAATAGAGCTCTGTAAATTCAATAAACATATGAATAATGTAAACTTGACAGAAGAAATTATGTGAAGGATTCTGTTAAGTAGAAAAGGAAACTGCAGTTCGTGTACAATGCTAATATAAGGGCTTGACAAGAACACGGTTTCTACAAATTGGAAAAGAATGAGAAGAGTGGTTGATCAGAATCAACCACTCTCGAAGCTGTTAGATGTATTTAGAATAATGGACATAAAGAATATATTCCAAGAATCAAAATCACAATAAATCTAGAAAAATCACATTAAAATAGACTCTATAGCTTTACTTTACGTAATCTAAGTAGAAAATCTGTATTCGTATAAATATACATATTTAGTAATGCGCGTAAAATACGAATAATTCTTTCCTATGATTTTATTTATCCCTTATATATAAGGGATATAACAATTTATTCCTTAATAATTAGAGTTTCTAATTAATTTATAAGATAGGATTTTATGAATAACGTATATATAAATAAATAAAAGTTTATATATTAATTTAATGATCTAATTGTTTAGATCTAAATTTTTTACTTGAATTTCATTTACTATATGTTATTAATTGTACATTTGATCTATTGAAATCATGATTGACGCAAAAGTTTTGCACTCAATCATCACATTACCTTTTAAATTAGTGGAATAATTTTGACTATAGCAAAAATAAATTGAATAAAATGCAATGTGAAAGTTCGTCCCTCACGTTCCACTATTCTTCACTATTTTACGCAGTGAAGTTAATGTATATATTTCGCAAACGACAGGAGAGAGAATGCAGTTGTTTGAAGCCTTTTGTTATCAGGTCGAAAATATGAACAAACTTGTGCGCTATTTGGATTGTACACTATGTACGCCATTATTCGTTTTTTAATGAAGAAGCTCCCTTTCTAGTTTGATATCGCTAACACTCAACCTAAAAATATAGAGCAACAACTACGATTTAGATCGTAAACCTTTTTGTGGTAGTAATTCTACATTATAAATGGTCTCTCGAGCTGGATATTTAACAAAATATTTTTTTAAAGAAAATTGTAACTTTCGTCAGTATCAAAGACGCTGATTTTTTACATGATATTTGTGTTACTATTAATCATTAACAAGTATTAGGTACATAAGAACAATTCTAATTAATAAACATACAAACTAGTTTTCTAGAACCATCAAATTTCGCTAATAAAGTCCAATGTTTCGTATGTACCAACATAATTTTTAATACACTAAGCAGTGTAGAAATAATACAAATTCAGTCAGATATTCTCATTCATTCAATTAGCTTAAAAGAAAATATAAATGGCATTCATTAGTCACTGGCAACTGATAACGATTTATTCCAGACGCAAAATCCACTTTTTCAATTTACAATTCGATCGTATTCCATCATAATACAAAACACGTATCAATAACACAAACAATGGTTTTCGAAAACGTCGTAACACCCTAAAAATATTTTTTTCCGCGTCAACATTAAGCCAGAAATAATTTCATCATTCGTTATTCCATTGTTTTCTCCTTCGTAATCCAACCCAACACCCATATAGCGTCCCTCTCGTGTGCCCTTCTTGCCGCTAATAAAACAAGCACCGATGCAAAACAACACAAACAAACAGCTCTCTATACGTATTTGATTTTATATTTGTTAGCTATTCATTTCTTTTTGTGTTGTTTTGTTGCCATTGACTCTGGTTTTTTTATTTCTTCTTTTAATACGTTGGCCGACTCCGTTCGGAGCGCACGTAACCGACGCGGAACGGTAAAGTAAATAAATTTCGATATAAAATTGAACGAATGAAGCGTTATTTATTTTAAATTAAAGCCGATCTGAAACTATTTATACTCTCCGACATACACCCATCGAAAAACGGACAATTTATTAGAGCATATATCTTCCTGAAACCGACACTAGTACTGGCAAAGGGCGCAGTGCTGCTAACATCGCTATGTAACAAAATCCCATCCGCCTTATACCGCACAAACCAACTTCCTTACCGTTCTGTAATTATAGTCATAGATAGTTCACGTCGTAAAAACACAACTACTCTCGTGTTTACATTTTCTTAGAGTTAGAAGCCCTACAATTAATAAATAAATACAGTTTAATGTTTTTAATTAAGGAAACTACTTTCACTTATTTTTTAGTACGTACTTGAGTATTATCTTTATTAAAAATAAATGATACCCTTGAATGAATTTGGGGATGGTCGTTACTCATGGGCTATGCCGAAAACTTCCAAACTAACTAGTACAGTAAGTAAACAAAACATCTATTTGACTACATCTCAATGTAATAATAGTAATAATATTATTAATAGATTTTATTGTCCAATGGTAAGAATAACATGCTTACAGTTTCAGGACACATAAAAAAATATACGAGGTTTGTTCAAAAGAAAAGGTGAATATTGAATTTTTTTGAAAAGCATTTATTTATTCATCAATATCCATTTTGTCCCCTTCAAAGTAATCCCCCTCAGATATAATGCACTTATGGCAGCGCTTCTTCCAATCCTCGAAGCACTTCTGATATGCGCTTTTCAGTATGGCCATCAGCTCGTTCTTCGATTCTGACTTTATCTCATCAATTGTGGCAAAACGCTTTCCTTTCATTGGTCTCTTCAGTTTTGGGAATAGGAAAAAGTCGCAGGGAGCCAAATCTGGTGAATAAGGTGGTTGAGTCATGATTAGGGTGTTGTTTTTGGCCAAAAAAACACGAACAAACATTGATGTGTGAGCTGGTGCATTATCGTGATACAGAATCCATGATTTTCTTTTACACAATTCCGATCGTTTGAGCCGTATTGCTTCACGCAAACGTTGCATAACTTCCTTGTAGTATTCCTTATTAACCGTACGACCTGTTGGTAAGAACTCATGATGCACCACGCCATTGTAATCGAAGAAAATAATCAGCAAACCCTTCACATTTGATCGAACTTGGCGTGCATTTTCTCGGCCTTCTGTAAAGCGCTTGTACCACTTACAAACACTTTCTTGAGACAAAGTGGACTCGCCGAATGCCACAGTCAACATTTCAAGTGCCTTGAAGCACTTTATTCCATCCACGCAAAATTTAATACATATTCTTTGATCCATTTTTTTCAAAAGTCAAAAATCGAAGAACACACACAAACGTGACTAAGCTTTTCAGTTGTCAACAACAAACTACTAATCCAAATTGGCTGATAATGCCAACATATGACTAACACATGTGTACCAACATAACAAAAAAAAATTTCGATAATCGAATGTACACAGCGCGCGAAAATTCAAAATTCACCTTTCCTTTTGAACAAACCTCGTACATACGTATCAACGAAAGATACATGGAATAAAACATGTAGAAACTACGAAAATAAGAAAATTTTAAAAAATTGCCAGAATAAAAAAATTGCCGCACATCGATGTGAGAGGAACTTAAACAGGAGAAACTTAGTTCAGGATATTGGTAAATTAAAAGTAGGACAGGAGTGAGAGAGTGGGATGCAAAAAATTAATTGCGAAAAGTAGTTGTGGGGATGCTAATAATTATTTATAATATATAGTAAATATGTAATTGAGCACTGTAAATTAATGAAAATTTGTATTTTCTGTCATGCCATCATTGATTACAATCACGGAATTAAAGATAGGACTCGAACCTGTATCTGCCGTTTACCAGACGACTACCTTACCAATTAGACCATCAGGCAGTACAGTTTCGAGTTTCTTATTATGTCATAAATCATATTATGGAAACAGATCTAATACTTCTAATATGTATGTAATGTCTAGTAGTTGTATTCAATAATGGCATAGCAGAAAATATAAATTTTCATTTATTGTGGGGAGTGAATAGAAACTTGAATACTCTTCCACAAAACTCTTGCTTCATAAATCCGTCGACGATCCTGTGGAGACTGCACATCATGTCTTCTTAATAACGAAGAATAGTCGATATTACAAAAAACGTCATTGAACTTTTTCTATTGACAATTGCAAGTAATAATAGTGTAACGACCATACAGGCGACGCAAATTCCAGTCGACTAGCAATAAAACTAAAGAATTACGTTTTTAGTAAAGACACACTTCCAAGTGCACGATACAAAATCTATAGCTTAGAATGCCTTAATGCTGATGTTATAAGTACGTGGAGCAAAACTTAGATTAAATCAAACAAAACGCCAAGAACTTTCACTTCATCAACTTTCATGAGACTACAGTCATTAATAATAATTAATAGTAATTAACCTCCTTCGTGTAAGAGACTAAACAGCAGTTCTTATGTTTAAAACGAGAAATACGACAAGTGTGGTGAACAGGAAAGAGAAGAGAGAAAGAAAAGTGCAGAGCAAAAACAAAAGATTGAAAATGATAGACAATAACTTACCAACTACCAAATTGTACAATAACTTAAAACAAAAAGTACACCCAATAATACACCAAAAGAAAGAGAAAAATTCACACTTCGTTGTAATATATATGATAATCAGAAAGAAAACGAACCACAAAATATAACAATTTTGACAGAATAAAATATACATTAACAAGTTCAACAAAATGAACCTTTATCCATTTATGTCAATTTTATCTCAATTAACAAAGGTTTTCCATATATCCACTTGATAATCACTCAGATAATATTCAATTAACCTTTGTAATGGTTCGCGTAATTTTTTGTATCAAATATTTAATTTCGTTATTTTTTAATTTCATTTAAGCGAAGATTTTACCTTAATTGGTATTTCCAAATATGTGTTAATAAGTGTATTATACTAGTTCTCAGAAGAGAGGCGTTAATTAATATAAATGCGCTGTGGTTTTTATATAATTTAGTTCAATCTATTTATGTATATTTTCCCATAAGGTATTTCCAGAAAGGTTATAATTATACAAAGGATATAAACGCAGTGTAGTCTCGAACTGTATTTATATTTGAGTTCTTCATATTACAGATTTTTCCCATTTTTATATTGTATGTTTAATTTTAGGAGAGTATAATAATTTTGTTTCATATATAATCCTTTAAGTACAGTTTATAGTTCTTTTAAGTAAACTAATTGTATCTATTATGTATATTATCTCAGCTCTACATTTGTATTTTCCATAATGTATTTCCAAAAAGGGTTTAATTTTACAAATGATATAAATGCATTGTATTGTCGGAATACATTTATATTTGTTTTCGTTATGCTCTTGGTTTTCCCATTCTTATATTGTAGTTTAAATTTGAAAAGAGCATTTATTTACAATTCTTTAAGTGTAATTTAATATAGATCTTTTATGGTTAGTTATTGCATCTATTGCGTATATTGTCTGAGTTTATAATGTGCACTATAGTAGTAAAAACCCAGGTGTGCAAAAGAGGATAATCCCTTTGTCTATAGAATGGATAATAAAAAGAATTTATTTATATAAATACTCGGGAATTTTAATCAGATATATAGAGGAGCCTAAGAGCTCAGAGAGAACACAATAGCCTAAGAACGCAAATAGAAAGGAGGCAGAGTTAGACCTGGATAGCAGGCCATGCTGTCCAGAGTGTGTGTCATCTGATACGAGACGTGTCAATCATTTATTTGCAAAGAAGATTAGTGTGAGTAATATGAAATATATACATATATAAGTCTCTGCAAGCGTAAATTGACAGGGGGCGTTTAATATTATTTAAGAGCAAATAAATAGTGAAAATCACGAATAAAAGCATTTGAGTGCAAGAAGGTCCGAAGCAAAGGTCACCTGCAGTCAAAAAAATAAGTGCTTATACATACACATAAATAGACAACATAAGGTAAAAAACTGTATTTTTCCGCTGTTCAAATTAAAGGGGTGTTTATATGTGTGCATTCATCTTCGTAATAATAAATAACCTGAGAATTATTTATACAGAGAACAGCATCTTTATGTTTAATTGCAGTCACATACTTAATTCAGTTTGTTAGCCAGTGCATTCTATTAAAATATAATAAACTGTTACATCACACCAAATACAACATTAACTATTATTATGGCGTCCAACAAAATGTAGAGATATATAAATACTAAAAATTCAGTAACAAATGGCTCAAAGGTAGGCTCAAATATATTTAAATATAAGCAAGGACAGTAAGACCTTGCCCCTTCTTACTACATCATTCCTTCATCCATTACTCGTATAATGTATTTTATAGAAAATTTCTCTTAATTATCCCGAACGTAAACATACAAATTTTAAACTCTCTTTTAATTTTACTAGCTTATTCTACCATATTCTACCACTATTAAGTATTATTTCTTTTTTAGGTCCCTTACAATCATTTTATAATATAATAATTTTGATACCATCTATATACATACAACCATGCTCAAATGTATTAGACACCTTACGAATTTATGTACATACATACATATGTATGTATATAGTTTATATAGTTTAGTCAAAAAAGAGGTGAGGAAAATAGAACTGTTATGAAAATTATGTACAAAGTGTTATATAGCAATATAGTACAATTTATCAATATTTTGTCGCTCCGCCCTTGGCCTTAATGACAGCTCGCACTCGTCGAGGCACACTTGCTACTAAATTGTAACACTCTGCCGGTGGTATTGCAGCCCATATTTCGCGAATTTTTGTTGATAATTCTGCTTTTGCCCGGCATTTATGTTCCGTGATCTTAGTTTTTAAGATACGCCACAAATTTTCAATGGGCGACAAATCGGGACTTTGTGGCGGCTAATCCAATACCTCTACTGTGTTTTCCTCGAACCAACGCATTACAGCTCCCGATTTGTGGCAGGGCGCATTATCTTGCTGAAAAATGTATTGTGGAATATCCTGGTCGAATAGTTTTAGCACAGACGGTTCTAATACTTCCTCCAACATGGCTAAATAGCGTTGGCTATTCATCCGTCCATCGCACAGGTACACTTCTCCAACACCGTATGCAGACATACAACCCCAAACCATGATACTACCACCTCCAAATTTTACTGTGGGACTGATACATTGTGGTTTATAAGCTTCCCCTTGCCTACGCCGAACGTATAGCGTCCCAAGTAGTCCCCAAAGCTGCCAGGCAAAAGAAGAAAATTAGCACTTAGATAGGTTTAATTTTGTTTAGTGATACATGTAGACTGAATTGCATACAACGATAAGAATATTAGTCATGAAGATGTACTTACATACCTCGATATTCGATTCATCAGATCAAAGATTCTTCGATCACTTCTCGATTGTCCAATTTTCATGTTGTTTGACCCATAAATACCGCTTCTTTTTATGAGCGTCAGTTAAAAGCGGTTTATGTCGCGCTTTACATCCTCGTAAACCAGCACGCTGGAGACGCCTTCTCACTGTTTGCGCAGAAACTGTTACGCGATAACGCTGTTTCAGCTCACTGGCAACGTGTGTCGACGATTTTTTCCTATCACTGAGAGCCAATCTTTGTAAAATTCTGTCTTCTCTAATCGAGGTACAGGGTTTTCTGCCACTTTTGCAACTTCTGGGAATGCAGTAGCACTATTTGGGCGCGTTCCCCTACCGACAACTCGCGTGTTTTAGGCATTTTTCTTCAACAAGTAACTGAACAACGTGAAAAAATAGGATAATCTAATTGATCTCTACCACAAACTCACAAACGCACGTTGCTCACACACTGCTAGAATGACACTAAATTTCTAAAATCCCCCCTTTCCACCTATTATTTTCAATAGGGGATTAACTAGGGTATTCAAAAACGTATTTCTGTAAATACCACGTCAGACCTGGATAATACCGAGAATAAGGGTTTTTACCTGGGGCTGAGCATGGTTGTATATACATATTTTAACATGGTTTTATACCATAAATAATTTTAAAAAATAGGAACGAAATATTCTACAAATAAAAATTTTAATATTCTATAACTATAAGTGCTTTACCAATATAAGATCCTACTAAAATAAAATTTAAATTCGGCTCAAACTTTTATTAACGATCATATTTATATCAGTAAGATCAACTTTTAAATTACTCATTAAACAAAGTGCTATACAATTAATGTATTTTACATTTGTTTGTTTGTTTGTTTCTCATTATCATAGCAATATATCTCATAAACATATATTACTATATAATCTAAATATTTGTAGTTGGTCTTCGCAAGGCACCCTGTTAAACCAATGTAAACTTATTCTTTGCATATCATAGACAAAGTTCTTATTTAACACGCTCCGTCTTAACCTTCATTTATAATTACGTAAACGTGTTTTAATACATTCGGTTCTTCCTATTTCATAAATATTTTTTACTTACATCTGCACTCTCATTGTAATGATGCAATTTTAGAAGAGGTAATGGCAGACATATTAATTAAAAACACATGTAATCATCCACGTCGTTATTTAATGACCGTAATTCCTATTAAAAGTACTAAATTACGTTATGCGTGTAACGGCTGCATGAATATTTAACTATATTTTGCATTATTACTAAAATATCGCCGCTCATAATATTAATTATAATCCTACCCACATCATTAATTAACATTTATCATCGTTTAATTTCAACGTATCTAATCCGAAGCCCGTGAGCATTTTGCTCATATCGTAGTGATTCAGCTGGTCGTGTCTCCGGGTCCGCGTTTGGACGGACCGTGCAGAAAAACTGGTAGGTTTCGAACCGCAGCACCGGCGGCGCAACAGTTTAACTTTGTTAGGAAATTTGTCACTTAATTTCAGTAAAACCCCGAGAGCCCTCTGACAACCTGTTACCAGATTAGCGTTGTGGATTTCTATAGATTAGAACTTACGGAAGCAGATTATGTTTATGCTATTAATAGGTAATATGCATTACACTCTAGTTTATTATGTACATATGTTTGTACCTCTGTAGTTCAAAGTATTAACTGTTTTTGTTAAAATAGGTCCTGATGTAATTCCTACAAAATAATATTTATCTCCCAACCTCAAATATTTGAATATTAATGATTAAATTAAGAAACATTTTTGCACAAGAAACATGAAAATATTAAATATTTTCATTGCTCATGCTGCATAATTACAATATCAACCGGAATACGAGTATGGAAATGTCGATTAAATTTGCATCAATTATTAATGGATAGTTCTATTTACGCATTCAAAAGTACATGTTTTCTCAAGCCTTTTACTGTCTAGAAATTGCTGGCCTGCAATCATTAGTTAACCTACAGTAATCTTAAGAAAATACTACATTTTACGAATATATGAAAGTAGCTCTGAACAAGCAGAATACACATTCATTATTTTTTATGACAAAAGCCTTTAAACTTGAAACATTTTTGCGCATTCAAACATTTACATTTTGACATTGTGTTCCAAGTTCTTTATTGACTCAGAATTAAGTCGATACTATTTGACATCATAACCATTTTTAGAAATTTCGGAACTGTCGACATGCGAGCATTTGTTAATGTACAATGTCATTTCAAAAATACCAATTTTTGAGTTTGTTCCAAAAACAATGTGAGATTTTTTGAGAATGCAAACTCAACGCCTTTTATAGTTGAATTACTCAAATTTTTAAAATAATCTATTCAATTGCAAGTTCGCATATTGACGCACTTTTCCGAGTTTTTTATTTTATCAAAAGTAAACTAAAAGAGAGATAAATTTTGACATCAAAAACATTTTTAGGATTTTTATAAATAATAACACGCGAGTATTTGGTACAATGGCCAATTTTTATGATTATATCCCTTTTGAATTAATAAACCAACAGTTTTCAAGAATTTTTAAAAGGTGAACAAATCACAGCGGTATATTACGGATATATACTGTTAGAATTTATTCACAAACCCATATATTTCATACGCATGAAGATGCCGTAATTCTTTGTACACAATAACTTTACTGGCATACGACATGAATTAGCTAGGTCACATTTGTCTGTTGTGGTAGATCTCGTAATGCGCTCACTACTATCAGTGCGGTGGAAACAGCGTCTTGTTTGCATCGGCAGTACTTTCACAAACCAGAGTATATGTACGCTACGTGCGCGATGGAAGGTCGCCACCGCTACATAAGTGAGCTCGAGAGAGTTCAAATCAAAAATCGAAACGATACTGAGAAATAACTAGCGAACGTAACGAGAGTGGAACGTGGAAAGTGGAACCTTAGTTTATGCTGCAATAACGCCGCATACTTCATCCTCCCAGCAAATAGCACAAGTGTGTAGCTTGAAAATGGAAGATACATTAACTACGCGAACTGTACGGTAGCATTTGAGCTATAGAGACGAGACGAAGCGGCATAGTTGGCCATCCCTCCACGCACTATACGGCAACAGATAGATTCCACGCCTTTAATGCCCGCTATTAATGCATTCCTTCGCAGTAATATTAAATCGCTCTCCTGGTAAATTAATAATTTTTTTGCACTACCTTCATGTGCTCGGAATGTACGGGGTTCGTTAAACTAAAAAATATTTGATCTAGCCTACACTGTTGGTAATATAGTAGTTCTGAACTAACAGAACACAAATTTATTACTTTTTACAGAAAAGATATTTTAAAAGCTCACATTTTGCCATGGTTTTTCAAGTTTATCATTCTCTTAGAGATTAAACCAAGAAGTTAGATATATTTTAACAAAAATATCGTTTTTAGGAACTTCAAGTACACGAGCATTTGTTAACCTACAATAACTTTATAAAAACACCAAATTTGACGAGTATACGAGAGTAGCACTGGAAAAGGAAGTATAAACTCACTACTTTTGCGAATAATATTTCAACTTAAATTTTTATACATACAAAAGTTCGCATTTTGACAATGTTTTCCAAGTGCTTTGTTCTCTCAGAATCAAGAGTCAAATGGATTTTGATATCAAAATCATTCTTAGAACCTTCGAAAATTCCAGTGTTTGTTGAAAAGAAAATGATATCGTCAAAATAAAAATTCTCAGCGCACGTCTAATGAAGCGCCGATCGAAGTTCCGTACTATATAATTTAAAACATCGTAATTTTTGTCAAGATATTTTCAAGTATAAGTGCCTACTAATCTTTATGACCATGCATATAACACACGTGCTACTAAATATCTGCTACTACTTTCTATTTATCATTAAGGATGTTCTTGATGGATTGCAAATCATGTAATGTATTTCTATATTTGTATACATACATACACTTAAAAACTCAAGTAGTCTTAAAAGTTTCAAATCAAATGTAAAGTAATATCTATTGTCTCTGAACTGTTATGGTATTAATGGCTTCTTTATCTCAATGTAATTTACTTCATATATTATTTTATTTATGCATTGACGTATTTCAGGCATGTACACTTTATTGAATAATGTTTTGTTGTATTTGCATTTGGATTTATAATATTATTATTATAAAAGTATCAATTCCAATTCGGATCTCATCTTTAAAAATGGATCTTCACCTGTACACAAAATGTACAAAAAAGATCTCGACCTGTAAATGCCCCCCAAGCGGCATCAATAGATAATGTAATTAAAGATTATCACCTTCATATAATCTGTGTTAATAGACTAACATTGTCTTCATAATTCAATTTTCGAAAAGTTTGAGAAGAAAATACAAATTACTGTTAATTATTGGAAAATTCCGCGAATATCTCCCATCAATATAAATAAAGTATAGTTCGAAAACCTCCACTTGTATAACAAGAGTCACGAGAAATTTCTACCTCAGCAAACAAATTGTATTATTATGCGAGATTGTTATGATATACCTTTGTCGAATAATAAGACGCTATCTGAATAGTTTCGAAAATACTATGCATACAACAGTTATTTTAACAAGGAATATTTTCGATTCATAAAAAAAAGTTATGTTAATAATACAACAAGAAATGTTTTGTTGAGCCTTATTATATTCATGGGGTGAATATTAATAAAGTCCAGGCTCTCTGCTCTTTTTAATTACTAAATTCGCAACTATTATCTAACTAAATATTCGAAAATTACTAAATAATTTGTTAGATAATACCTCGTGTAAGCTTATTAAATTTATGGTTACATCCGGGACGTGTCACATTCCCATTGTTACGATTTTGGCCACATGACTGAAATACCTCATCGAATAACTAGGACGTCGTTCCGTTACATATTTGAATAAACCTATACCTGCAAATATGCAACAACCGGGGAAGAACCAGTTAGTCAAGACCGAGGCTAGAAGGGGAACTCCAAATTATGTCAAGTGTAGAGACAAGGAAATGATAACGGAAGAGCAACGACTACAACGAGTTTACTACGACCTAATTTATATAAAGTGCGTCTCTTAAATTCTCAATTTATTTGCGTCGCCTCTGTGCTTAGTACAGGATCGGATGCGACTGTCTGGAATTTTCTGTAAAATCTTATTTTTTCTTAAAATTATGTTTCTTTTCATTAGAATATACCTTTGATATCGTACGACTTATTGTTCAAGAATGAAACAAGTAATTACCTTTATTCTTACAGTTTCAATTCTAAAAAATATGAAGAAACTGAAAACGATAGTAAAAAAATTGATTTTTTATAAACAAAAGAAGATGTAAATGCCTTAATGAAATTAACTATAAAATGTATGTACAATATAATGCAACATGTATAATTTGAGTCCCTCTATTAGCACATTCTCAAGCAGCTTTGTATTAAGGTGTATTAAATTAAGCGGAATAAAAATATTTATTATTCATTGACATTGTTACGCTTCGCATATATAGTAATTTTTTATATCATTGATCATCAGTTAATTTATTTTAATTTATACACAATCCGATTTTGAATTCATAAATTATTGTTTATTATTTAGACATTCTTTGTGTTATATCCAGATGCGAAATCTTTTTGTTTTCCTCACGTACGATCAAGCTGTAATAAAACAACGTCGTTTTCTAGGAAGCCAAATACCTAGAACTTTTCAAACCTTTTCTTGGAATAGTCTTTGTAACTTTCCATTGACTCACATTCTATATTAATTCTATTCTATTGATTTCTAAATGCAATTAGAGATTCAAATATTAATCCTTATTCTGTCTAGATATCCATTTGCTTGGTACTTACAACCATGCTCAAATGTATTAGACACCTTACGAATTTATGTACATACATACATATATAGTTTATATAGTTTAGTCAAAAGAGAGGTGAGGAAAATAAAACTGTTGTGAAAATTATGTCCAAAGTGTTATTTAGTAATATAGTACAATTTATCAATATTTTGTCGCTCCGCTCTTGGCCTTAATGACAGCTCGCACTCGTCGAGGCATACTTGCTACTAAATTGTAGCACTCTGCCGGTGGTATTGCAGCCCATATTTCGCGAATTTTTGTTGATAATTCTGCTTTTGGCAGGCATTTATGTTCCGTGAACTTAGTTTTTAAGATACGCCACAAATTTTCAATGGGCGACAAATCGGGACTTTGTGGCGGCCAATCCAATACCTCCACTGTGTTTTCCTCAAACCAACGCATTACAGCTCCCGATTTGTGGCAGGGCGCATTATCTTGCTAAAAAACGTATTGTGGAATATCCTGGTCGAATAGTTTTAGCACAGACGGTTCTAATACTTCCTCCAACATGGCTAAATAGCGTTGGCTATTCATCCGTCCATCGCACAGGTACACTTCTCCAACACCGTATGCAGACATACAACCCCAAACCATGATACTACCACCTCCAAATTTTACTGTGGGAATGATACATTGTGGTTCATGAGCTTCCCCTTGCCTACGCCGAACGCATAGCGTCCCAGGTAGTCCCAAAGCTGCCAGGCAAAAGAAGAAAGTTTGCACTTAGACAGGATTAATTTTGTTTAATGTTACATGTAGACTGAATTGCATACAACGATAAGAATATTAGTCATGAAGATGTACTTACATACCTCGATATTCGATTCATCAGACCAAAGAATCTTCGACCACTTCTCGATTGTCCAATTTTCATGTTGTTTGGTCCATAAATACCGCTTCTTTTTATGAGCGTCAGTTAAAAGCGGTTTACGTCGCGCTTTACACCCTCATAAATCAGCACGCTGGAAATGCCTTCTCACTGTTTGCGTAGAAACTGTTACGTGATAACGCTCTTTCAGCTCACTGGCGAGCTGTTTCGACGATTTCTTCCTATCACTGAGAGCCAGTCTTTGTAAAAGTCTGTCTTCTCTAATCGAGGTACAGGGTTTTCTGCCACTTTTTGGTCTGTTAACAAACAACCCACTCTCCTGATAGCGACTAATGGTTGTACGGACTGCACATCGCGAACATTTTTTTTTTGCAATTGCAGCTATTGATAACTTCTGGGAATGCAGTAGCACTATTTGGGCGCGTTCCCCTACCGACAACTCGCGTGTTTTAGGCATTTTTCTTCAACAAATAACTGACACAACGTGAAAAAACAGGATAATCTAATTGATCTCTACCACAAACTCACAAACGCACGTTGCTCACACACTGCTAGAATGACACTAAATTTCTAAAATCCACAATTTCCCCTTTCCACCTATTCTTTTCAATAGGGGATTAGCTAGGGTAATCAAAAACGCATTTCTGTAAATACCATTAACTATTTTTACGGTTAATTTCCGTCAGACTTGGATAATACCGAGAATAAGGGTTTTTACCTGAGGTGTCTAATACATCTGAGCATGGTTGTATATTGATATTGCACTTTTAACTTATGCTAATTTTTTGGCGCGCCTAATTTTTAACAAGTCTATTCTCTCGTCTCATTGGTTAGATCAAACATGACCAGCATCCTACCCTTCAGCTTACCGCCTCTTTTCTTAAAAGCCCCAACTTGTAAGAAAAAACAGACACTTCGACCCGAGTCATGGCCAAGACTACACCCATTCTTTCTACGAGCTTGTGCAGTTAAGTTTTACCCGCACATGCAGTGTTCACATATTTATTTTGTTACCGCAAAATATACATAGCATCATGGCCAAGGATATATGTATATACACAATACACATGCAAATACCTTACGTATCGTTCGATATATATTTTAATTTAATCCTTTTAATATTTTATTCCACAGTTTTATACGAATTACTTTTATTACAGCATTACATTTACGTATATTTTGTTCTATCTGTTACTCTCTATCTTATTATTTATCTTTATTTAAATATACTGAAGTTTAAAGAATTAATTTAAATTAATGAATAAAATTTTAAGGGCAATCCCGTTGTTTATTTCCACTAATAATCTTTCAGCTTGGTACACGTCCTGGACTTTTGATGCTTATTGTAAAGATTTATTAGTTATTAACTCCTACAATATCTTTTGTTATTTGCATTTATAATAATGATGATGATGATGATGATGATACTTATGAACTTATTAAATGTATGTTAGTTATAGATAAAATTATTCTACTAATTTAAAACCTATGTGTAATGTAACAGTTCGAGCTTACATAAGTTTTGCATCAAGTCACCACATAACAGCACTTGATTAGTAATAATAATTATTAAAGCACCAAATGCTCATTTCAGCGACAAAGTCACCTTCTTCTAACAGTAGAACATAATCAGTTTAAAAAAGTAGATGTGTGGTGATTTGGTACAAAACTTTTTATAAAGGTGGGAACTTTACACCCATAGTCCTTACAATAAATAGATGAAATGCAACACAAAATAAAATACAGTAAATGTAATTCAAGTAAAAACTAGGATCTAAGAAATTATACTATTACATTTACACAAAAACATTATATATTTATATATACAATATATATATGGAATGGAATGTTTTCTGATCACGCGATCACTGAAATAAGACAACAAGAAGTGAGGATATCAAATTAAATATGATATTTATATTGCTATTAGATGCGATATACATAACCTGTAAACCCGTAAATAACAAATGTAAAAGCTGCCTACGTAAGTTACCTAAGAGATGATGAAATAAATATGGTATAAATACAAGGAATATAACAATATCAGAGCCGTAGAAAAGACAAACTTCGTAAGTCAAAAGCCAAAACACTATTTTATCTGAATTATACATGACACATGTATACATAATACACGTGTTCTGCATACGTTTGTTTCTATTTTTTCACGATTTCTTGACAAGACGTAGCGTATAGAAAAACGTTTGCGCCATTTCTGTCTTCAACACATGTGACTACCGAAGAATTAGACAAATGCCGGTATATATACATATTCGTATTTTGCAGTGTTATTGCAATGCCAAAAAAGTTTGATTTTTAATGACACTTATCTGCATTGAATCTACTGCCTTTGGCACAGCTTGACTATCCCACTTGTCCCACCCTAACTATTTCTTCCATCTAATGGTGAAACGCAACTACTCCCTCTTGAAATACCATAGTATTTTACTTACTCTCACATAGATCATCATCCTTTGTTCAAATCTACGAATTATGCCCCAAAAGCCCTCCGAAATTATTTCGAATATTGAAAATGTTTTTATGTTCTCTTTAAATATAAACTCAATATGTTAAATAATAAGTTATTTTTACAGCAGTTTATTTACATTAATTTTGAATTGTTCTATTTTTTAAATGAAATAAATAATTACACCAAAAGTTTGCTTTGTTCATGCCTTTCATAGGATCATAATCTCTTTTGTGCATTTAAATTTTATGTGAAAAAAAAATATTGAGCAAAAGCTAAATATTTTTTCTATTATCAGAAACAATTTTGTCGATTGTCCAAACTATAAAATATTACTTAGACATAACCAGACGATTGGATGAAACTATGCGATTTATGGAAGACATATCGTTGATTTTGCATCAAAACAAATCACATTTTCACAATGCCATGAATTTTTGACCAGAATCTTAACAAGTACCAGCCAAAAACAGCATATTCAGCAGATATATCATTATTTCATCTTTTTCTTTGTTTAATCAACGGGTTTGAGTGGAAAAATAAGTGGAAAAAACTTTGGAAAATATAAAATGAATGTAGAAACTTATATTTTGTGGTTCGTAGACTTCATTTTCATAGGAAGCGTGTCCTTGGCATTGCTTCTTCTTTGTCAGCGTTTCGTCCAGTCCCAATATTATTATTATATGTTACAAAATCTTAAGCTCTTTATTATTTTGCCAACGTAACTCCCAACATAAAATATAAATATTAAACCTTTAAAGCTTTTAAGTCAAAATTATATAATATTTTTATCAGAATGCCAGTGTGGTTCAAGATTTAAATTCCCGCACGTAATTAAAATCGTATTTAAGCTGTGCACCTAATCGTTTTCCACTTATATTGCGCGGGCCTATATCCCAATAAGTATACGGCTCTGCGAGAATGTATGTCATCCGAGAAAACGAACGAGTCTCTCAAACCAAGGCGGCAAGGCACTTAAACCTTAAATCTCATTAATTGAAAATAAACAGGTTATAACATGTGTAATATAGTAAGAAGGGAAGGTTGTTCAATATTCATGCTACTTTGCTAGCGATGCCACTGAATCTGGAAGTACAATCACGTAGAATATAATTACAGAGAGAGAGAGAGAGAAGACGAAGAAAATTTATTTTAATACATACTTAGAGTTTATACGTATTTACTAAAAAATAATTAATGACTTACTGCTAACTTGCAATATGATTATTTGAATATTGAAGATGAATAGATAGTATATCATACAATACAAGTACTATCGATAATAGAAACTAATTGAGCTCAGTCATGATCAAATACTAATATAAAATATGAAGTATTTATTCTTTTAGAGATTGACTACACTCTTTTATAGAATTCAAATAGGCCAAATATATTGGGTTGGCAACTAAGTACTTTCGGTTTTTATTGATAGAGAGCGTTGCTTTATTTTTTGTATAACGTATGTTAGTGCTGTACTTTACCGTTTGTCGCGTAATACTAGTCACATTGACGTACCTTCAGAAGCAAGTAGTGCGTGATTTTTATTAAAGCTATTAGTTGTGGGTTAATTTTAAATGGAGTGCAGAAACAAACATTTTCGACATATTTTACTATTTTATTTCCGTAAAGGAAAGAAAGCTGCTGCGGCTCACAAAAAGATATGTAAAGTTTATTGTGCTAATTGCTTAACAGAGCGCACGTGTCGGAATTGGTATAAAAAATTCCGTTCTGGAGATTTTTCCCTCAAAGATGAGCAACGTTCTGGTCGGCCTACTGAAGTTGATGATGACTAAATCACAGTCATAATTAAAGAGGATCGTCATATAACTGCTCGAGAGGTTGCGGAGAGGCTACATGTATCGCACACAACAATTGAAAAACATTTAAAATGTCTTGGGCTAATTAAGAAGCTTGATATTTGGGTACCTCACGAATTGAAAGAAATTCATTTAACACAAAGAATCAACTTTTGCGATATGCACCTTAGACGAAATGAAACCGACTCTTTATTAAAAAGAATCATCACTCGTGATGAAAAATGGGTCCTGTACAGTAACATAGTTCGAAAACGATCATGGATCAAACACGATAAACCAGCTTAAACCACATCGAAAGCTGAATTACATCCAAAAAATCATGCTGTCAGTTTGGTGGGATTACAAAGGTGTTGTGTTTTTTAAGCTGCTTCCAAGGAACCAAACGATCAATTCTGATGTTTACTGTCAACAATTAATAAAACTGGATGAAGCAATCAAAGAAACACGGCCAGAATTGTCAAATCGGAAAGGTGTAGTTTTCCACCAAGCTAATGCAAGGCCTCACACATCTTTGGCAACTCGTGGGAAACTATTGGAGCTTGGCTGGGAAGTGGTGCCACATCCCCCATACAGCCCTGATCTAGCACCATCTGATTACCATTTATTTCGAAGTTCGCGGAATTCTTTGAATGGTAAAACTTTCACAAATGACGATGACCTTCACTCGCACCTGGTTCAGTTTTTTGCTGATAAGGAGCAGAAATGTTATGAGCGCGGAATCATGCAGCTGAAAGAAAGATGGCAAAAGATCATTGAGCAAAATGGAAAATATATAATTGATTAAAAACTATTCTTTGTTTTAAAAAAAAGGGTTTTATTTTATACTACAAAACCGAGAGTACTTAGTTGCCAACCCACTATATACGTATATATCAAAATATATAAGGAAACTAATCGATACACGCTTAACGGCATAAGTAATGTATGAGACGCTTACACTGATCGCAACACGAGTACAAAATCTCCCACCTATAACACATCCGAACGGTAACTAAAACTCCGACCCACCATAAAAATGGTTACAGCATACTAGTATAGTAATATACAATACAATACCATAGAAAACGCTATTAGATTGTACGACCATAAGCATATTAGGTACCTATTTATAACGTAATTAGTGAAAAAAATTACGTCCATAGTTTCGCTCAACTTAGAGCTCATCATATAGTCGGATTTTAATCGACAGTTCTTAGCACCTTGTGAGTGTTATTAAAAAAAACATAAAGTATTGAGAGACCCTTATGTTCATCTGTTATATCGCTTTGTAGACAAAGGGTACTTTAGTTAATGTTATTTTATCCACAAAGCAATATGACAGCTTCCACTAATGTCCGAAAGAAGGACGTATAGTTCTTATAACATAAATATTTATAATACATACGCTACAGGCTCAGTTGGTGTATGGTTTTATTACAAATATTCATGTTGAGTTTGCCACAAGGAACTCCTATTCTAATTGTACCAATATTTATTGTAACACCTGAATTTAGTCCATTGCTCAGATCGTAACTCCGAAAGATTTTTCGAATTGAACAGGAAGACGTGTACTCGATTTTTTAATCGATCCAATCAACCGCGGGAAAGCATACTTAGGCCGACGCTTCATTAACTTGATGTGTACTTGCGATCTTCCAAAGCCGAGTACAACAAGTAACAGTAGCAAGCTCCAACAACTATACAACGGAATGAGGCTGTGAGCAAGGAAATGGAGGAAACCACCCATTGTAAAAGGCTCTAAACGACATCAGGACCAGACAAATATCTGACAGATTGAGATCAATGATACAAAATAAAACCATGTCTACTCCACAATTTAATACAGCTCTACAATAACAACAAAGTCATATACTGAAACTGTAAAGTATTTGGACATAACCTTAATGTATAACCAAAGAAATTCCAAAAGAAATAACAATAATTTTATTAGTCTAGAAAGACCTTTACAATAGATATATGACAAGTCGGAACAAAAAATATGTATATAATAGCAAATGAGATATAAGAGAAATCAATTCATAAAATGATGAAAAGATAAATAAACAGGAAAAGAACGTACAATCTATAAAGAAACAGGCACGACAAAATGATTTATACATTCTAATATGCATCAGTAGAATAAAAAACATTCTTTATTAGGTGCTGTTTCAATTTTTCCCCAAACAGTTTCAACATAGTTGCAGTTCCTACGTACTAAGGTAAAGCATTATAAGATTTTATGCCCATATAATAAGGGATCTTTCGTATGTAGTTAAACGATGTGACGGTATAGAAAAAAGATCATTATTACTAGTGCTGTATTCATGACAAAATTTTCTCGTTCTAAGGGAAGCAATGTTTTATTTTAGGCACATTAATGTTTCATAAATGTAAATGCAAGTAACCGTTAAAAGTTTCAATTTCTTGAAGTAGAGAAGACACAAAACTCTTCCTGAAATGCCGACCATGCTGCAAAAAACCTGTCTGCTGAAACTCAATACACCCCAAAAATAACACTATATGTTATTCTGGACTGAAAATTAGTTATATGCCTAAACGGTTTCCTCATCAGCTTTCTGAAATAATCTATAAATAGCGTAAGATACAGAAAAAAGTGTCTTACAAAGATGATTAGTAGAGTCTCCGAAGAGAGACAAGACATAACCCAAAAATTTGGTCGATTGAACCTGCTCCACAGATTTTACATTGATATGCAAGAGTAAACTTTTGTTAATTTTCTTAAGGCCAGGTGAAAAATACATGAAATCCGTTTTGTCCAAACTCAAAGTTTATTCATATTAAATCGATTCAGAAATTTCTCGATCATTACCTCGCAATTCACGATTGCAGTCCTATTAGATACAGAGACAAGTAAATAGTAACAATCATCAGTGTATATAAGATGATATTATTATCAGAAAATATTAATATACGCTTAAATAGTAGCGGGTCCTATTATCGATCCCTGAGCAACGCCACGGTTTAATGTTAGGTCTCTTAAACAAATACCCACTGCTTTGGCCAGATAGGATTCAATCTACGACCATGCCCTTCCGCAAAAGCCATAAAAGCACAGTTACGACAACAGAATAGAATGATCAACTATATCAAAGGCTTCACTAAGATTCATAAAGACGGAAATACATTTACAATGCTTATGGATTCGTTCCTGGTAAAACCATGTTATGCAGCTACCGGTATATTGTACTCTCTTAAAAATTCTGAAAAATGTAGAGCTTTTCGATACCTTTGAAATAGCCGACAACAGAGAAATTGGTCGATAATTTTGTAAATCAGTTTTGTCCGCACTAATATAACTTTTGCTTTCTCTAAGATATTGGGAAAGACTCCATCAGGTATAGATCTATTCATTATTCAGGTCAATGACTGAAGCATAAATTCCATAGGTCTTTTTAATATATTTGTGATAATGCCATTCACCCTAGTAGAAATAGATGGCCTTCGATTATGTATTGTGTTATGTACCTCACTTGTGGATACTACATTAATATAGGTCGACTTTGGGTTGTATTTAATTAAATTTACAATTTACCGGACTTTGGAGTTTGGAAATGTACTCATGGGTGATGTTAACAAAAAACTAATTAAATTCATTCCAAATATCTTTTTGATTCGTGATGTTAGAATTTTGAAATTTTTTTTATGTCCCCCTTGCAGGTTTTATTAGACACTAAATTAACATTAATAATGTTCCGAACAGCTTTGCTTTTATTAGTAGTACTCTATGTAGCTGTTTGCGTAATATAATTATTTCGCAGATTTAAGTACTGATACATATTTTTTATAGCGTTTGCAATATTTAATGTCTTTTTTCCCTTTAGAATTGAAGTGATGGAGGACAGATTACCAAAAACGGCTCTAGAAAGCAGAATATGGAACAGAAAACCATGGAAAAGTCACGAAAACGATAAGAAAAGGATGTAACCCAGGACACGCAAGGATTGATGAAGTCAGGACATGGAGAAGCACCATTAGCTCTTGACCGGTAGTGCTTAAGGAGGTTTACGCTCAATTTGGACTAGACCGTTATTGAAGATAGAGAGGATTTGAGCCAAAGATAAAGAAATTATGCTAGTTATTACGAATAAATTCCGGTGTCTACTTACTATAAGATTTTTGCGAGACAACAGATATTAAAGCAAATAATCAACGTGATTTGATCATCGTATTTCCCTACAAGTCCACAAAGAAATTAATTTAATAATATTACCCATCTTTAGTGAAATTATGACAACTAATAAATCCCCAAGTAATAATTAATTTTTAATTAACATCTATTCACTTACCGTTACACAATTATCATTTCAAGTGTTCATTAAATACCTTTCTCTAAATAATATATCGAAATACTTAATTCATTCAAGGTTTTCTCTCGATTGCTTCGGATAAAATTCAAATTTCACGGGAAACTGTACACAACTTTCCAGTTTGCGTGGAAATTATTATTACGAAATTTGCATAAAATGCAGCAGTTTACACTAGATAAAAGTTGAATAACGGACGACTCCATGACCGAGTAATAACTCAACAGACCGGGGCGGGTGAGAAATCCTCCTCATTTTCTTAATGCAGACGCTAAGAATGTTGATATATCATTGCCAATTTCTGCCCCGCTTCGTTTACTTTCCGACACTATCTTTCACTCGAGTCTGCAAAAATTTACAGCTGTTTCCTACATATGGTATTTGTATGCCTGGCTACGTAAAGTATCCTTAATGCTGTGTATAATTTAGTTTTGTTTATGAACATAAGTTTAATTTGTATAAAGGCATTTTGAATCTAGAAATGCAAATTATTAATGGGTTTATCGTTGAAAACTATTATGTCCAAATTCGTATGCTTACAATAAATGTATTTCTTTATTTTTTCGCTACTTGTATTTATTTTTAATATATTATGTAATTTCCATAAACTGATTCGGTTAAAGGTAATTTTGATGGAGCCTGTGGTTGATTAACTTGATTACTGAAGGTTGATATATAACCCCTTGCCACATTAATTTTGGTATTCTGTATACGTATTTCGACAACTAAGTTGTCATCATCAGCAGATGTCACAAAAATACCCGTACGAAAACAAACTGCGTACGCGATCTCAACCGTCGAGAACCAAAATGTACACTGTGATTCGGTTACATAAAAATTTAAAATACGAAACAAATATAAAGTCTCGTTAAATTATATTTTTGTGCGATTGAAATCTATTCGACTACACTTATATACACAATTTTGGACCCAAAAGATCGAAACTTGTTTCTAATGTAATTTGGAACCCTGAATTCAAATTTTCAATTCGTTTTTTAGGGCTAGTTCTAGCTTTTCAGATATTCAATAAATTAATTTTTTACGATTTTTACCAATTAATGGCCAATTAAAAGCGTCGCTCATTATGCCATCATCTCAAAATACTTAGCATCGTCTTTCGATTTTCTCCATATATTAGTGTGGCCGCTCTCCTTATTTATCGCTCGCAAGCTTTCAGGGAAAAAATTGAGATATGAATGCAAGAAACGAATATTGACATTCATTGACTTTTAGTGACATCTTTAGGGCTGAACTACTGCACTGAAACTGACGTACCCATACAAATGAGTACGAGACGTCGGCAGATATACAAGTGACGCGGTTCCAGCCCGGAAACCCAGAAGCAGATAGCATGGACCACGACCGTGGAAGTCTACGTACCAGATGAATCATTCTTCTTCGTTTGGTAAAATATAAGGGACCCACTATATCATGTACTTTTATTGTACCATTAAAGGATTTCTCAATATCGCACATATTGATGCATATCCTATTTTTTTCTTCGAACATATCAATAATATCCTTCAAAGAGCAGCTACAGTATCATGTAGATATGAAGTAACCCTTTGTGGAACTCCTACTGGATCAATTAAAGTAATAGCCCAAGCAAAACAAGTGCTGTCAGAATTTTGAACATGTATAACCGCATTCCTTTTCTTTATTGACGCTGGTAAATCTATATAACTGGTACATCTCTTTAGATTATACTTATTGATATTCACTTCTAAATACAAAACATTGCTCAACGTTCATCCTAAAGTATTTATGAAAACTAAATCAATAATATAATAAAACATTAACATTAATTTCAATTTATCTGAATCCCGCTCTTGAAATTCAGTAATTTTATTCTTAATTCCATTAATATATTCACCAGATAATATATATAAATCACTTTCATAAGTTATGATTTTATTACGAGTGTCGAATGATTTTATTTCCTTGGTTTTCCTTGGTTAATCAATAATATATTGCATACAGTTCTAAATTAATTTTCGAAGAAATGTACATATATAAAATACATTGTGCATTTCATCCAATGCTATTTTTTAGGTTTTATAATTCTTTTAATTTTTTCACAATTTATGACGTAAGGTAATTTTGATGGAGCCTGTGGTTGATTAACTTAATCACTGAAGGTTGATATATAACCCCTTTTCGCAGTGTGCGTTTTGGCTTTCAACGGTACAGACCGTGTGCGAAATTTATTTTCGTACAGGTATTTTTGCCATAGTTTTCCATGTGCAACACTGTTTAAATCTGCTGATGATGACAACTTAGTTGTCGAAATACGTATACAGCGTACCAAAATTAATCTGGAAAGGGGTTATATATTAACCGTCAGTGATTAAATTTATGACGTAATCACCCTAAATGGTCGACCACTGCGATATTCGATTTGGCAATTCGTATGGCTTCGTTTAAACTTTGCTGCTCAATATTTTACTGTTGTAAACGAAGGAGCAGACTCACAAAGAGTAGAATCTGCTCCACTTAAATATTGGTTAGACTGAGGCCTTTCAAATAAAAGTATTGTACCACGCAACAATAACCAATTTTTTCCATGTTTTCAAATTCACTGAGAGACTATTGATAGCTGCCAAACAAATGCTAAACAACGTAGCGTCGTCAAACTTCAAATTTAAGCATCATAAGGTTAATAAATACTTTCTAGCATAGTAGTTCTTTTCAAACAACAATCGCTATCCATACATCAGGTCGGGTACTTTTGAAACTACCTTTGTATATGTCATCAATTACTTTATTAATCTAAATATTGTAAATACTTGTTTATTACAATATATAAATTTAATGGAACCAAAAAATATCAACAGCACAAACGGTAATAAAATACCAATCTCAGACAACAAGTGCAGACCTATTAAAAATTTTAAAGTTACTCTTTTCGTATGTATAAAAAAAATAATGTCAACCATTGTTTGAAACAGGCTTATAATCATAATAATAACTTTATTGCCCAACAGATAACCACTTACAGAACAACAATAATATATATACATATATATATATATATGTATATATATATATATATAAATACACAAAAAAAGGAATCGATCGTACAGTGTGATGTACAAATGAACTTAAAAATTAACAGAAAAAAAAAGAAAAATATCAAATAGTTTGCCCAATTTATATTCAACATTTCACAATAGTTGCACTGGTCCTTATCCTCCATTCCATCGCACTAGGAAGGGTTAGTGTAATGTTATATTATAGTTCTTCACCATATGGTAAAACGGCGATCTGAACAATATATTGTATTAGTTCAAGCTCTTGGACATTCATTTATTACGACAAACTGGCATTACGCATTGTAAATCTTGTATTGCAATCCTTCATGCTTTTATATTCAATAGTTTTGTTACACGGCTGAATATAGTTGTCAAAATATCTGGTTTCTCAGTTTTTCTAGATTATAAATATTAAATATTAATTTTAAATGCATACTGTCATAAAACAATTCAAATATACAAGCAATGGACTTATCCATCGATTACTTAAATATTTGAATCATACCAGACATCACTTTATATCATAATTTAGGAAACCTCTTTAAGTGCCTTAATGATAACCAATTGTAAATGCTTTTAAATTTCATTGTATGCGAAATTTTGTTATCAGAATAGTTATCTTATCAAATTAATTCCAAATTCTGTTCTATTATGGTTATGGAATATTATATATATTATTACCTCCTCCTTTTTAATTAAAGATGAAAAATTGAGAATGTAAAAAGAAATGAATGAATATAATGTATGATGGTTAATTCAATGTTAATGTAAGGAGTTAATAATTAATAGTTGTGTACAATGAGCGTCAAAAGTCCAGGACGTGTGCTAAGCTGAAAGAAAGATTATTAGTGGAATAAAACGACAGAAATGCCTTTAAAATTTTATTCACAAGTTAAATGAATTCTTAAAGCTTGAATGTGTTAAATAGAAATAGTTAACAAGAACTAGAGCAACAAATAAAATATGATGAACGTAATAGCAAAGCTGCAATAAAAGGTAAGTCTGGATGTACGAAGGCTGCTAATAAAGTATAAAATAAAAGGTTAAATTAAAATGTGCATCGGGCGATGCATATACTTGCGTTTGTTCCTGGATCAGGAAGATGTATTTATATTCCGCGGTCGCGGAATTAAACACGAGGTCACAAGAAGCGCGAATAAAGGTTCGCGGCACAAACACGTGAAAGACGCGTGTAGTCTCAATGACGACAGAAAAGCGAAGAGAGTGGTTCTCTTACGGTTATGGCTTTATAAGGAACCGACCCCATTACTGAGGGGGTATTGGTCATTTTTGAATTAACCAATAGCAAACAACAAGAACAAATTGGCTTATATTAAAATTGTGATCTTAATTTCAATATAAGCATTAAGCAAATTATCTACACAGAATAGTAGACGTGTATTCTGTGTAAAAGGAATACCAAATTGGGATTGGTATTTGAATCGCGAATTGCATTTAGAAATCAATATAACTAAATTGATATCGAATTCAGTGAAAAGTTGGTCATTTCGAGTAGTCTTTGGTACCTGATTTCGGTGTTTATTGCAGCCTTGACCATTCGTACGTGACTAACACAAAAGGGACTCTGCATCTGAATATTTATACGAGGACCGGACAAATAATGACAGCATAATAATTTAGGAATTCAAGATCGAATTGTATTTTAAATTAAATAAATTAATCTTAAAAACGATATAAAAAATTATTATATATAGAGAGTGTAACAATATAGATATATATATATATATATATATATATATATATACGTATTATAATAAATAAAATCATTGTATTGTTATATCTATTTGAATGTAAATCTTAACAACTATCTTTTAGCTTTTGTACTATTATCTATGAGGATACATTGTAAATCATAGACACGCTATAAGTTTTGTTTACATACCAAATACAGACGTGAACTCGGCAGATATATTTTCGAGTACATCAAAAACTTTGTTTTGATGCCTGCTACATATCTTAATATTTGTTATACTATAAATACAATAATACGTGTAATTTATTCATCTATTTTGACAACGACAAAATATTCTCATTAAAAGAAAATGATTTCAAAGAGCATAAATCTTTAAATGTTTCCATGACAAAAAATGCTTAAAAGTTACAAACTCTTCTTGTAATAGTTCAAACTACAAAAAAAAAAACTTCGACTGCAAACAATTATTTTTCTATTAAATTTAATTTAAGGCCTTCAAAGTTTCGAATGTTGCGAGTTCAGGAACGCGCATTCCGACCACTGAAGTCCGCCGAATAAGAATGAAATAGCCAATGATGGTCGACGGGGAGCAAGAAGCTTTGTAAAGTTCCGAAATACCAGAGATCTAAACATCTCTCTCAAGAAAATCGACGCAATTCAGGATAGGTATGTATGAACTAGGTAAAACGAACCTAATTCATACATACCTACCCCGAATTGTTGAAATAAAGGAAAATATTTCATCGTTTCTATTCAATTTGATTCGGTGTGTTTTCATATGTTTAATCAAGAAAATTCTTGTCCATTCTATACTTAATAGTACAGATGTAACGGCGTTTCAGAACTCTTCCCTCTTTTCCGAGTTATTATATTTATTTGTTTTTCTTTATCTTCTTTAGTCTACAATACATTGATTTTATATGTAATTAACTATATATCAAATCAATGTACTATGTTATTATTAATATTTATAGATAAGTACGTACACTTTTCCTATTGAAAATTATTAAATTGCAAAGACAAGTATTTTAAACTAACGAAATTATACAGTGCTTCTGTGTTTCCGGGCTGGAACCGCGTCACTAGTATATCTGCCGATGTTTCGTACCCATTTATATGGGACATCTTCATAGTTCAGCCCTGAAGATGTCCCATATAAATGGGTACGAAACATCGGCAGATATACTAGTGACGCGGTTCCAGCCCGGAAACTCAGAAGCAGATAGCATGGACCACGACCGCGGAAGTCTACGCACTGAAATTATACTGTTTACTGTTAGTGTTTATATTTATGTGCGAAATTGACAGAACTATTACGTGCATAACTAGCGAAACTATTACGTACATTTTGTAAAGGTCTAATCTGCAAGCAGGTGCTATTTTTTTCAGTAGAAGAGATTTGCAGGTTCCAGACTACACTTTCCTCCTGAGGTCTCGGCGATTCAAGAAGCGAGAAATGACCCTCTCCACGTTTTAGTTTCAAGCGCGCCACCGAACTCAGCCAGAGAGCATGGCGGCGTCGGATAAATTTTTAAATAAACAATTATACAGGGTATTCCAAAATTAGAAAATAAACTAATATACCGTTTGTTCCAAAAGTCGTGATTCTATGTTCTGTGTTCACTAGGACTCAATCAAATGTTGCGTTCTTTTTCAGAGATTGATAGCATCTATTTTATAGTTTACTGCTATGTTGTGGCCTTTTTCTATGTATATGCTTTTTTTCATTATGCATTATCACTAGCTTGGCAATTTTGATAGAGGTCGTATTGTTGGACTACATAGGGTAGTTTGACAAGTAGTGAGAATGGAAAAGAAAAACGAATTTTTTAAATGCAAAATTATATTTATTTTTCAATATATTCTCCTAGAAGAGCAATACATTTATTCCAACGGTTCTCCAATGCCCTTATGCCATCTCTAAAATGCGATTCCGGAAGGCTTGCAAAATACTCATTTACGAAGATGATAAACTCGTCGTCAGACGAAAATTTCTTTCCACCTAGTGCCGTTTTCAATTTAGGAAGAAGGTGGAAGTCAGAAGGGGCTAAATCCGGCGAATTAGGCGCATGCGGTACTAATTGGAAATGCAACTCGTGGATTTTGGACATCGCAACTGTGCTGGTATGCGAGGGAGCGTTGTCTTAGTGAAACAGAATCTTTTTCTTTGTCATTCCTGGCCGTTTAGAACGAATCTCAACATTTAATTTTTGTAGAAGTTCTGCATAATATTGTCCGCTTATTGTGACAACTTCCTGAAGGTAATCAATGAGCAAAATGCTCTTTGAATTCCAAAAAATTGATGCCACCTTATTTGCCGATAAAGTGGTTTTCGCTTTCTTTTGAGGTGCAGAACCACGTTCTAACCATTGTTTCGACTGTTGCTTAGTTTCGGGTGTACTGTAGTGTATCCAAGTTTCATCGCAAATAACAAATCGCCTGCAAAAATCAACCGAATTTCGCTTATAAAGGCCCAACAACTCATTGGAAATGCGCAAACGAGTGAACTTTTGATCAGTCGTAAGAAATCGCGGCACCCATCTTGCGGAAAGCTTGGAAAGGCCCAATTCTTTCGTTAAAATATGGTGTACGATTTCGGGTGCTCCAGAGCGCTCTTCATCAACATAGCTTGTTCTACCACGTTTAAATTCATTTACCCATTTACTTATTGTGGCGGATGATGGGGCAGATTCAGATGTTTCCTCTAACTCATCTTCTACCCTTAATTACGAAGTATTTAATCGCCGCACGATACTCTGCTTTTTCCATTTTAACAAAACGACATGTTGCTTCTTTTTCAATCAGCTGTCAAAAATAAACTAATCAACCGATTTATCTAAATATCGGAATGTAAACATATAAAAGGCGACCTAAATTACAATGCATTTGTTTTACCAATTATAACGCCACCTATGTGTCATTCTCACTACTTGTCAAACTATCCTCGTAAAGCAAGTGCTGCAAGGAAATATTGCTACGGTTATTCATTATTAGAGAGATCAGTCTCAAGAAGATAGGCGACAATAGAGAAGAGACTCTGGACAACCTATAAGGACTATCGAATAGGAAGATAACAGACTAAGATTGTTTGCATTTAAGAATCGGCATGGATCTTCAAAATCTGTGAGAAATATTTTTTTTGCAGAGATAGGTCATAGAATAACATTACGTTCCATATGTTGCCGTATTCGTTCGTTTGGGTTGATTTCCTATCGCCTAAAGCGAATACTACCTTTCACTGGTTGGCATCGTGCCCTTAGATTAGATTGGCGTAATATACGGGCAGATAGTGATAGCCATTGGAGCAAGATCGTTTTTTCAGATGAATCTGTTGCGTTCGTAGACCACTTCGAGTTCTAGAACCATTCGCACCGTATATCCAAGAGCTAAATAATGCTACATTCTAGCAAGACAATGCTCGTCGTTATATTGTAGCTGTTACATTACGATTCCTGCAAGATGCCAACATCGATATTCTCAATTGACCTACGTGATCGCCATATCTGTCGCCCATAGAACTAGGCTATGATACGTCGAAGGGTTAGTATGTCTCACTCCAATAGACTAACAATCGCTACGTGATGCTCTGCTAGTTGCTTGAAATGAGTTTCCACAGGATTCTGTAGAACATCTCACTAGAAGCATGCCGAGAGAATAGCAGAATATATTCATTTAGATGGAATGACAACTCATTACTAAATTTTCTCTATTAAGGGGTCTGAATTTATTATTCTCAGTGCAGTAAACATTTGCATACAAAATAACAACTTTTACTTGACGACTCGTTTTTTCTGTCACATAATATAATCCCTTGAACACGTTTGAAAAAATATTGACCAAAAGCGATTTTTCCTTCTAATTTCTGACCTATTCGATAATATATCGAACATCAAAATTCTACACAACGACACTTGCATGGTACTTTACAAATTCAATGATTTATTTTTTATCAGACAAATTTATAACGTATTGAAGTATTAATCAATTATGTTTATTCGTTTACATTCAACATATAAATGTTTATAATTTATCGAATTCAAAATTTTGACAATTAATACGCTGTAATGCATAGTACAATTTTATTATCGAAAGACGATAGAAGCTGCTTGCGTGCTGTACGTATATATATATATATATATATATATATATATATATATATATATATATATATATACATATATATATATGTTATATCAGTTATGTAA
Source organism: Dermolepida albohirtum (assembly GCA_031893035.1). Lineage (NCBI taxonomy): Eukaryota > Metazoa > Arthropoda > Insecta > Coleoptera > Scarabaeidae > Dermolepida > Dermolepida albohirtum. Next base: position 508,437 of record JAVIWB010005640.1, read on the forward strand.
TGTACGTGATTCATATGTAAAAAAACTGCATAACAAATAAAATGACATTAAAACGCAATAAATAAGGAAAGTAACTTTGTTAATAAACTATCCAAGTAGAAATAATGGTAGAAATATCGTCTCTATATTTAAGAAAATGATTATAAGGAAATATAAGGAAACGGTGTATAATCATCTTACTGAATTCATATATTCATTATTATGGATGAAAACCAATATAACCGGGTCGTCAAAACCTTTAAAGCACATGTCAAAACAGACAATTTACTCTAAAAATGCTCCACGTTAATATACCTACGCTACTCAAAAGGGTATCTATACTGCAAAGTAAATTATTTTCAGTAAAATACGAAGTTTCTCTGAACCTAAATGTGAATTTTAATACCTTACTCCATAGAAGACTTTCAATATTAAAAGCAATTGATACAAAGTTAAGGGCTCAAACGAGCTGTGTTCCTTTGACTGGCACTGTTTCATTCAAAATACGAAAGACTGCGTCATGAAAGATTTAATACAGGCATGGAATGTTACCTCTTCGTCTCTACCAGTTTCGCACTTTATTTTAAAATTGATCTTACTTGACGACTTAATTTGAAAAGAAGGAACAACGATACACAGAAATATTTATGTACATATGTCTCGTTTAATAAGCTATATATTTCCGGTTCTATTTTTCGATAAAAAGTTGCTTTCTATTGCGTCTCAAACAAGAAATGTAAAGGTGCTCATTTAATTGATTGGAGAAAATTCCAGAATTTTTTGTATGTTACGATTTAGCTTAAATTGGGAAATATATGTTTTAACCTTGTGATTTTATTATTTTAAACCTTCTTCGATAAAAATTTTCTATATTATTGCATATATTCAAAACGACGTACTAAATGCTCTTGTAGAAATAACTCTGTATGTATAGCAGCGTTTCTCAATCTTTTAATATTCGCGTCACCCCCCCCCCTCTCTCCTATACGGTAGTTTTCTATTGAAATCGTGCTGAAATTGTATTAGTTTCTATTTGAATGTGTTTTGACGCTAAAGCCACGTGCCGTAAAACCATTACCACGAAGGAAAAAATTTACTGCATTGATAAAATCAAAATCAGTGTCTTCCTATCGCTGTCTACTATGTTCTCCATATCTGAAATCCTCACGGCTTCAAAATAAGTTCCATTTATCTCAAACATTCTTCTGTCGTGACCGCGACCCATTTATATATAGAGTGTAATAAATACTGCACCTCGTTCGATCCCAGCCAGTCTCAGACGAATTGAGCCTCAATGGTGTATTTTGTAATTTACAAGTTGACAGTAATTGTATTCCAGTAGCAGTAAATTTATATAGAATTATAGATAAATTTTCAAGTGAGCGTAAGCGAAAATTAGATGATAGTGAAAAATCAAGAAAATATTGTGAAAAATACTTGATTTTTGGGTTTACCAGCACTGAAGTAAATGAAGGAAGAAGGCCCTATGTGTCATTTGCTCAAGAATTTTAGCTGCAGACAGCATGAAACCTAATAAACATAAACGACATTTGGAAACATAGTGAATACGTTAACAAACCACGAAAACACTTCGAATTAAAATTAAAATCATCCGAAAACCAAAAATACTTTTCCAAAAAGCTTTACTTGCCTCTTATAAAGTTTCATATAAAATCGCTAAATGTTAAAATCCTCACACCATTGGTGAAGAACTAACTCTGCCAGCTGCAATTGAAATTGTAGAAACTATGATTAATTTTGTCAAACAATTGCAGTCCATACCCCTATCAAATGATACTGTTGCCCGTTGAATTAGTGATATAGCTGAAGATGTAAAGCAACAGTTTTTCAGGAAGTTGGGTAACAAAATGTTTACAATTCAACTTGAGGAGGAAACAGATAGCAATAAAAGTACCCACTAAATTGCTTATGTTCGTTTAACTGATGGTATGTCAGCAGTAGAATGACTACTTTTCTGTTAGCCAATAGAACTCAGAGCAATATCATATATATATTTAATAATATATTAAATGATTTTATGAACGAGGTGAACGTAGAGCGAAAAAATTTCTTCGGAATATACACCAATGGTGCTTGTACATACAATGGCTGGAGACTTTGAAACAAAAATCTCCGCAGTGTGTCTAGACAGATTGTATGTTTCACAAAGAAACTCTCACTTCAAAAAGAAATAAGTTCTGGTCCGAATATTGTGTTTTTCGACTGTTGTTACCATGATAAATTATATCAAAACGAGACCCGTTAAATCAAGAAAATTTGCTGCATTTTGTATTGACATGGATGCAGTACATTCAGCGTTGCATCATGTGTTTATGAACTATGAGACAAAATTGCCATTTTTCTAGAAGAATAAAGCAGACCGGGAGCCGAGAAATTTCGAGACGATTTATTTGTGATGAAATTGGTCGACATATTCAAAAAATTAGATATCTCAAATCTTTAACTCCGAGGAGCAAACGCACATATCTTGGATACGAATGATACAATTAACGCTTTTTGTAGAAAATTGGAATTGTGGAACAGAAATATCAAGCAATAAAACCTAGAAATGTTTGTAATTATGGATGAATTTGTTAAAATTTACAAGACCGAAGAGCAAGACAAAAGTTCATAGTAAGTTATGAGTGGATTAGTGACCCATTTCAGAATACTCCCAAAAGTCTCACAACTACCGAACAAGAAATCTTCATTGACTTCGTGACAAATAGCGAAATGAAAAGCCAATTTAGGCAGGGATGGATGATGAATTTTCTGCATTGAAAACAAGAGCATTTCATATAACGTACTATATTACCATTTTCAACATCCTACCTTTGCGAAACCGGACTTTGTACGGTGTTTTTAAAACAAAATACAGATCTCAATTAAAACCTTCTTTCAAAAAACTTTGCTCTGCAAGACAGGCCCAATGAAGTCACTGATAATTATTAAACTTGTTCGTAATTTATATCAGAATGTACTTTATTGATATTCTTTCACTAAATGAAATAATTTTCCAAAAAAAATATTTAAACTTATTTTTTCAATATATTCGCCCCTTCCCCCCAGCTAGTGTTATCGCATTTTCCTAGGGGGCGCGTTCCACAGGTTGTGAATCAGTGATGTATGGCTACATCATCAATAATACTATTAAAACTTCAACTATTTCCTCAAAATATAAAATATTATTCTCATAAATTCCAATAGAAAACATACATGACAAGCTAGCGCAAAAACGCATTAAACCAAAATTTGGAATTGCCAACTGTAAGCATAAGAAAAATATAGGAGACATATAATCGAATAGACAACTGTTTCATTGGTCGTGCTATACTCCAAGAGTAGTGGAGATAATGTCAACGCGACACACGAACAAATTTTGGGTGTAATAAGGTAGGTATCTCGGTGCACCCAGATATTACAGATAGAATTATGAAAATTCGATACTGGAGACGGCGGTTATTGTTTTGTTCGGTCGTCTCGATTATTTATGTACTTTGTGTTCAGCGTCTCGAGCCGTAATTTTCAAATGTAATAAAACAGAGGACGGTGGGAGAGAACTAACGTTGAAATGAGATATCCATAAATATCGGTATTTAAATTGATTTTGCGAATTCACAAACCTCTTCAGATATCTTCTTCTATAGAAAGAAAATACTTCTAAAAGAAAATGATAGAACATTGGATTAAATGATTTTTCATTTCATATGCCGGAATAGCCCAGTAATAAAAGCATTTAAGGTTGAAACTAGTTTTCAAGAGAAGTTCAACGATTTGAACCACTTTAAAAGGGGTACGATTTTTAAATCAATTCTAGGAGATAGTCGGTACCTCTTCCGGCACCCTTCAGTGTTGAGAAGAAATAACCACTTTACGCACACCAAATATACATTCTCGCTCTTGTGGTCGGAAGGTCAGTTAAATACTCACCACAAGATAAAAAAGTTTGTTGATCGTAACATTTAATTTATTTGATATTGTTAAGAGATCTATGCGGGCAGTATGCACGTTAGCACAAATTAAAAAATACCTGAACGTTCGAGAAAGTGCGCGTTCTAGAAGCGTGTATATGGTATAAACAATCTGGTTCACATGTCGAGTGAATAGTGAAAATTGTAGTAAACAGTGTTAATCAAGATATTTGTAAATGTGTTTTGAGATTAATCACTAGAATTATATGTAAATGCGAGTTACTTAGTTGCATTATTGTTAATAAAAGTTGAGGAAGACATTTCAGTTATTTCAACAATTGTTACTCTATGAATTACAGATCTGCCCCACATTATAAATATTCAAGAAAATAAATTCATGTATTAAGGTCATTACCTTAAAGATGTATTACCTTTTCCTAGTTTGATAGAAGCTGACAAATTCTATTTGAATAGAACGCTTCGAATTGAATTGAAAAAAGTTGAAAAATCTTTAAACTTTTGCCTTACTCTATTCATTTTGAAACTACTTATTATTCAAACGTCAATAAATGGTGATAATTGGTCTGAGAAACATAAGCAGAGTACCGAGGTACCGAGAGAAGGATAATGCAAGCCTCTCATTCTAGTTGAATTTGATGGAGCCTGTGGTTGATTGACTTGATCAATGAGGTTGATATATAACCCCTTTCCACAATTAACTATTTGTAAATTCTGTATACGCATTTCGACAACCAAGTTGTCATCATCAGCAGATAATTTCAAAGTGTCGCACCTGGTAAAACACGGCGAAAAAATTGTACGAAAAAATAAACTCCGTACGCGATCCGCACCGTTGAAAACCAAGATGTGCACTGTGTCTCGACACAATGCGATGAAAGAACAGTCTATATTATGGATAGAAACTGCTTTCAGAGGAAATTGATACCTATATTATAAGGAGTCCCAATCAACTCTCGTATACTTTTGTACATTATTAAGAAATAAATGTTATTATTATAGTTTAAGAAAAAATCGGATATAACTATCTTTCATGTCTATATCTTATTAAAACATTTTTCTTACTTAGATTTATGGGATATGATTGGCCAAAAAAAAGAATTGTTTGGCATATATCGAAGTTGTTTCAATGTCATACTTATTGTTTAATTAAGTAGTTTTTATATTTGTGAATTTATGCAAATATTGTTTTATTTATTGACAACAGAAAGTGTCAGGTAGAAAAAAAATATACAACATATCCTTTTGTGTTTAAGTTCAACAGAGGGGTTAATGCATCGAAAGTCGTAGAACCATTTATGCTGTTTACGGAGAAAAAATAATTGTGGAGATTATAGCACGGAAATAACTTTTTCGATTTAAAGAATCTTCTTTAATAACGTTGTCCCGCTTCAAAATCGTTTTGGCATGATTACTATCTTCCAAATCACCAGATTTCTTCAGGCGTAGAATAAAAAAATTGTTTTGTTTATTAAAAAATTAAGAAATTTTCAGTTCGTTAAAAACAAACTTGCATCAACCTGATTGTTTTGTCATATACTTTTTAAAAAAACAAATTCGTGTTATTCAAATAACCATTACAACATTTAATTACATTTAATACAAGGTATTTATTACATTATGTGAGGCAAAAATCATATAAAAGTACTTTCTATAATAATGTTTAGACATTGATTAATTTTTTGACATATTCACGTCGTCGTAGTCTCAAAATCACATTATGCTTTTAATAGCTTATTTTAGATTGACACTTGCAGTAGCATTAAGTAATTCAAACTCCGCTTTAACGTGTAACTGACACGAAATCTTACTGCCGTTGGGACTCCTCTACCATTTTCTCTTTGCCGACAATTCCGACAAAGTTATGCAAGCTCCATCGTATTACCATCTACGGCGAGATGTAGACGTCTTAATCGGATCGACGGATAGGTTGTAAAGAGTTGAGGCCACGTAATGAATAGTCCCGGATATACGTAGAATCTTTTAGATGTTCTTTTTTCATGATATGAACGCGTTCTAGAAATGAAAAGGTATTCTCTAAAAGACTAATGAATGCGAACCGATCAGTGTATTGAACGGCGTGCAATGCATTGTGTGCAACAGTATCGATGGGTTTGAGAGATTGCTTCTGTGAAGCGGGAAATGATTTAGTATGAAAACGGTTCTGAGAGTAAATGTACAAAGCGCGTTTCGAAGGGAATATTAAATTACTCTATTAAATTCCTATTATAAAATAATCAAAGTAAATTGAGTAACTATGAAGTTTATGCATTGAAGTTTTGGAATCTACCAAGAAATTGAATTCTTAATAAAGGAAAATAGTTGGCTTGTCGAATATAGCTTTACGGCAGTCGGGATATTGTAACTTTGCTAGTCACGATATCGCGAAGGTATAGAAACGAGAAAAAACAACAAATAAATATTTCGCCTTTATGTGAAACAAGAAATCATAAAGCAATATAAAAATACTAAATCAAAGTCGTTGTATAATAAAATTCGTAATATAGCGATTTAATAGTAAAAATAATTATGAAAATTATTTCCGAAAAGAACTACTGCCGAAACTAACTAAACAAAACAAAAGAACAATAATAAACGTTATAAGACAAACAATGAAAAATCGCTGCTTCAAAAATATCCACAATGGTTAAGTAAACAAGTATTAGATATATCGAAAGGTTTTGTCATATTTTTAAATAAAACGATTGTATGTTTGGAAAATATTTATTTCAAAAATATTGCGCCAATGCATTGTTCATTATTTTGTATAACAGTCGTCCATCTTTCAGACAACCAACATTTCTTTCCGAAAACTCGAAAACAAGATCACTTGAATCTAATTTTAGATATGAAAATTTTCTTCTTTCGTAAAATTTTGCCACGATTTGGAAGGGTGCAAAGTCTAAGACGTTAAGGCGGCTGATTGCTCAGTGATGAGTCAGTAATTCATCGCGCCCGGAGTCTCGGATTCGAATCCAATCGCCTGCTATTCGGGAAGGTTTTTCGTGGTTTCTCGTTTAGGGGATATAGCCCTAAGAGTACGCACCTAACTCATTATAGCTCCCTGTACAAAATTGTCCGAATATTTCAGTAAACTAAAAAGCAAAAAAAAATACAAAATTAACGATCATGTTTATTAATAACTAGAAACACAAACACAGTTAATAACTAGTACATCTCATATTTTTTTAACATATGTAATTTGCGTACTCTTAAGGATAATCTTCTTAAGAATGCTCAGAGGGCACCTTAAGAGTGCGCATCACATAATATCTGACATTTCTTTTTTTTTAATGAAGTATTAAGCATTTAGGAGCATAAATCACACAGGTACAATCGTTTAGAATAATTCGTACATGATTCATGCCACCATTTTTGACATATGTGGCACTAAATCCAATCTTCAGTCGGAGGATCTTCAAATATTTCTTCGCATGCCAGACAAAATATTTCTTCTATAACTTTTTCGTCATTTTCATTTCTAATTCTTGTCTTCTTAGAAACCGAAGATTCTTTTTCAGCTGCAGGTTTTTGTCTTTTCACTTTTCTCTTCGAAGTTTTATTCGGAGTATAGTCCAATTGACTTTCGCTCTTTGAATGAATTGATAACTTAACAATTTTTTCATTACTTGAATCTTTAAACACTCTTCTCTTGGTATTTCTTACTTTTGTTTTAGTTTTTCCTGCAGATTCATGTTCATGCAATTCTGCTCCTTCCAATTTTTTTTTAAATGAGGTACTTGTAAGAATTTCAGATTTCTGATGATATTTTCGTTGTGTCTGTTGCCTGTCTATTTTAGGATATGGTCTCATTTCTGTTGGAGTGACTAAAGTTGATGTTTCACCTTCTTTCTTTTCTTCTACTTATTCCGGAGTCTTTCTACCGGGCGCATGATTAGGCAATTCATCATAAACCATATCTTTTAAGTTAGTTATGTTAGTCAGAATGGGTGGATCTAAAACTGATAAGTTCCAGTATTTTCATCAAAGGTTTCAAAAACGATATTGCCTAGACTAATTTCACCTTCGCCACGATTGCTTTCGTCTTGAATTGCTTCATCCTACTCTGTATTTTTGCAATTTCATTTTCTGCATTCGCTGGAATTTCCATATCAGTTCCACTTTTCGCTTCCGGTCTATCACTTACTAAGCAAGGAGCAAAATCTGTATCTTTAAAAATCTCAGGATTATAAGGATAAATACCGGTTTCAGAAAAAGAAAGGGCGGCTTTTTCAATATTGGATACTTTATAATATGCTTGTTTAAATAGTTCTGCCACTTCCACTTGTGTAACAACTCGTCCTAGATGATTAACTAACCAGCTGTCACAGGCTTGACTATAGGCAGTCTTTAGCGGTCCAAAGTAACCCCTGTCCAGCGGTTGTACAATAATTTATGACTTGAGTGAGGAGGAATAGAGAAGAGATATATGAAATTGTCTCTGCAATACTAGTCCTATAAGAAGCATGATTGTCAAAAAATAATACTACAAGAGTTTCAGCAGTTGGCCGAACATTCTCTTTGAACTGTTTTATCCATTCTAAGAAGAGATCTCCATTTATAAAGCCAGAATAACATATTAGTTTTAATGTGTTTGATGGAGCATAATTGTATAGATCTCCCCTATAATGCTTTTTTGGAAAAATAAGCGCAGTAGGAATATATGTTCCACTAGTGCTTAAGCAGAATACGGCAATTATAAGTTGGCCCCTCTCCGCACTGGCAACTTCTCCTTCTTATTACATATGACCAATATGTAATATCAACCATCTTCCTTTTACACTAGGATTTTTCAAACCTGTTGACAGACCCATTGAAAGCTTGCTGTGCACATTTAATGCTTTCATCGATCCAAATTTTTGATGTTGTATGGCCTTCATTTCATCGAGAAAATAAATTGTTCTACTTTCCGTTCAAAATTGCTTTATTCTAGACAAGTATTGTCTTCTCCATATAATTATTTCATCTTCCTCCTTTAAGTAGCAATTCCTAGCTCGCTTATAGCTAAAAGTAAAGGTAGACTACAATTACATATACTAATATATTAAATATCTTACTGAAAATTTAATCTCTTTCGATAGCATATATAATGTCTGTCTTGAAAACTTTGGCATGTAATCATTGCTATTTACTTCTGCCAAAATTTTATTTAATGTAGTAATCTCATTTTTAAAGAAAAATAAGATTCCATCTTATCAATGCTTTCGTGTTCGTCATCTGCACGATCTAATACAACTCTCATTCTTTTATAAGACTTTGGTTCTTGAAATTCTTGTTTAGTGTGCTCTTCTGCGCAATCCTGCTGATACTTCTGAAAATAACACTTTTAATAAATATAAGCATTTAATTTAATTCTATAACAATGCTACCAACTGTTTCGGCAGTTGTCTGAACAGGTTGTGCCTTGGTGTGGTACTGCAGTTTATATATTTTGAATATATTCAATATCGATTACTCATCAGTCACGTTAAAACGGCTTCCCTTCCTCTTTCTAATGATGACTCCGCCATCCTTATGTAACAAATGCACGTTCTCTAAAACTATATGAAATTATCCTTCTACGAAATTTAGATGTTTTACTTTACTTCTTATCAACACCTTTCTATACTTTTCAATGTTTTGAGAAAGACAATTACAAAATATAAACGCTGGTAATAATCAAATAAAGAAATAATGACAGAAACTATAATATAACCTCAAACTTGTTCAAAATAAACTCAACTGTATTTAGCGAATGAGAAATCGATCACGTACTGAACACGCATATTTATTAGTCTATTTGTTTAAGATGTAGAGTATGTCGCTTAGAGTATTACTCGCTAATATAATTTTCGCTCTATCTCAATCAGCGCCAGATGGAGACAATTCAGAGGAAATTAGTAAAATTTCTGATTTTAGGATCGACCATATTTATCCTCAAAGAAATGCTGACCACTGGCTTCTTCTTTCACGCTTTTGAATTCCATCTCTTCAGTTTCAAGAATAGGAACAAGGCATCAAGTACCATTTTACTTACCATTCCCCAAAACAAAGATTTTTCTAAATTTTCCCCTGTATATTATTAAACGTCATTTCAATAAAATCAATAAGAGCTGTGAAATATGTAAATTACAGTACTCTGGGATTCTATATACAGTTGTTCATCTTAGGTATTATATATTTTTATTGTCCTACAATTGGAGTACTAATTCTCTTGAGAAATAAAGCAATATTATTATTATTAAAATGATAAAAAATTTTAACTACAAAGGTTGTAACCTTAATAATCGAAAATTATTTTCTACTGAAATGCCAACTTAATCAATCGTTTTTAATATATTTTATTTTTAATTGTGATTCCGTTTGTCAAAGAAATACGCACACCTTAATATTTGTGGTGGAACAAAATAAAATATAATTTTGTATGTTTGTTATTTTAATTATTTCTTTATTCAAGACCAACAGAACTCCAAAGTAGTTCAAATAAATATACAAAAGGCAAACAAAGGAATATCATTCGAAATACAAATATGCAAATATAATCATAATATATAATAATAAACGCAAATATGAAATTACAAAAATATATAGTTGTACCCACATAAACAAAATACTATTAAATAATATTTTCTTCATTGGATAACTTAAAACCACATAATTTTATTTTATTCTTTAAATCTTTAACTATGTATTATACATAGATACAAGAAGTATTTAAATTCAAAAATATTCAATCCAAAACTAAATTAATCACACGGATTGCTTTATATCATAGCAATAAAATCAATAATAACTCTTGCATCATACTTATACGTTCAACTACATCGATACAAAGCGATCATAACTTCTGCTTGATCAAAGAAAACGCACACAAGAGGTTGTAAATTTCGGTATATTGTTCAGTGTTTCTGTCAGCGAAAGCATACTACACGCCACGCTTTCGAACTTTTTACGACCTAACTGTGTACATATATTTCGTTTTCGGTCGTTCCGGCATTTCGAGAAATACCTCCTTCAAATTTTACGACTTCATAAACAAAAAACATTAGTAAAGAACGTCTTGATAATACAAATTCACTGCCACGCCAATATAAACAATAATGGCGCTATATAGCGTGCCATTAAAATGTATTTTCGTTGCTTTCGGTTAGAAATAAATATAATGACAGGAAGAAATTTCAACAAAAGTGTTTTAAGAAGGGTTTGAAAAATATTTTTTTGATATAATTTCTATCGTTACCTAATTTGGTATTTTTTAAATATTATTTATTTGAGTGATTTGCGAAGTAAGTCATCACATGAGTAAAATCTTATTTTAAGTGATTACGACATGACGATTAACAGATTTTTTTTACACTTACACTTACAAGGTCATATATTCACATGCAAACTGTTCCACTTTTAGAAAATACACGTGAATCGTTTCCAGACTTTTGTCTTCAGGAAATTTTGTTCTCTAACATGTTTTTTTGAAATAAATAATAAATTATATTAAAATAATATTTTAAACAGTCTAATATTAATAACAAATGAATTTTTAATTTGGAAGAAGAATTATTCTAAGAGCTAACAGCTTTGGTTTTATAAACTGATCAAAATTAGGGAACCGCACGATTTATAAAGGACCATATGAATAAATATAAGATATAATCGCCACTATCTAAAAGCATCTGTCGACAGAATTGTTTTACCACACAAGAAAGGAGGAGACATTCCACCATAGCATAACAAGTAGATATCTTTCTGCAAAGGTACATCATTTATTAAACATGCAGTAGTAACAGCCGATTTCACAATTGGGCTTAATCGAAATCGAACGTCTAACGATGTATTCGACACAAAAAGGAGATAGTTAGGTCGGAAAAGCACTACATGATAGATATTACTAAAGATGGAACGTTTTTATTTATAGCTATATCGCGTAATTGTACATTAGTTCACTCAAGTTTCTCCAAAGTGTCAACTGTACATAGGTGAGCGAAATTGTTACAAAAAGAAAAACATAAGTAATAAATAATATTTCGTTTTCTAAATTTTCTCTGTGACCCGTTCCTTCTATGTGCATTTGAAAATCCAAAATCGTAGGTTAGTTTGCATTGTAAGCATCACTTTTAGCGAAACAGCCCCAATATATCAAATCAGGATACCGATGTATGTATATATTTAATAATTTGATGTATCCCTTGTAAACTGTGTTTACATTTACGTAGCATTTTTCTTCACCCGTGTCCTATTGGCCGAACTAGCTATAAAAGGTCTAAAAACAACTCAACTGAACTAATACACAATTGCGCAATATAGCCGTAACTGAAATCATCCCGCCCAACACCAGTCGAACTCGTACCATGCGCCAACAGGACTATCCATCTCTAAATATTACAGAGAGTTCCCTGGCCAGTATGTTGATATAACTTCGTCACATTTATAACTATTTAGGGTGACCTATTTGCTGAAACGCATATGTTCGTATATGATATCCAAAACGAAATTTGAATCTATATTAAGTACATTATCAAAGATCCTAACGTGACGGCAAATAAATAGAAATGTGGAGAAACTGTAGAAGCATTAACTGGTTTAATTTCTGGATACAAAATAAGATACAAGCTGAATACTTAAGAAGGCATAATAAAACAACCAAAATTATACACCTGAAACTCTTAAAATTATGTAATATACCAAAAGAGAATGAAGGAGCCAGTCGCAGAATAAAGGTATCAGAATCTACATAATATAATTACAATACTTAGTAAAAACAGCGGTCAAGAACAGTCTATTTGATTTTGTTGTACCACTAACTAGTAACATGCACAAGACCTATATAAATTACTATTCTGATTTAGTACTGAATCTAAAAAGACAATGTAATGTCCTTAACACTGAGATTATTTCTATAGTAATATCGGCTATAGACCTATAATTTAAAACAAAGCCTTGAAAAAGTTACTTTCGAAGCTAACAATAACATAAGTGACACCTAATGTAAAAATATTATATAATAGTTACAAACACTTGATCAGATGCAACACAAATATGGCATAGAAACTGATTTACTGAACTGGAATAATAACAATGATAATAACTACCACCCTCCTCTTTCCTTCCTTGATCCTTCCATTTCTCTTTGGAACACATGATCCTAAAAAACTTTTTGAAACAATCAACAAAACTTCAACGTGAAGTAATTATTTCGGTTACCTCATCTACACTTATCCATATGTATGTAATGTATGTATGTTCGTGGGTTGTCGAATTTTTCCCATAATTAATTATTAATAATACCCTCCGTTTTCATTTATTCTTACTTGTAAATGTGAAGATTAGAAATACATTTGTCCACAATCTGCTTAAGACGTCTTTATATTAATATAAAACACCAATTATCTATCACTTCTTTTCAGTCTGAATACGCTAAAGTCAAAAGATGTTGCACAATACTAAATAAGACTTCATTATTGTTGAAAACTTCTCTTGAACATAAAATTCAGCCTGTGGCGACTTGAAAACATTTAACTTAAAATTGCATCGTATGTATATTAAACGCCGTCCTCGACGAAAATTACTTGTTTCCGAGATCTTATTTGCACACGAATCCGTATTGCAAAATATTTACTTAAACTTATTTAGGTTTCGGTTAGATTTAATATATGTCGCCATAATAAAAATTGTTTATTTAGATATAATGAGATTTGTATTTAAAGTAAATCTTCACGAAGTTGAAAATAAAATTAAGACGCATATATTAAAATTTTCAGCATTGTTTTGTTTCAGTTGTTTAATAAATTCCTATATAATCACGAATTCCAGAAAAGATAATAAATATTAAACAAATTAGTTCATAAAATCATTCTTCCTGAAATGAACTCCGTCATTTAGCACCATCTAATATAAGAATTAAATATTACATTGCTTTAGTAAATGGGAACGTCGAACTAAAAAACAGCTATCTTAAAATATTTCCGTTTTTAAGTAAATAATTGTTTGTATGTCGTCGCGCCATCTATATATTTTCAAAATTTTTTGTCAATTAACTCAACATGTGCAATATTTTGCACTCTTTTTATCTTAAACGATCCACGTTTCGAATCGACTATATCAATCACACTAAATGTCTGCATAAATTTATTAAAATAAAATCGAAAAACTTATTCTGGAATTTATACTAAACGATAAACAAATACGTAACTTCAGAAAGTAAAAAATATACGATTTATCTGTGTTAAAGATGTATTGTGGACTATTCAATTACAGATCGCTATTTTGAACCGAGTCATTTCAACGGCAAAATAACTTAATAGATGGCAATACTCTACATTTTAACATCCAACATTATAATATGGATGATTTTTTCCAGTTAATTAAAGTAAATGATTATTGATTAGTATGTATCTTTTGTAATCTAATATTTGTAAACACTTAATTTTGAACTTTTGTTTTACTCTTATTCAGTGCTCGTAGAATAATTTTAACAATTAAAGTTACAAATTACTGATTAGTACGTATGTATTTAATTTTTGTAATATGTAACAGGCGGCGCAAAAAAGTAAATTCATAATTTGAATTGACTGCCATTTTTGGAGATGGCGCTAATTGTTACTGTGCTTTGACATTTATGATGTAGATATATAGAGAATTAGTTGTCAGCATGTTACGGAGCGATATACAATTTAAGAATGTGGAATTATTGTTATTGATAATTTGACAAATTTTCAGTATGTTGTTTTAGCGCATCGTAAATTTCGTCGTCGTGTTCTATGTGCTCGAACAATTAAGCGTTTGGCTGAGCGCCTCGTTCAAACTGGGTCCTCTACAGATGTCGCAAGAGGTGGTCTCTCGTTTACCACAATAAATCACGAACCTTGTAAGTTTTAAAAACTAACATTGAAGAAGAAATCGCCAATTTGGAGCCAAATGCTGTACGAGCAACAATTCAAAATATCGTAAAACGAGCGCAATTATGCATCAACTCGGGAGGTGCTCATTTGAGCGATATAATTTTTTCCAATTAATGTCATCAATTTCACACTTTAAATAAACTTTTTATGAAAACAGCTCTTTTTTATCATTTATAACAAAATGGCAGCCAGTTCAAATTATGACATTACTTTTGCGCCACCCGTTAGGTTGAATGGCATAATGTACACAAATACAACATTTAAATACATGCTCACTATTCATTAGCAATAATTTACTACAAATTAGTAAGCGTCTTATCACCTACTTTAATGCATATTAAGCTTATATTTCATATGTTCACAGGGTTCATCACAAATTTCAAAATTTATTGTTTACAAGCAATTATGTTTAAGAAGCTTATCAGTCTTAATGATAGAATTTTATAACCAATAAATGCAAACTTCATTCCGCATTGTCTTTACTCATTCCTTGTTGTAATGTCTCGATGATTTACCTAGTCGATTTTAAATCATTTGTATCCAAACTAATTATATTTTCCACTGCAATATAGTCATCTTGGGTGTTACAAACCTCAAATAATGCAGTTTTTTGACTCTGAATGCACTTTCCTTTATATGATTATGAACATGAGTAAGGCTTGCATATGTCAACCTCTTACAGTATAGTAAATAGCAGTAAACTATATCTTAAAACTACCGAAACTGTAAGAATGCAAAAGGGAATAAATCTAGCAACGGTCAAAATATTTATGAAAGTATTTATGTCTAATGACGTTGAGAAATGCATGATCAACACGACTAGGATTGCAAACGTTTCAGGGATCTTTTTAAAATATCGATGTATCGCTCATATACAATATTTTGACATCGATATCTGTGCATCGATACGTGTTATTTAAGAGCGATATTTTTACATCGTTCATCGTAATTATTGGACACAAATTGATAATTGAATAATTAGTTGCAGATCATTTAAAATATTATATGATTTGTGAACATTATAGTAACGAAGATTGGACGATAAGTTTGTAGTTAAGTAGTTTTTTATTTTTAATAATACCATGTGATTCGAAATGCTGTTTTCCGCAAATTACATTTCAAAACTATATTTCAATTTAGAACATGAAGGTAGTCACACTGAAATTTTGTTGAGTTAGTTACTTTTTTGATAATACCATTCGTTATAGTTTATTATATATTTAAATTAATTAAATGAATAAGTTTTGTATATACATACCAGGGGTTGCGATCATTTATAGCCAACACGGGAACAAAATTAGCGCCTCTTGCATGTATACCTGGAACTAAAATTGTAAATATTGGTAAGTAATGATCTACTATACCGACCGAAAAAATATAATAATTTTAAATAGCAAGAACATCTGACCGTGCTCACGTGCACGCCATATCGCCATCTTCATTTTGACTCTTGTTTGGAGCTGTTCGGAGCCATCTTGGAGCGAAGTGATTTAAGTGTTAATTGTAATTTTTTTAATTTTGTTTTCGTGTGATTCAATTCAATTGCTGAACTTTAAAATGTATTGCAGTGATTACACTTATTGCAAGAAATGTTGCGTAGTGAGTTGTGAAGATAAAATATCACCAAGGTAACCAGGTTTATATCAAACACATGTGCCACAATGTGAATATTTAAATTTGTTGTCATGGTTTTAGGCATCGATTTCCGATAAAAAATAAGGCGGCGTTAAAGATATGGTTGGAGAGAGTGGGAAATAATGTTTTGCTAACTTACGATACAAAGACTTTGTTTAATATCTGTTTTGTCTGTTCTTCCCATTTTATCCGGGAATGTCAAAATGGAAGAAACTTGGCACGGAGATCATTACCAACAATAAATCTACCTGGTAAGTTATACAAACATATTTGGCTACCTATGGGTAATCACGACTTTCAAATATTATAGGATTTTCTGAAGAGCCTTCCGTTAGGAATTCATTTTTGGAGATAGTGGAAGAGCACAATAAGAATTTAAGTAAGTGGTGTACATAATACTTTAAAACGAAATTATTATTACTATTGAAAAATAGCAACTACAATATTTATAATTATATGCACATATATAGATTTACCTGAAACAGTTGGCCAGATGGAGGTTGTTACATCACGAATAGAGCAACCGCACTGTTCTGATATAGGTATTATTAAATTGTGTAAAACAGTTTTAGTTTCAAAATATGCTTAATTAACTTTTGCATTTTGTACATGTACGAAATGTTCTAAGCAATCAGTTGGTTGTTCCAATATTTATAAAAAGGAGTCGTGTACATGCGTATTAGTTTGTTATAATTTATACTTGTACAACTACTTATGTATATACTCTCTTATAACTCAATGTATGTAAAATACATTCATTTTCGTAGTCTATTATTGTACAAGTATTTATGTATGTAATTACATTTTTGATTATGTAATTTTACGGCTTTCTTATAACCCAATGTATGTAAAATGACATTAATTTTTGTGATCTATTATTACCATATAGATACATCCATATTGTTGTGTAATATAGACAGTTTTACTTGAAATATTGGCTTTATTTACTTTTCCAGAATTTCATTATACTTCATACAACAACAATCAGTTGTTCCGATTTTTATTAAAAGAAGTCGTATGCGTGCTTATACCGCAACGTACTACTTTTAATAAAAATCGTAACACCGAATTATGTGCAAATTAATATATCTAAGAAACACTATGATCCATTTAAATATCGCGCGTCTAGTTTTAGTCCCCGGTATACAAGTAAGAGGGCGCAGAACATTGTTCCATCTCCACTTACACGTGATACCATTCTATTCGGTTATTCTATGATACATACCTTGTCTCAGAATAAGAAGCAGAGACACAAATATTGCGCCAAAGTAATACATATTTTTTAGAGATTTGGTTCTTGAACAGACAAATTTAATATGGATAAATGAATGCCAGATATCCGCCATTTTTCATAACCTGTAAAGGTTTCATTACATTTTTGCATTGTTTTACTATATTTTTCTGTATTATTTAATAAAATCTGTATTTTAAGTAGAAAAATAAAATGAGTGATCACCAAGGTTCTAGCAAACAGTACTACCACCTGAATGTGAACGATTAGGACACCTGACGCACGAGGAAAAACAAATAGTTTTGAATATATGTGTATAAAATGTTAACTCTGCATATTCCACCAATGGGATCGACAGCAATTGTAACGAATATCTCTGAAACGCTAAGTTGTAGGTATTACTTCTATAACAATATATTATAAGGAATGTATTGTAGGGCTGGCCAAATCAACTGTATATCGAGTTATTCAAGAATATAAACAGACAAGTGAAGTCAGCCCTCTTAAAGAACGAGTAGCAGGCATTGAAGGCTTCTAGAATTTGATGATTCTGTCAAAAATACTGTACGGCGGATGGTGCATAGTTTCTTTTTAAAAACGAACATCAAACACTTAATAAAATATTGGGAAAAATAACTAGAGATGAGTCCATACCAAAAATGAGTCGAGCAACTCTACACAAATTCTTGAAACTCATTAATTTCAAGTAAGTGTTAATGAAAAATTGTTCATGTTATAACGTATTCATATTTAATTTATATTTCAAATATGTAAAGCAGAACAAGAAGAATATGCTAATAGAAAAGGATGAAGTTATCAGATGGGGAAGAAAATATTTGATAACAATACAACATTACAGAGATAAAGGTTGCCCAATATTTTACGTAGACGGAACACAGTTAAATGAGGAACACATAAGGGAAAAAGTTTGGATTGATGCAAGTATAGCAACTGCACGACAAGCTTTTGTTGTAGGATTATCCACAGGATTAAAAAGGATTTGTGGTGGATGGACTGTTGCTTTTTGAAAATAGAAAGCAACTGATTACCATGATGAAATGAGTGGTATTATTTTTGAGGAATGGTTTGAACAAGTATTGCCTAGGTTGCCAGATAATGCTGTTATCATAATGGACAATGGAAGAAAGCTGCTATCCAAGACTGGTTACGTTCCAAAAGTATTGAGTATAATGCAGAAATATTACGTGCTGAACTAGTGCATTTAGTACATCTCCATAAGAGAATATAATATATATGTAACTGATCAAATGGCAGCTGCTGCAAATAAAACTGTATTGAGGTTACCAGCATATCATTGTGAACTCAATCCAATTGAAATGATTTGGGCACAAATAAAAAGTGAAGTTGCTTCAAAAATACTACATTAAAAATGTCACATATTCGAGAACTTTTGGTGGAAGCAATTACAAACGTTACAATGGATATTTGGAAGAAATGTATTAACCATGTTAATAAAGTAGAAAAAAGAATGTGGAACTTAGATGGGTTAATGGATGATATTGTGGAACCGTTTAATTTGTGTTTGAAACAGGGACAGTGAACAGTAATCAAGCACAAGTGAATCGAATTAGTTGTACTGCTAAAGTTTCTATATTCATAATCTCTGTTGTATTTTTGATGGAGTTTTATAATAAATTTTACAGTAGTTTACATTTTGCCTTGAATTTCACAAATAAATTTGATATGAATATCAATAATTTGACGTACAAATAATGGGTGTTTTTTAAGCTGCATGAGAACTATCTATGTCGATAACTATGGTTTGACAGCTGATAATGTTGTTTGCTGTTCAGTAAGGTTTGGCAATTCATCATGAATCGCTTGACGCCAGAATCACGCTTCCAAATTGCGGAAATTTACTTTGAAAAAATAAATCTGTTCGCGAAGTTCATAGAGCACTTCGTCCATTTTACGGTCAACATAATCGACCTAGTGGGCAAGCAATTCGTGCAGTTATTGATCGTTTTCGCACTAATTTTACTCTTCTAGATTCAAAACTATCAACGAGACAAAGAAATATGCGTACCGACGAGAATATTGCTGCTGTAGCACGAAGTATTGAAAAAGACGCCGAAATATCGATTCGTCGTCATTCTCAACTTGGACTTTGTCCTTCGACTACGTGAAAAATTTTACGTGAAGATCTTGGCTTACGTGCCTATAAAATACAGCTCGTGCAAGAATTGAAGCCGAACGACCATCGTTTGCGTCGCATTTTTGCTGATTGGGCTCATTTGAAACTGGCCAAAGATGAGCATTTTTATCAAAGAATTGTGTTTAGTGACGAAGCTCATTTCTGGTTAAATGGCTCCCTCAATAAGCAAAATTGCCGTATTGGGAGCGAAGACAATACTCAAGCCATTAACGAATCCCAATTCATCCATTAAAAGTTGATTGTTTGTGCGGTTTACACGTTGGCGGCATCATTGCTCCTTATTTCTTTCGAAACGAGGAAGAAGCTGCTGTTACGGTGAAAGCGAGCGCTATCGAGCCATGCTGACTGAGTTTTTATTTACAAAAATTAATCAGCTAACTATCGACGACATTTGGTTCCAACAAGACGGCGCAACTTGCCATACAGCGCGCTTAACAATCGATTTATTGCAAAATCAATTTGGTGACAACTTTGTTTCCAGAAGTAGTACTGTTCACTGGCCTCCTCATTTTTGCGATTTAACTGGATTACTTTTTATGGGGCTATATTAAGTCATTCGTTTATGCCGACAAACCAGCAACTCTTGAAGCCTTGGAAGCCACCATTGACGCCACACAGCCAGATTTATTGGACAAAGTAGTCAAAAATTGGACTGACCGAATGGACCATGTAACTCGTAGCCGCGGCGGACATATACCGGAAATCATATTTAAAAAATAAATGCCATGAAATTATCTACCAGATTATAATAAAAAAAAATTCATTCCAACAAGCTCTTAAAAAAACACACATATATATATATATATATATATATATATATATATATATATTACTTTTCTATCGAAAAGAAAATTTCATGAAATATTTATTTTAATATTTAATCTTAATTTTGGATAGGTTGTATATAGTAATCCAAAAAGTAACGTTTTTACAATCATGCTTCCATTAAAATGAATTTGTCTTCATTTATTTTCATATAATAAAGAAAAAGATTAATAATATTGACAAACTACTACATTCACAACTGATTATTTTCATTTGTAAGCTGTGTTCCGCGTTTTAACGAAATATTTGAATCACTCCTTATTCTGAGAAATGGTATAGTTAATTTCAATAAAAAATACTAAACATTCTGGTTTTTCAGTTTATTTGATGTATAGTATTGTAATATAAATATAGAGTTTTAAAAAATGAAAACCTGAACGCGCATGATAAAATACGATATTTTTAATAATTTAGATACGCCACGGAATACGTTTATAACATTTAAAAAAGGCGGTAAATGCATGTCCTATCATTTTTCATACGAGCAGCAATGACAATCTTGAAACCGTGGCTAAATAAATAATTAAAAAGGTAAAAATAGGTTTTTTACCTTTTTGATTAATCTTTATGAATCTCTTTACCAACACCAACCATAGCCGAGCATTGACGTCAAAAAGTAAATGAATGTGTGTAGAAAGAGTTGATTTTCACGGGTGGGAGACAGAAAATTCTCTTTAAAATGACTAGATTGATTTTTTAAAATTATATGTATCTTATTTATTACTCTTACCTACACGCGTAAACGAATATAACAGAGGTCAATGGAATAAATATCCATTTCCTTAAAATTAAAAAAATTATAGCAGGTATTATATCCGTTGTGTCTAGCAAATGGATAAATAATAAACCCATAAAATACATTGATTGACTTATATTGTACTATGTCATTGTTCATATCGTGCGATCAATTTGTGACAACTGTTTCCAACACTTTACAAGACGGCACTAATATATTTACCCCTAGGAAAGGTATGTAGTAACTCCATCAGTACCTTTAATGCTTAAAATTATATTTAGGAGATACAATTACACAAAAAAGAAACCGACTGTTAAGCCAAACTGTTGTGTTGTTTCTTTACTTGCATGATGTTTCCTTTTTTGGTTAAATAAAAATATTAAAATCTCACTTATTTTCTATCCTTTTTTAACATCGATATATCGCTCTAAAATATCGATGTAATGTTATTACACATCGATTTTTCAAAACGATTTTGCCTCCTTACGAGTACACAAGTAAATATAAATAAATGGTGAAGTGCTATGTACGAAATCAGAAGTTAATGTAAGGAAAAACTAACATTGACGCGAGAAAACCCGCCTGGCGTCTTGCGCAGCAGTCCGGAAAAAAGTTGGAATACAAAGAAGCGCTATTATATTTTACTTGTTTTTAAATTCTATCTTATCATTATTAATAATGTGTCATTTATATCACTTTTTTGAATTTCTCTTTATTCATCAGAAGTACTTTACATTATACGTACTTTGCGCAATAGGCAAGGGCCTCGTAAAGATCTACAACTCGGAGCCTCGCAAGCGTTAAGTCCGCCATTCAAATGCAGGACGTAGAAATATACGCAAACCTATCTGAAATTAGTACAGTGAAGTTATTAAACACTATAATAATATTAAATTTTAATTCATTATTTTATATTTAAATTCTGTTCTAGAGAATAGCAATTTGATGTTAACAAATACATAATTATATATAATTTAAAGATTTTTAAATGATTAAAATTATTACAATTCCTGATTGAAAAAAAAATTTTGTAAAGGCAGTAATATTTGATTAAATTGTTAGGTACTAACTAGCTTGAGACAGCTAAATTCATTGCAAATAAAACAATTCAAAAATCTATTCTATGAAGAATAAACTGGCTTCTACAAAAAAACAGATTAAAGATTAATATTAAAAATTATCTCAATGCATATTTTTTAAAGAATATAATAAACACATGCATGATTCCATAAATCGTTTTAGAAAATTTAAAAAATGTATAGCATATTCTTAAAAGTATCGACAAAATGATGAAAATCAATGAAAATAACAAGAAAAATGCCTAATCATTTATAATGCTAAATAAGTTAAACATGTAAATTTGCAAAAAGTCATAATTCTCTAAATTTTACTCCTACCAAGCAAGATATATTTTTCTTATTAATTACATATGTTGAACGGATTCACAGTGGCGTACATGCTCGCCAGAAAGGCTGGATAGCTGCGATTATAGGTGTAATATTAACGTCATCGACATGAAGATATAGTAACAGCGTTATACAAAACGATAGCAAAATCGCTAATGTGAATCAAAAACAAGATAGATCAGAGTACAGAGTCTTGTGGGAGTTTTGTCAAAACAATTGACGATTTATTACCTTGGCAGTATTTTGCAGCCGATTATTCGAATATATGCAATTTGTCATTAGTTCTCTCCAATATATGTAGTAAGATAACATGTTAGTAAAGAGGTCTTGCATAGAAAGAAATGGAGAATCACTGGTGATAATAATAATCCATACCTTCATATCTCCAAACTTGAAACTAATTATTTTGGTGGGTGAGGGCTATTGTACCTTAAAAGATGAGAGAAATTTTGGTTAATGATGAAAAAACTTTTATCACACTACTTCTCAGCCAATAGAAAGAAGATAAACTAGCATTATTATAACTTTTCAAATTGACTTTTTAAAATTAAGCAATGAAAATTTTATAAATAAAACAAACGAATATAGAAAATATTTATTAATATCGCTTAAATATTTCAACATCGCACGGCTCATGTACATAAAAAAGAAAGAGAATAGTGTAAAACAACTTAAAACTAGATTACTTACTGGGCAATGTATAAGAAATATTGGATATTGTTGTATACATAAATTCTCAATGACAAGAAAAGAATTTGCTAGCTTACATATTAATACGTTAAAATTAAGTAGTTTTTCCAATACTTTCTTTTATATATTTAGACAATTCACCTGAAAGAAATCGCAAAAATAGAAAATAATTTTTCTTATCATTGTTCTTGTTTACGAATCGGAATCGATTATTCACTGATAAAAATAGTGACATGTTAAAAACGCACATTTTATGTATAACACAAAATTTACTTCACATGTTTCAGTTCGACTTCAAAGACTAACGTTGAATTTGGTGGAATCGTCGGTGGTGAACCTTTTTGACCGTACGCCATGTTTGGTGGACAAACAATACGTCGTTTTCCGCCCACTTTCATCCCGGCAAGGCCGACATCCCAGCCTTTGATCACTTCCTGTCGACCTAAACGGAATTCAAAACCGGCACCTTTTGTCGTAGAATCGAACACTTTGTTATTGTTCTTAAATCTTCCCTCATAGTACACCTAGAATGAATTTAAAAGTAAAATGAAAGTTTAATATTAGCTACTCCACTTTTTCATTGTAGTGAAATAATAAAGGAACATTCAATATTAATTATGAAAAGCGTCTAGAGTTTATTAAAATTATTCCAAAAGAGAACATAATGTAACAATCTAAGCTGAAAATCGATTTATTGTTTCCAAGATTCATATAGCATCCTTTAGATCATATAAAATTCAATTACTTGTTTCTAAAATAAAAATTAATTACCTTGACAAATTTTCCTGGTTTAGCTGCAGCACCATTTCCAACTTTAATCTCTTCTATAATTACTCCGCCTTCTATTGTTCTTTTCTGAGGACTAGGTTTTTCTGGAGTTGGTTTTGGTGACTTGACCGGAGTTTTATCACCCTTGGCAGGTGTTTTTTCCACTTTACCTGGCGTTTGATCACCTTTACTTTTCGGTGTTTTATCGCCTTTTGCTGGAGTTTTTTCGCCTTTGACAGCTTTATCTTTCTTTTGCTTTTCATTTTTCTGCTGCTGTTGCTGTTTTTGTGCATTGACTGGAGTTTGTTGTTGCTGTTGTTGTAATTGTTTCTGCTTCTTCTCCTTTTTAGTAGCGACACCGTTTTCCATTCCCTTTTTCACTACCTGAACTTCTTCATCTTCACTCAAACTTGAGGAATCTTCATCTGACTCTTCTCCCTGAAGATATAAATATTTTCAAATGATAAAAATTAAACATGTTTTTTCGATTCAAAAATGTTTAAAATCAGAAAGAAGGTTTATAATATTTATATAAATATGAGGCAAATTACCATTTTACAAATATAGATAGTCTTCCAACAAAAGCTGAGCTGAGCATTTTGATATGTAAAAAAACGAGTAATTTTAAGCGAAATCATCGGATGTTTATTTAATTGTAGAGAGGAGGATATGCCATTAATAATGGAAAACAATAGCAGTCAAATGGCCGCCACGGCCGCGCATGCAGGATCATATTCTTTTCATGAAATTTTCCAATACCAATTCGCACATTTGCGGCTATATGTCCTCGATAACTTCACGAACTCCATCTTTGAAGTCTTGAATCGGTTATGGGTCATTGCCATAGACCTTATCTTTCAGGTAGCCTCAATGAAAAAAGCCTAAGGTATTAAATCACAAGATCTCGGTGGTCTATTATGATCGCCTTATCAAGAAATTACACGGTCAAGAAACTTTTCACGCAAAAAAGGAATGGTATCGTTACTTGTGTGGCACTGCACGTAGCGCCGTCTTGTTGAAAATAAACGTCGTGCGCATCAATATCTTCCAATTCCAGACATGCAAAATTATTAATCATCGTTCGATAGCACAATCCATTCACCGTAATTGTTGGTCCAGCCTCATTTTCGAAAAAGTAAGGTACAATGACCCCGCCAGACAAACACCGCACCGAGCGGTCACACGTTAAATGACCGCGAAATTTTCAACATTTTTGAAGTGAATTTTAATAATTTTAATGCGTTGTGGAAGCGTATATCGTTCCATTTTTATTAATGGCGTAGTTTTTACTTGTTATCTGTCAAGTACTGGATGAGCAAACTCAAGTGAAGTGTGGTGGTGGTATCATAAAGGTCCCTAGTTCAATTTCAAATGTTGGCTAAATAATTTTATAGCAAATTATTTTCACACGGTTCTTGACATTTGACAGATGAGAAATTTACAAATGTACTTACAATAGCCAGAAAATTAGTCAAAATACGAAGGAAGAGAAAACTAAATAAAAAACGAACTAAATAATTTACAAAACAGCGTATCGGTAATACTCAGAAATTCTTATGGACAACTTACGAAAACTAAAAAAGATGAAACTAGGGACCTTTATGAAACCACCACACTTCACTTGAGTTTGCTCACCCAGTAGTTACAGGTTGAGTTATGACAATTGTTAAAATGGTGGGCTATTGAAAATGAAATGTCTTATTGGAACACCTTTTAATATATACTGGATATTAGAAATTAATAAATAATATTAATTTCTACTAGAAATTAATATTATTTATTAATTTCTGATATCGAGTATAAAATTAATAATTCTAATTAATGCAAATCTGTCTAACTTAATAAAAAACATGTTCAACACTTTTGCTTTATTTTATTATAATTAAAAAAGAAGTTCAATTTATAACTGACTAATATATACAAAATTTTTTGATAAATTTGCTTACCTCAACTTCATCATCTTCTTCCTCCTCACCTTCATCATCATCATCATTTTCATCATCCTCTTCTTCTTCAGCTTCATCCTCATCAGATTCAACATCTTCCAAAACGGTCATATCTATATCATCATCATCTTCGACCAGGTCTGTTGTATTCACATCTGAGTCATCCGAATCATCTTCATCATTACTATCTACTGCTTCTAATAATTCCAAGGTTTTGAATTTTTTCTTTTCAGCTAAAAGAACAATCCAATGAATTGCAAAAATTTTATCATGTAATTAATATAATAAAAAATAAAATACTTATTTTCTTTGTATTACAGTATTACATAGTTTTTAAAATATTTTTTCAAAATTTGAAACATAACTTACGACTATTGGAAATTTTTCTCTGACGTTTCTTTGACTTTATAGTTTCAGTTTTAACAGTCTCTTCTTCTTCTTCCTGTTCATCCTCTCCTTCTTCTAATGGAAATTGTTCTTCTAATAAATAGCCTGTTAAATGAACATGTGCTTTTCCATTTGTAGCAAATGAAATTTTATCTCCAATCTAAAAGTTATAAATATGACTTATACTGAATTGCCATATCTAAAAATTAGAAATTACCTCGTAATTTAAATCTAAAGCTACTTGCGATGTTTTTCCCTTTTCTAACGTACAAAGCAAATAATTTCGATCATCAAATGAACAAATTACTTGTGTTTGATTATCGTCGGACGTAGATTCGTCCAAGGCGGCCATAGAAATATGAAATGCCCTCTTTACTGTTTGTGAATAACGCCTTTGAGGCTCCATTATTAGTCCTGCATAAGAAACATAAAAAACAAATTGAAATCGAGACAAACGCTACACGTGTTGACGACATTTTACCGGTTCGACAAACTATAATTTTAAATGCTATATCAATTATGACTTACCCCAAAACATTTTGAATAATTAAATATTAGACTTAATTGCTTTAAGAAAATGCAAATTTTGTAATGTAACTTCTTATTAATATGCACTCGTTGAGAAAAAAAAAGCGAAACCCCACTGAAAGATATTACCGACAACCACCACAGAATGTGTTTGCGCCAAATAAGAATGGCGCTGATATACAGGTCTTCGCCACCAATCATCGCGCTTCTCCGCAAGTTAGCAACCTGAAAATCATAAAAGTTCGTTGTTATTCCCGCCACTTTTAATAATTTTTTATTATACTATTTTCTTCTAAATAACAGTCAACAAACTTTCAGAATAATTTAATCACCAATATTGCCCATACTAGTATACAAAATAATATCCAAAATATTATCATAATTGAATAGTTATTAAGAAATGTGTTTGAAGAAATACTATTAACAACTATATGATAGCAATGAATGTAGAATCTACATAGGCATTAGTAATAATTAATAATTAAGAAGTATGCGCAAGTACCTACTATAAAAATAATGTTTACTTGAGCATATAGATAAAAATTCTATTTAATGCTAATAAAATACATTTGTTCTAATACTGAACTAAATTAGGCTTTCATTAACTATAGATTGAACTGAACGTACATTGTTATATTCATAAAATATCTTGAATATTTAATAGGATGAAAGAACGTATATATATATAGGGACAGAGATAGTAAAGAAGAAATAAATTCTAATAAACCTAAACTTTTAAAATGTGTCACTTAAAGCACATTATTCGTTATTACATATTATACGAATGTTTATTTAAAATAAATTGTGTTGCTCATGACAAATTTATTACTAATGAATTAAGTGATGATTTAAATGATTGCATTGATAATATTTCTAAAAAATTTTTTTTCGGTGAAAAAGTAAATATTTTAAATCCTAATAATGATATGTTATCATTAATAAACCATACTAGATACGTTCACGATATTGAAAAAACCTCATTTGATGATATGCCGGTAGATATAATAAACTACATTATTTTTACGGACGACAAAATGAGCTCTGTAATTATCAATAAGATGGCGAATACTACAATTTTCATACGACCAGAAATAAGAGTTATACTAATTGTTGAGAGGGAAGAGTTCATCACTGATTTTCTTGAAAGTCTATGGAATAAAAACATTTATAAAGTTGTAGTTGTAAACAAAATTACTTTGCAATTATATACAATAGACTTCAATAAGTTTTTCTGCATGAAACCTATTATATTTAAGGAAATTCAAAGCTACGAAAGCTTAAATGCGAAGAAATTCAAATTGAAACATTGCAATTTAAGAGTAAGTTATTCTATATACGAACCAGTGTTAATTGATGGGAATGTGACGAATTTGGGGGCTGGTGTACAATTAGTTAAATTAATATCAGAAAAAGAACAAATGAAATTATATTTTAATCGACCGTCTGACAAATATGTAGACGAAATTTCTGAAACCTATACCTACAACAGAGTTCTAGAAGACTTTGAAAATAACATCAGTGATATTTATATAGGATTTGCTGGTGCTACTCATGAGCAATATCAACTCTTTTATTGTACATATCCAATATTTGAAGACAGAGCCAACTTCATAGTACCAAAACCTAAATTTTTACCATTAGAAAAGGTTTTATTTAATGTTGCAGATGAGAAATTATCCATACTACTTTATTTAACATTTATTATATGCATATTTATATTTTATTTTTACGGTCGAATTCTAAAAGATAGCTATTTTAAAAATCTTATTAATTCAGCAACTTATTTATTTACATTACAAATAGGATACAACATACCAAACATTAGCATAATAAATAAATATATGCGTTTTCTTTTTTTATGTTATTTTATTAGTTCGTTTATTTGCAATAATTTTTGGCAAGCAAAGTTCTACAGCGTTAGCACCAAGCCAATACACGATAAGCCTATCAGAACTATAAGAGATGCGTTGGAATCAAATTTACCTTTAAGATTTCAATCAGCTGCGGGATTATTATTTCTGTTTGTGGACGATGACCATCAAACAGTTTTCAACAGATTTCAATCAAGTGAGAAGACTATAAGAGAAGATTTAGAAGATTTCATAAAGACCAGAGATTTTATTACTATCGTTAATGACGCTAGATTGAGTGCGGATCCTCAATACAGACCATTATACGATAAAGTAATCGTACACCGTTTTTATCGTACACAACTCATGAGAAAATATCATCCGCTTTTCGAGCAATATAATTCAAAATTAAAAACTATTGAAGAAGTGGGATTATTTATGAAGTGGATGGACGAAGTACAATACGAATTATTTTTGATGCATACAAACGAAATATTGTTAGAGGATAAGTCTCCTGTTAAATTAAATTTAAAAGATTTTCGACCAATATTTATAATCTATGTTGGTGGAATAATAGCTTCTGTATTTTTATTTATAATTGAAATAATTGTTTCAAAATTCATATAGAAATATAAAAACATTAAAATGTATATTAATATATATAATTATGATATTTTATGATACTAAGTTTTGCTTATTGAGTTGCATATATATATTGTCTATAAAGTCAAAATAATCATAACCTCAAATTTAGGTATTTAAATATTACTCTAAATATGTCTTTACGTTGGATAATACTCAATAAAAAGTATATACAAAACTATAATTTTATATTGTACTATATGTTTTAATTTTTAGGCTTATTGAAGGTGTCAAATTAATAAATTTATTATCAAATACCCAATTTAGTTTACTTCTGAAACGAAGTAGTGCATCTGATGGAACTGATATTGTTAGTGAAGAAGAGCATAAAAAATTAAGTGAAGTTTTACATCTAGATGAAGCTAATGTAAACCTTCTATTACAAAGTTTAATACATATATGGAAACAATCGATAAAGATTATTTTAAAACCTACAGCTTTCTTACAAAATCTTACTGAAGTATTAGGTCTAACCAATGAGAAATCAGAAGAATTTATTAAGATTTGGACAGAGAGAACAAAATCTGATTGTGGAGACTTAGAAAGGCATAAAAAACTAGATTCAATAGCATGGGAAATAAATCTAGAAGCTGCTTCTTGTTATAATTCTAAGGAATTAATTCCTAAAACTAGATTGCAGTTAGGTTTAACTGATTTTATGGATAACTCTAAATGTGTAAATGTAACATTAGAACTTAGTGAAGAAGAACTGTTAGAGTTGTACAATACAATAGAAAAAGTGCAGGCAAAATTAGATAGTATACAAAGTATAAATCCACAAACATAGAAATATATATTAATTATTATTTTTATATTTTTTAAATTTAATTTTATATATATTTTTAATGAAATAGTATATATATTTTGTGTCATATAATAGCCATACATAGTTCAATCTTTTTAACAAGTCTTTTAAATATATGCAACAACTTAAAAACTATTGTAGTACATATATGTGTGTTATTGCATGAAAATCCTTTGGCAACTTAATGAGACAAATTGGCAGGCACAATTAAAAGAAAGCCAAAATTGGTCTAGTGATAGTATATTAGATAATATAGTTTACTAAAGTATCCCAATATTTTCAGTCAATAAGTTTCTAATTACTCTAATGGATTAAAGTATATACCTGATTAGGCTCTAAAGTATGTAATGATCGTTAAATGTATTTAGAATCATAAATTGTTGATAACCAAATTATTTGTATCAAATATATAAAGGAATTTAATTTGATTTAAATTTCCCAAGAAATGAAAGCAATTTCCCAAAATAAAATCCACAACTATTATCAAAAGTTAAAAAGTCATATACACGTGTAATTTCTAATGTGTTAATTGAAAAATTAATATATTATGCATTAATATCAATGACGACATATTTCACTGCCATCTACATTATCGAAAATAGTGAATATTTAAGGTTATGTTAGGATTGTCAACAAAACTGGCTTATTTTCATCTATGAAACTCCAAAATTTTGACAAGAAATTAGTAAATCAGAAGCAAAGAGAAATAATTTTAGAGTAGTTTGAAAGTATACTAGTAATCATAATTTTACAATTGTGTGTTTTAGTTTTCCAATTAAAATTCTTACATATAAGCTATTTCTTTGTGGCTACAACTATCCAAGTAGGTGCGAAAATCAAAACAAAGTAAAGTGAAAAATATTTATTAATCATAATTACATTTTATACAGTTTACTTGAGACATTTTTACCCACTAAACTTTCGAATTTTAATTGGTATCGTTAGTCCACATGAAACTCAAACGTAACGATGTCTTTTACACCACTTTGAATTATGTCGCCCTTATATACAGGCAAGTTTCCCAATGGTGTTCCAGTTAATATTAGATCATTGGGCTCCAGCGTCATTACTTGCGATATGAAACTAATTAACTGTGGTATATTAAAAATAAGATCATTAGTATTTCCTTTCTGTCTCAATTCTCCATTTACTTTGCACCATATTTCCACATTATGCGGATCTTTCATTTCCTTTAAATCGATAAAACGGCTAACAGGACACGAAGTATTAAATCCTTTACCCAGCGTCCATGGCAATCCGTTTTTACGAGCTTCTGTCTGATAAAAATATATGACAGTAAACAATTGTAAATACGTCTTAATTTAAATATACATACAGTATATTTCGACATGTTTTCTATTTTTGTTCAATTTCTGTTCTTAAAAATTATGGATTCGTCAATTTTCGAAATGTGGCGTCAATATACAACCGTTCACTCATTCACAACAACCAATGCTACTAGCTGATTTTATTTAACATCAATTTTAAATAATTATATTATAAAAGTAGTTTTTACTACGTGATTCCATACATTTTCAATTTAAGTAGCGGGTGGAATTTAAACTGCATACAATCAAACTACTAATCATATCCGCCATCATTAACCCTCGAATAGCTTACAAGACACGTTGGATTATCAAAACACGGATATTTATTATTTTGATATTTAAAAATGTAAGTAATACATTAAAAGCAAAAACATGATTTTTTAATTCACAATTAATTAAGCGTGGAAATTTATTGTCACCTTTTACTTGCAATTTTTTGTTTAAATCTGAAATGGAGGCGAGTAAAGGAATTCAAACTTGGACGTGTCAAACTTCATATTTAAAATATGAAAATTATAATAATAATAAATAAATAAAATAATAAGATTTACCAAGTCGGATACTCCCGTCATATCCAAAGCCAAGCAGTATCCACCGACATATTTCATTGCGTCACATTCTCTTACATTTGTGCAAGTTCGTCCTATAATTACTCCCAATTCAGTTTCCTGTGCTACGGTCCACCCTTCTGGTATCTAAAATTTCAAAAATTACTGTTTCCTAAAGAAGTAGAAAAATATCTTTACTCTTATTTTTTGTCCTTGAGTTATATAAGCAGTTGTTGGCTTGATAAATACGATTGGCTTACTTGGTGTTGGTAAATTGTTTTTCGCCAGGACACTTCTACGATTTGAAAAGACAATATTAAATAAGTCTTCAACTTGGTAGTAAATATATTTTGGATCTTTCTCTATGTCATCAGTAGCTGCGTGTAATTCGTAAACAAATAATTAACGTTAAGACATTACTATCAATGGAATAAATTATATGTTAAAATTTGCTTATATTTTTTTATAGCTATAAATAGAGCTGGATAGTCCTGTCTGACAGAGTAGCGAGATGTATGTCCGATTCGATAGCATGTATTCGCTGGTATCGATTGTCATGGCCCTATCGGGTAGACATGATCATCCAACTCAACTTATAAACTTTAATTTGATATTTAATTTAGTTTCTATATAACATATTTAGAATATTCCATTATTTTATATTATATACATATTATATTAATAATTTAATAAATAACATTTCAAAATATTTTATCCTATTTGTATATTGTTTGTATTGTATACATTCATAATTTAAAATGATTTATTATACTCGAAATATTGAAATTGGAATTTGAATACCAATATTTTCTAATTTTGAAACATTAAGAAAAATATGTCAACTCCCTCTTTAATAAATTTTTGTAAATCGAATTTTTAGTATTCATAACAAATATTATAATGAAACATTTTATAATAAAGTGAATTACTTGTCGATTTATCTATTTATTTTATTGTGTTTGGTTTTATTTGATTCCATGGGTGCAACTTTAATCTATGATTGAATTCAAACTATAAAGATGTATTTAAACCGAACTAGGCTAACCAACAAATATAAAACAAATTATTTGCAAAATTCGGTGGAAAATTTTATATTTCGTATGTATTTATTTAACATAGTTTTATGAATGTAAATATGCTATTTAAGTTCTTACATACATATATATACATATGTTTTATATTTAATTTAATAGTATACTGATTATTTTATCAGTTGTTAGCGAAATTGTAAATGATATATGAACTGTAAGCATGTTCTACGCATGTATTGTTCATTATTAATGATAGGAACCCTGCAATAAAAACTATATACATACATGTATAAAGAATATTTCAAATTATTTTACAAATTCTATATAGAACTTTAATTAAAGAACAATGTTCAACAACTTCAATTAAACCATTTCTTAAGAAGATATTTTTAATATTGGCACTTGACGTACGAAGTTTAAATCACGCTTAAAACGAATTTAAACTAAAAAAAAACAAATTCTTACTTGTAATTTACAGCTGCTCCTACAATTTTTTTACCATTCTTGACGAAATCCTTCAAATTAACCATATTGTTCATTATATCAAATGACACTGATTAAGCAAAGCAGTTTCATTATCACTAATTTTGAAGTGATGTACGAATAATGAAGACGGGACCGAATAAAATGTTGAATTATTATTGCATAACACCATCACTGTTAGAATTTTGTATTTCGCGGGTGGGTTTGTTTATCGGCGGAGCACAAAGAAATTTTAATGTCAATGACGTCAGGCGGAGGACATGAGTAATCAGTGTAATCCATAGCCGACTCTTCTCTTTTATTGTGACAGTTAAGTTAAATTAGTCCAATTTAGTGATATCAAGTATTAGTTAAAGTTTTTACAAGTTATGTGCTGTGTTTCTATTACTTAAGATCTCTTTGTATTTTGATACGATGTATTAGAATTATTTAGCAACATTTGTGTGATCTACTTTCTATCAGCTTTTATAAGATAGGATGATAAAAATGGAAACAGATAAAGTTATTGAAGACACAAACAGCAATTCACAGGTATGCTTGTCATAAATTCTAAAGAAATTCGATTGGTTTTTAATTTAATTCCATTCAACTGAAATAATGTAGTACTTGAAACTTAACTATTTTTATTTAAAATTATAAACTGAAAAAATATTAGAAATGGATCTGTCATATGTCAGACAATATCTTTTTATAAGCTATTTTGTTATAGCATAATTTATTATAATGTTCTAGTAATTGTTTTAATAAAGATATAGCACCTTTTTTTATTTTTTTAATATCATAAAACATATTTAAAACATTAAGTTATTAATCAGTAATTTGAATATTTGTTCCATTGATATAACCTATGTTTTATGTTTTGTATGTTTT
Organism: Dermolepida albohirtum; assembly: GCA_031893035.1. Lineage (NCBI taxonomy): Eukaryota > Metazoa > Arthropoda > Insecta > Coleoptera > Scarabaeidae > Dermolepida > Dermolepida albohirtum. The sequence continues at coordinate 543,104 of JAVIWB010005640.1, forward strand.
TTTTTAAGTATCCAATGACAATATTATATGATCCTACAAGAAAAAAAGAGCCTTCTGCTACTTTTAATGCTGAAAGGGATACCTGCATCAAATATTTTGAGAAATGGAGTGAAACAGATCAAGTGGAATTTGTCGAAAATTTACTGGCAAGGATGTGCCATTATCAACATGGTCATATAAATTCTTACTTAAAACCAATATTACAACGAGATTTCATTTCATTATTGCCAAGTAAAATATACAAATAGAAAAGAATCTCACATCCAATTATGTATTTTTGTTTGCAGAAAAAGGTTTAGATCATGTAGCGGAAAATATCCTGTCATATTTAGATGCCGAAAGTCTATGTGCTGCAGAATTAGTTTGTAAAGAATGGCTTCGTGTGATATCAGATGGGATGTTGTGGAAGAAATTAATAGAAAGAAAAGATAGAACAGACACACTCTGGAGTGGATTAGCGGAAAGGAGACATTGGTAAATATAATTTTTATATGGATACAAACACAAATAATTATTCTCTTTTTTTTGTGCCTTTGATATTTTATATTTTTTAACCACAATCAGGAGATGAAATATGTTAGTTAAAAGAAAGTTTTTGATGCAATGAAAATATCCATGAATGTTATGTATTTGTATATTCTATGAAAAATTCCAATAGTCACCACAGTAAAGTATTATTATATGCAGTGAAACTTTTTTTTTAATATTCTTACATCATTACTGGTTTCAGAGTTTCAAGGATAATATTACATAATAGATTTATGTGTATGCATACACTGTCATGTATTTTGTGGTTTTCTGCTTTTATCAATAGACAGATATTAAAATACATTATCTCATTATCTTACCTACATAAAACATGACCATACATATTTTTTAGTACAAATGATTATTTACTATTTTTTTTTGATATGTGGTGTCTATTTAAAAAATAAAAATTTTGTATTCATCTTTAATTAATTTCAACTTTGTGGCTATTTTCACTTAGTGTTTCTCTGCAGCAGGAAATTAATCGAGAGTCCTTGCTTTAAATATAAATGCAGATCATATAAATCTATTGACTATTGAGAAGTTATTTTAGAAATGCTTTTAAAAATATTTTTTAAATTAGATTTCATTACTACAGTCATAGTAGTTTTAAAAATGTGTTGACGTTTTCCATATGTAAATAAAACATTTTAAAAAAAACATGGTAAATTCAAGGATGCAATGAAAAAGAACTGCAAACTTGTTTTTATTTGAACGTTATGTTAATTATACATTTTCAATGCAAGTTTTTTTTTAAGTATTGTCTCCTGAACGCCTTATGTAAAGTAATGTAGGAAAAATATTATAGATGTTTGTTTTGTTCCGCAATATCACATTGGAGTATTGGAGTTTTATGTGCAATTATTTTTAGAAATTCAGTATTATTCAGTGACAATAATAGTATTTATTGTTTAAAAAATATTTTTATTTATGCATATATATCTATTAATGAGGGTAAAAGTGTTGTTTTTCTTGTGGATGTTAAAGATATGGTATATATAATTTTAATAGTGAAATATAATACGGAAAATACTCACATTTTTAACATTGGATTTATACTTCATACAATTAAAATTTTGTAAGCATAAAATAAAATAGTTTGGGAGTTTATGTCTTGACGAATTTAATTATCACTTAGAACAAGACAATGCGCCTTGCTTCAAGTTCCACATAATCGTAATAATCCATACCCTCAATAGCTTAACTGCAAGGGTAATTAGCAGACAGATCGTGAGTTATTACTACACCCGCCCTCGTAGTGTAAAGATTTTTGGCTCTCGACATTCGTTTAAACAAGAAGGGAAACCACAAGAAATCTTTCTGGACAGCGGGTTGTTGGATTCGATTTCGAGACCCCCGGCGTAAAAAGCCAATAACTTAAATAACGAACAGGAATTGGAACGTCTACTACAGTCATTCAGCTCGTCACCCATTGAACATTCGTAGCACATTTTAAAGCAAAAAAGGTAGCTCTAAACAGATACGTGCAGCAAAACAATATTTAAAGCAAAGAATATTCCAAGAAAGGAACAAAATAACTCTAAAAGAAACTCTGCAACCGTCAGAAATTAATGTTTTGAAATAAACTGATCTAAAAATATTTTCGTTTATTGCCTATTTACTTCTTGAAGTATGAAAAAACACTGACTAATGCATACATATGTTCATGGTTGTACATTTATTCAGCTATATTTCAATGTTCTCAAAACACTCAAACAAATCATGAACAAATCCTATATCCAATAACTCCAACTTCGGTACCATGTTGATAAAAAGGTATTTAGATTCATACCCAAGTCCAAGAATGTGTTCAGTTTTGATATTTTGTTTTGATTAATCTGTTTACGATATACTTCTTAATTTTACTATTTATGGAGGCAATGCTGAAATTTTGGATACAGTTCTTTAAATTTACAAAAAAAATTGTGTAACAAAATTGCCTTGCGGGTAATCATTAAAGTAATTGCCATAAAACTAAAACAATTTGATAATGCATAATATTTGAAACAGACTATCAAATTACGAGCTTGTATTAAGACCCTAAACGATTTAGAAGTCTAAATCGGAAAGTTATACTAGTTAGTAAAAAGAATAATTTAATGGATTAGAAATTATGACTGAATTTAACAGAGACCAGAGATTGAAACTTAATAGATGATAATTTTAAAAACAGATTGTTATAAATGTAAATTTGAAGTTTGTGGCAACGAATGACAACGCTAGTATTTATTAGGAGATAAATACGAGAAACAATGTTATAATTACAATAATCCATACCTTCACTTCACCCAACAGTTTATTATTTAAGGGGACATCGGTAGGTTATGAGTTATTACGTTTGTGCTTGTAAAGTGCCATAAGATCTTTGGTTATCAGCATTTACCTTAAACAAGAACCAAAATCCAATCAGTAACTTACCATTCGAAAATGTATAACTCTTACTGTAGTCTAAATTGCTGGAGTTTATTATAGCGTTCCGTTTAGGTCTGTGGTGGATCCAGTTCCCCTTTTAATTTATATAAATGATTTGGATTGTATTACCTCTGAAGAAATTGTTTAATTAATAAGTTGTCTGAATGATACTCAGGTTGTTCCTAAACAAAATCTAGATTAGCATTTAGTTAGTACATATTAAACCCTTTATTCCCAGTTAGGACATAGGGAAGAAGAGTTTAGCCAGTTACACACCCTAAGCCATTAAAGAAACGTGAAGACTACTAAAAGATTGTTATCAGAAAAGGTGCAATCTTACATGAAAAAAATGGAATCCAATTATCAAGCAATTATTTTTGTTTGAGGGCTTATAAATTTTTTTTGACAGTTCCTGATATTCGAAATTAAAATACACCTTCTGTTTCCAATTTCAAACGAAATTTAATAATTTTTACTATTTATTTAACAATACTCAACTTGCATGTAATAGTATCCACTAATTGAATAAATGAAAGGTACTAATTATAAAATAAAACTCTTTCCGTCTTCTAAGCGTCCATAGGCAATTTAATGATTTGTCTGAAGGAGCTAATGAAAGTTAAATAAAAATAAAATATTGTCAACAGTCAAATCGGCTATTTCATCTCAGAATTCCAATATTCGTCACATTTTTTTAACCATTCGTGTTAGTAATTTCGTTTAAGTAACTTAAAATTTTAAACTGCTTATCAATTTACACTTCTCATGCAGTAGTTAATTGTACATGAAATTTTATTCATTTCATTCTTATAATGAGTGATTCTTATATCCAGTATTTTTACTTCAATTTCTGCATCAGCTTTAAAAATGAAATACTTCAAACTTAAAAAAATGGGATGTTGTTCGCTTTATAATTTATGCTTGTAAGAATAATATGTCAGTAAAATGCCATTTTTGTTTTCAGGATTCAGTATTTATTTAAACCAAGGCCAGAGAACCATAGACCGCACTCTTTCTACAGATCCCTCTATCCGAAAATTATACAGGACATCGAGAGTATAGAGAATAATTGGCGCAACGGGCGACACATATTACAACGAATCAATTGTAGATCGGAGAACAGTAAGGGCGTTTACTGTCTTCAATATGATGATCAGAAAATTGTGTCCGGTCTTCGAGATAACACAATTAAAATTTGGGATAGGAACACCTTGCAATCGACAAAAGTTCTCACTGGGCATACCGGTTCCGTTCTCTGTCTACAATACGATGATAAAGTCATTATCAGCGGTTCCAGCGATTCCACTGTTAGGGTCTGGAACGTGAACACTGGCGAAATGGTCAACACATTAATACATCATTGTGAAGCTGTTTTACATCTTAGGTTTAACAATGGCATGATGGTGACATGTTCTAAGGTATGTACAGTACTTTTTAAAATTATTTCAAATTTCAGTTAGTATATCGTTCTTATTATTGCTACAAACTTCGTATTTTTTTTTTACAGGACCGGTCTATAGCAGTATGGGACATGACTTCGCAGACAGAAATTTCATTACGTAGAGTGCTAGTTGGTCATCGAGCAGCAGTGAATGTAGTAGACTTTGACGAAAAGTATATAGTGTCAGCTTCCGGTGATAGAACTATAAAAGTGTGGAATACATCGACGTGTGAGTTCGTGCGTACGTTAAACGGGCATAAAAGAGGCATAGCCTGCTTGCAGTACAGAGACAGACTAGTAGTTAGTGGTAGTTCAGACAATACAATAAGGTAAGGAAGTAACTTGTGTTCTATATCGGTGCTCTTTGTTTTTCTTTTGGCATGCCCTTTTAAGAAGAGCAGCTCGTGAGAATGAATTAATGTAAGTCTGATGAGTGGAGATGTTATGAAGCCGAAAAATCGCGTTCTGATTTATATGATTTACCTCTTAAAAATTAAACGTTTCGAACTTAATATAATTTATAAAGTCGTTAAGCACAGACGTTAAGACCTTATCGAAAATATTATTCTGATTTTTAAATTGAATAATTGGATTTACTCTCTGTGATCTCTGATAAATAAATTATGTCATAGTTGCCTTCATAATAAGTCTTTCCTAACTCGACGCAGCCTTCAACGACCCACTTCCCTGATTCGAAAGAGCAGTTTTGGAACTCTTCCAAAGTCACCTCCTTAAGAAGACCTGTGGCAGTCGTTTAGATGTCTTTACTCTTTCGAAATGGATCACTTTTGATTTGATCATTCATCTTTAGGAACAGTAAGTTGTAAGAAGAGAAATGAATGTGGAAAGCACAAGAATGTCTTTCGTAGCCAAAAATTCACGAATAATCAACAATGTAACGGCGCGCCACCCTCACATTTAAACGCTTCAAAATATTAAAGTCGACGAAAATAAAGAGCATAATCTTGATAATACGCAAAGTAGAAATGCGTACATATGAACGCAACATTACATTCAACGTGGTGAATATGACTGCCAGTATACTGCAAAGTAGGGTATTTATTTCTTATTTATGTGACATCGGTATATACGATCACACCTAACAACGTTTGAAATAAACTGCTTGTTAATCGGATCGCCAACACTGATGCTTCTTCAGATTCCAGTGCTCGCCTATAAAATCGTCCAATTTAGTTATTATATTCATTTTGACGGTTCGCCCAAAAATTTCTTAAATAAATATTAATTTCATATATATGTTAGTTGTATTGAATTCAATACAAAGAATTTTCTAGATTCTTGTTACCAGATTTCATCTATACCATAATGTAAATAATATATCTAGTTTTATTTAAAAACAATTTTTAATCAGAACTTTAACAAAATCCTTTCTCACGCTAATAGACTATGGGACATAGAATGTGGAATGTGCCTTAGAATACTAGAAGGACATGAAGAATTGGTGCGCTGCATACGTTTCGATTCGAAACGAATCGTCAGTGGTGCATATGATGGAAAAATAAAAGTCTGGGACTTGGTAGCTGCCTTAGATCCGAGAAAGCCGGCCAATTCTTTATGTTTAAGGACGTTAGTGGTATGTCAGTGTTTATAATATTAAATTGAACTAATGCAAATCTTAATCTTAAATGTTAACATTTATTATAAGTTATTTAGGTTATTTATGCAAACAGGTGATCAGAAATAATTAGTTCGTCGGCGCGGAGTTTCAATAAGTAAAGAAATTATGTTTAAGCTATTCACGATAGGAATCAGTGTATGTAATCAGTAACGTTTATATTAGGCTGCCAGACATATACTTATAATGTATAGATTAAGTATCAGTTGATTGTCAAAGATGGTAAGAAGAGAAATAATAAACTAGACGTATGCAGATGTTAACATGGCAGAATGGAAAATCGTAATGGTAGTAAAAATTCGGTAATTACTATATGTGGTTACGTACTTTAAGAAAGTAACAAGTAAGTTCTGTTGTTGATGTGCACTGATTTTTACCGCGAATACTGATATGTTAAGTTTTTCTTTCTTCCACATAGTTATACAAATGAATATTGTAAGGGCAATTTATCAAGCTTGTTGCATAGAAAGTACCGCAAAAGTTGATTTATTTTATTACTATAATCAAATTTTTTCAAGTAGCTAATACCTGAAAAAAAGCGTAAATATGTTGGTCTTAGTGATTCGTGTCACTTATCGTGAGGGGATTTTCTATGGAGCGATCGTTAGAAGTTTGCCAATAGTAAAATTTATTCTGTACCTATATATATAGCGTTCAAGTCTCATTTTCTCCGAATTCTTCTACCATTTCTGCAATTTTGTAATGTTTTTCCTGAGCATCTTTTTCCCGTTACACCACTTCTTAGAATTAGCTTTATTGTAGTGATGTGTAGTTCAGAAGTGAATGGGCTCCCAAGGTTCTCGGGTCACATTTGTTTTTACGAAATGTTACAATTCCAATTTCTATCTACTTTGGGTTAAATATACATTCGGCAACTCGCTTGACGTATTTCGTATAAATAAGATGTATATTAATTTCGACATCTAAGTTGACATCAGCAGATTACTAATCACAGTGTCGACAAAACCAAAGCACACTGACGTTTACAAGGCATCTACAAGTCAACATTTCTTAATTCTAAAAACTAGCACTCGTACGTCACCACAATCATTTTCAGACCTTTTTAACGGTCGTGTCACTTAGGAATTGCCATGATATAGTATCGGACACCGGTTCGTATTTTCTAACACGTGTTTCGCTAAACTGGATTTCTTAGGCCGATGAAATTTAATGTGTAAGATGTGTTCGTTATACTGTTTTTTTATCACAATCCCGACAACTTACTTGATATATCTCGGTTTCCTGATTGAACTCGACTTTATATTCCGCGTTTCCTTGAAGAGATTTATAGCGTTTCTGGTCCGAAATGTAACTTGAAATCCATGTTCCCTAAAACTCTTCTTTAAATTTCTCGATGAAACGCCAAGAATATAAATTGTTTATCGCTATTGTTTTGAAGTGATAAACAAGTGGTCTCACGAATTGTCTTTTTTAAGTTAGCTTTATTAACTAGTCTCATGATTATTTCCGAATTGAAACCACTGCATCTCGCGATGTTTTTAATAAAATTTAATTCTTTTTCATTTCTCACTTTAGTTAATGGGAAACTTAGCAAAATAAGAAAATTGGAAGAATCCATCTTTTGTTTGTTGTTGATTTGAATCCACCGTGACAAACCTGTTAACATTGGTTTCACAAATATCAATTTATATTGTATTATTATTTCTAATTACTGGGGTATCTAAAAAAGCTAAGCTGTAATGTCATTGTTTTCTTTTTCAATCGTGAATTTGACCGTCGGGAATTTTGAATTCAATTGCTTAACGAAATAGTTTAAGTTACGATAGTGTGTGTCGAAAATCACGAAAATATCTACATAACTAGTACATACTCTTGGAAAATATTTAGCGTTGTATATAAATTCTACTTCAAAACGGCACATGAAAAGATCCGCTATAAATGGAGGAAAACAATTACTTATTGCTGTTCCTTGTTTTTATTCATAGAATTCACTTTTGAATTGGAAACAATTTTGAGACATACATAGGGTTGTCAACCGCAAATATTCATTTACTTGTAAAATTGAAATTAAGGAGAACTTACAACAGCACAGAGATCAGTTAGTAATGGGTGAAACTCGATTAAAATTCTTGGTCGAAAGAATGTTTTTACTTAAAAGTAGAAAAAGGGAGCAAGTTAGTAATTTTTGACAAAATTGATTACTTCCAAAGAGTGAAGAACTTAATTTCAGAAGGTTCTAAGAAAAACCCATTAACTAAGATGATTGAAGGCACTAAAGACGAGATAAAAAGTGTCCAAAGTTAATAACTTCTAATCTAAATTACAAATTAAGTGTAAGTAATCCAGTGATTCCAAGTTTGTACTGTTTACTAAAGATTCACAAAGCAGGTAATTCGATGAGGTTAATTGTTTCAGGGATTAACTCACTGACTTACCTGATTTTAAAATAGTGAATTAATATATAAACTTACAAGAAAACAGAAAGTTTCTCAGTTGCTAATTCAATAAAATTTATTCATGAATTTAAAGATCGTTTACTGGAAGACGAGGAAATTTTAGTATCATTCGGCGCAACGTCATTTCCCTCAGTGCTTATTCCAGAAACTTTAAAATATTTAGAAAATTTGCTTTATAAGAATAAGATTGAACCGCAAAAAGGAAATAAATATTTGCGGCCTTAAAGTTTTTTCCAATTCGAAGGTAAATTTTATGAATAAAAACAAGGGACAGCAATGGGTAATTCGTCTTTCTTCATTTAAAGTGGATTTTCCCATAAGTCATTTTGAAGTTAAACCAACACAGCTCTAAATATTTTCCAGGCGTATAGATTAGGCATGTAAGTGATACTTTCGTGATTTTTGAGACACACAAGTTTAGCTAAGACTATTTCGTTAAGTAATTGAATTCAATTCATGAAAAAAAAAAGAAATCAATGATAGCTTACCATTTTAGATACCCTAGTAATTAAGAATAACAGTAAAATAGGAATTGATATTGTCCAATGTTTATCACGGCGGATTCAAATCAACAAGAGATGGTTTCTTTCAAGATTCTTATTTTGCTAACTTTCCCGTTAATTAAAGTGAGAAACGAAAAAGAATTAAATTTTATTAAAAACATCGCGGGATACAATTGTTTTGATTCGGAAATAATCATGAGACTGATTAGAAAAATCTATGTTAAGAAAGACAATTAATTATACCACTTGTTTGACACCTCAAAACAATAGAGACAATTTATATTCACGATATAAAGTAAGTATCGCTGATCGTGTTCTACTATCGAGCGGCTTTCCCCATGGCATTTTGTAAACAGAAATGACACTATTCGCTTACAAAATAGACAACTTCACACAAGCACGTTCAGTGATCTACTGATGGGCAAAAGGAGGTAGTAGTAGGGTAACCGACTCATTTCAGGCACATTTCTAGACTTTAGTCCCTTCTTAATGACCGTACCGCTAATCCTCATTATATATAGTTGGAATTATCGTACAATGCTATTGAGATGCAATATTAGGTAATTATAGTTATTGTTAGATAAAATTGTTTCTATCATATTGTTTGGAGAATATATACAAATACAATACCTATTTGAATTATAAACCTTCTTAAGAATAAGGTATAATAATACTATCGCTATTTATTGACAATATATATATAATTTTTATGATCGTTATATAAAATTGAATCAAGTGTCCATACTTCCATGAGCGGGAGTGTATGTATATGTACATATATGAAATACACTGTCCTACCGAAAAACATCTTTACAAAGATCCTTCAGAACCGAAGAACCATATCCATCGAATTAACTGTTTTGCCCATCACTACTTTATTGTTCTTTATTCTGAAAATTTTTGTACATTTCCCTATCACCTCATTCACCCTACTTTTGTAATATGTGGCATTTACAAGCCACCAAACAGTTGTAATTCTATGTCAGACCTTCTCCATTATCTGGCTATATCTTGTTTCATAGTATCCCTCCAGCGTTCTACAATGAAACAAAAAACAACTTTTTAAAATATATTATATTTTCTAAAAAATCGTGGTATTTAGTAATATTTACGATACATTCATTTTGTTATCTGCTTCTGGGTTTCCGGGCTGGAACCGCGTCACTAGTATATCTGCCGACGTTTCGTACCCATTTGTATGGGTACCCAAATGGGTACGAAACGTCGGCAGATATACTAGTGACGCGGTTCCAGCCCGGAAACCCAGAAGCAGATAGCATGGACCACGACCGCGGAAGTCTATGTACCAAATTCATTTTGTTAATTTTTAGCTCCAGGCCAAATTTTTATATTGACTTGTATTTTTTGTAAGTGAAAAAGAAAAAAGAAAGTGTTTCATTGTGGAATATTCTCCGCTATTTTATAGCTTCAAGTTTATAAGATTATAACTTTCATGGATTTTGCACTAAATACAATATCGGTCACTTTTCACAATAATTTGTGAATCAGCGGAAAAAGGGCTGAAGTCATATGCTGGTGAATCCAATTTTTTTAAAATTCTATTTACCTATTGTTCAAGAAAAACGACCCGGATTTTATTTCTAAAAATAGTGAATGCGTTTTGCAGGAGCACACTGGACGTGTATTTCGCCTACAGTTCGATGAGTTCCAAATCGTCAGTAGTTCCCACGACGACACAATCTTAATATGGGATTTTCTGAATTCAACGACTGATAATGCGAGTCAGAATTGTCTGTCGCAACTAATGACGCGATCGCCTTCACGTAAGTAGAATAATACTAAGATTTATTTATAAATCTTATTTTTTATTATTTAAAATCTTTGTTTATGATTTTTAATATTGTTATATGCATATCTATTTTATGCAGAATTTACTTTTATAGATTTTAAATAAAGAAATTATAAATAATTCATTCTATTTTTATCTTCATTCATGACTCTTACATTACTAAAGTACCCAAAACATCGCCATTGTGACATTAAAGCAGCAAATTTAAAAGATTGAATTCGATTGAAATGTCTTTTTACCAAAATGTTTGATGTAAGTAGTAAATATTTCGTATCATGATTATTTGTATAGTATCTATACAATAAAAAACGCAGGCTAATATTTCTATAAAAATAGGCTAGTAGGAAAAGTAGATAATCTTACATACCGGTACGGAAATATTTAATATGGCGTCTTGTCTCCATAATTTTTATGAATTTTTCAGCGGCTTCACCAAATTTTCCGCACAATTTCTAGGTATTGTGTGCTATATCTTCTTTATGTTGTGATGAAATCGGAACATTTTATATTCATGTTTCCTGTGAAGTTTGTGCTTTATAAGAGCCCAAATATTTCAGTTGGGTTCGCGTCTAGGAACTGCAAAGGCCAATCCAGTACTGCAATTCTATTTGCAGCCTTCCATTCCCTACACAGTTTACTTCGATGTTCGGAGTTTTGCCTTCTTGTATGGTCCAAACTGTTATATTTAAACCATCGATCTTGAAAGTTCTTTTTGGTACAATTTTATGATTTGCTTCGCGCTCAAAATACTAGCACTAACACGCCTAAGCCCAGATATGAACCTTTACAGGTTTACAGTAAGCCGTATAATACATTCTTTATCCGTTGACCATGCCGTTATTCCAGGTGACTAGACCCAGCAAGTTGATTTATTTGTTAGTACAACATAGGACTAATCCCTGCTGGAATTTTTTTATGTATAGATAACACGCCCCTGTCGATGTTTATCAGGTAGCACTTAATAATTGTTCTTCGATAAGCGACATTTTCGCGCAATCTGCTTCTAATTATTAAACTAATATTTATGTTCGTTTTCACTAGTACAGATTGTCTGTCACGAAGTGTTAATAAATTAATAATAAGCCTTATCTTGTCGAGTTGTTTAGTTAGTGCGGTTTTTCTCACGTCCTGGAAGATCATCCATACTTCGAATTTCTATCTACTCTCTTAATTCCATCCTCCCATTTATGGTATATTGTAGTGCTGGGCGAATCGAATCCAAAAACACTCGGTAAAGAAAATCGAGTTATAAATCGATTCTCCTGGAATGATCGAATCCGAATCCAGGATCGTTTCACAGCTCGGACTCGGAGAACCGATCCAAATCGGTTTTCACGCTGAATTCGAATCCAGAGATACATATATACTGCATTGAAACTATGATGACTTGAGGTGTAAGGAGCGCATTGTATTCGGCGGAACTTATGTATTCACATAATATACATACTTATGAATGAACTATTTGATTTTTGGTCAAAAAGGTGTTTTACGCATTAACAGATGTTTTAAAATTGATTTCTACGGATCGGAAGGTTTACAACTTATTGCGGATATCGAAAATATAAAACTAAAGTGAATTGGTAGTAGATATACTAAATACAAATTTAGAATACGGATAATATTTAAACAAATATTTTTCTTTATGATCACCTATAATAGGGATATACGAGGGCCATTCAAATATAAATGAGAAATAACTTTTACTATCTACATAAAACAACGAGTGGTACCTAGTAAATAAAATTTTACGTCAAAATGAACAATAACCATACTTTATAGAAGTGGTACGCATATATTACTAATACAAAATTTATGCTTTATAGAAGATATTTAATTCATATTTTGTTAATCTTCCTTTGACTTTAATAACAATACTAATTTGGCGTACTGGAAATACAAGTTTTTGCCACGCATTACAATTTTACGTTCTTACCAACGTCTGTGAATATTATTTTTTAGAACTATTATTGTGGGGTTCGGGAACGAGTACGTAAACTTTTTCAATATGCTCCATACCTTTTCGATCGGATTTAAATCGGCTGAGTTTCCGGGCAAAAGGGATATGTTATGCTTTTCAAGATTTCTTAATGATTTCGCTTTATGATATGGTTCTCCATTCTTCATTTAATGAGTTTAGAAATGGCAAAAATACAGTCTCAACAACCTTTTTATATTACACTTGATTCATGGTGCTCTTCAAAAAGCACAGAGATTCGGTTATGCATAACCAGATCATGATTGACAGTAAGTATTAATATTTTCTGTACAGCTTCATTACTATAACGTCCGTTAGGCCTTCGTCTAACGAAATTAACACTCTGTCATTGCTTCAAGTTGGGATTTATCACCTGCTGCAAAAGGAATGTGACTGATAAAAGTGAAATTTATTATAAAAATTGATTCTTTCAATAAATGATTTATTAGTGATAAAATTTGTACTTATTTAACTTTTTCAACCATCAGCCGTAAATTTCTGTTTATTTTTGCTTATTGTGGGCGTTCTTTCTTCATTTTTGGTGTTTACCTAGGCTTCTGACATTTGATTCCGATAGTGTTCAATGGTGATCGGATCATACGTTCAGAGATGTTTATATTAGGCACGTTAAATTTATCTAGCAATTCTCTAGTAGACTATTTATTTTAGGGTGCTGTTTCTATAATTAGCCGGTCGTCTCTCGGTGATTTTACAGACACCATAGCAATAACTGTGATCGCCCGATATTGACGGAATGTTTTCTCGAATTAATACGATTCGGTAGACTGCATTATTGCAAATTGTCGGTTCGAATGCATGCCTGTTTTTAATAAAGCCTCCATTTCAATTTCATCCGCACTACTATCTTTCACATTTCTTTTTCCGAATAAATTACAAAGCTTAAAAATTGAAAAAAAATGAATGAAATTCAGAATATATTATTAAAATACTGTAATATACTGCACGTATAAATTTAACTAAAACTAGATGTTATTTGTAGTGCATTTACATGTTTCACTATCTGTGTTTAGACCCCAATAGCAGGTAATCAAAACTGATAAGGTGGTTTTTCTAATATAATGGTTGTTTTTACTAGGAATAGATACTTTTTTAACGTAAAAAATTCTTGATACGCAAGAGTGGTTCTAATTCAATTGCCAAGTACTGTAAATATGGAAATTATCTCTTATTTTTTACTTTTTTATTACTCGAGCGCAACTATATATTTGAAAAATATTTCTTAAAAATCTTTACAATTGTGCATCTTCAAGAGGAACAATTTTTGAACAACCATCAAAGATATAACTATTCTTAAAATAACCCAAGGAATCAGTCTTTAAATTTTTGCTGCATGTTTCACAACCCCCTGTATATCATTCGTATGTCTATACCGTGCATTCATTTTACCTCCCTACGAAAACTGTACCACATTATATTCGGGTCTAGCTGCCGAATACCGATCAGAATGTAAAATGGTGGGGCGCGAGTCATTTGAATCTCGACTATAACTGACTACTGATCGTACTAGCTGCAGCCCCACCACTAATTTGACTGTAGGCGACACGAACAACTACTTAATTTGTAATCTGTAGTCAGTCGTTGTTGTGATTCGACTGACTCGCGCCCCACCACTTTACATTCTGATCGGCATTCGGTATCTAGACCCGAATATAATATGATACGGTGTTTGTAGCATTTTAATATGAAAGCACGGTATATACATACATATACATATAAACAAAATTGTGTCATGTACCGTACTCTGATTTGTGTTTGCACAATATTCTACGTCTCTCTTCCACATTCACTCCCCCCGTTGGTCATTTGTGCATCTTCACTGACAGTAAAATTTGTCGGTGTTATGTATAATTCTCTAATATATCACGTTCGCCAATTACAGATATCCTTTTGGTCTTTTTATGAGTACAAATCTTATGGATTTCATCTTGTGATCGTTAGAATATATACATGGCGTCTGCGCTGTTAGACTTTTTAGAATTCAAGAATATTTTTTACTATCACATACAGTGAAATGACTTAAACTTACTAGCTCTGGACTCCTTAAGAAGATGATAGTATCAAGATATATAGAAGTAACTTCCCGGTGTGTCTATATTAAACGCACTTTCCTTAGAAGTTGCACTTCTAATTATTTTTCACAGTATTCACAGTATTGTTGTTAACTTATGCCATTTATTTTTAAGTATATTACCCACACGTACATATTTATTTTTGTTTCAGCGTTTGAGTGAAGGAAAACGGATTATGTGCGTAACTAGCAAGTGGTCTCGATTTCCTATAATTAAGTGTATATGCATCCTATGGATGCCCGGCATATGTATAGTCAAACTTAAGAGAAGGGCGTACTATACTTATGCGCGCTTGTGTGAATGTTCGTGAAAAAAAAACAAAAGAAAAAACAACAAAAAAGAAAATTGAAGTATTATCGATTTAATTATCGGCAAAATGTTCTCATAGCTCTATCGATTACATACAAGAAAGAAAAAAGTGTACAAATTCTGTAACAGAGTATCTTTTTAGTTTTTACGTGAAAAATGCAAGAGAAGCAGTTTAACTGAAAAAATATTAATTATATAATTAACGAATTTTCAATCGTCTTTTTAATTTAAGAAATATTTCGTTTCTTTCTCATAGAGAAGTACGTTTAGTAGTTAACCTTTTTTTTTCTTTCCCGTTATGTTGATATAATCTTCACACAAAAATTCGTTCATAATCATGGTACATCCAATATTTTTTTTATATTTAGGTTAATATTATTGCATACATAAATCTATACGATTTAATACTATAATTGACTATGAAAAGAGTGTGATGAAATCGGAAATTTCTAAGAAAAGATGCAAATAAAAAGAATTAATTTCTAATTTCCTTCACACACCCTCTCAAATAAAAGAATGTGATTATCTTTTTGTTTATTGTGAAGTACTTGTAAGTATATACCTACAGAGTGAGTAACTTTTTATTTTCTATTATTAATTTTTTTTATATTATTAATATTATATGTATGTGTTTAAAATACTGTATATAAAAGCTTATATTTGTATAAACAAAATCACGTATTTATTAAATAATATTGTTTTCATTTACATTTTTTCTGCCTGACTATATATATATATATATATACATATATGTATATACGTATACTTATATATATATATATATATATATATATATATATATATATATATATTGTGTTAAATAAATCTTTTTGTATATTTAAGTGCGAGATATATATATACATATACGATAGTTAATTTAATTATGTGACTTATTATTTATATTTTATGTTTGAATACTTTATATGAATATATTAAATATACGCCTCTTTTTATATATACAAGAAAGTATTGATAAATTTCTAGACAGGTCTAGAAGGAAGTTAAAATCAAAATAAATTAATCTTCTTTAATAGTTATTTTTAAGACTTTGTACGACAGTTTGTTTGGTTCCCAAATTCGAGTATAGATTGTGAAAATTTAGATAAATTGAACGTTAAGCATGAAAAATAATGCTATATAAATTATTCTCATTAGGCTCTACACAGATACAAACCCTTTTTCTGATAGTACCATGTTCTGTTTAACAAGTTTTGCCTATTTTATTGTTGTTTTGTTTCATAAATGTAATTAAATTAAAAAAATAATTTTTTAACGGTTATATACCTTTCTTTTTCATATAGAGAACTTAAATTCCAAGACAGTAATTGATATTAATAAAATCCAATTAAAAAAAAATTATTAAAGTTACAAAGATAATGCTGATCAATTAAGTTAATATCAATTGTAAGCCAACTCAGGTCCTTTTCAATATAAAGTTTAATATAAATTTTTGTCTTTTTATTGCTTATAAAACGGTTGCTTATATAAAAAAAGATATGATTATTAAAAGGAATGGGTCACTAGAACATGGAAATAGAATTGGTGATTTTTAAAATTTACAAACAAAATAATGTATGATTTTTGAGTGGTATTTATAATTAACAATCAAAACGAATCTACTCTTATGATTGGAATTGCTACTGCTCACAGATAATAAATATATCACGTTTACCCTTTTAAGCAGCGTTTTCAGTATGCAGTAACATACCCAAAGCTGCAAATATTTAACCGTTCTTATCCACTTTGCGCATCTAACTACTGAAACGCTGCATAAAAGAATAAACGTTTATTTACATTTATTAATTACTAAACACCTTGCACTTCTAAGAAACGCGCTATTGATCGAGTATTATGGTGATTTCCCTATTGAAATATTTTTCTATATTTAATTATGAAACCAAGCTTTGAGATAACTCTTAAAAATTGTATGACTTGTCACAAATTAGATGTATATATTTATATATTGCACTGAAAAAAATTTAATTATGAGCAGAAAATTGTTTGTATGAGTGAAAACCTGCTTTAAATAATTTTTATGGAATTTTTTGAAGTCATGTCATAGACAATTTCCTTACTTTTAAAAAGATTGATCGTCTAATATTTTACTCTTTTTAGTGTCTTTTTTTTACTATTATACCTAACTGCCACAGCTCAGTTTTAGTGTGGAACACATACAATTGTCTACTAATATTACACTATTAAATTCGAAAAATGTATAAAATTAAGATTTCTTCTATTTGTTGTAGTTTAGAAAGATTATTAATTTTAAAATGACAGAATTTTTTGATTTCAAATTTTATTCTTGTGTTTCTTAAAGTTTGTAATTGCTTCCATTGCAAAAGCATTCTCATTAGTTTATGAAAAGTCGAAGTTTTTATTAATACGTTCTTGTATACAAGTGATTCCGTTTCATATAAAATTGAAAATAACGTGTTTGTAAATAATAGTTTAGTTTTTTGAGAGATATTGAATTTTTCTTTGGAATAATTGCGTTTATCAGTTTCCTTACTAAAACAATTCAAGAAAGTATAAACAGTGTTTTAGAAATTTGGGGAAAAAGTCAGTGACGAACTGTGTATATATTGTCGACTATGACAAAAAAATACTTAAAATGTAATCATTACTAATGTACAGTGTACTAGTGCAACCAAGCGGTTGTATTAAACTGAAATAAATTATGTTTATTTACTTTTAACTCATTTAACGAGTAGGTTGTGTGATTTTTAATAGGCTTAAAATTGTAACATATAAAGTCCAGTACTATCATGAATATTACTTAATGAATTTCTTTTTTCTTATCTCTAAATCTCCTTAATAGTTTTAATATGTTAAATTATCTTTCGAATCAGTTTAATATATTGTACAATTTATTTTCAAGCTAGTGAGTTTTTTTTACATTTTCAGTAGTAAAAAAAAGTATGATCTGACAAAAACGTTTTTTATTTTTTACGTTTAGATTTTAACAAAAAAGGTTAGGGTTCACTATACGTCAAATTTTATCGGTATAACAGCTGAAATATCACTTTTTAACACTAGTAATTGTGTGTCATCTGAAAAATTCCAAGGGAAAAGTTTTCTGCGTCGCTAAGGCACGTTGAAGCCTCTTAACCCCTCCTCCTGCTATCTTCCTAGCCTACTGAAATCTACTTGCCAGTTGACACAGGACTACTTATGCGCCATGGGGAGGCCCCACTACTAAAGTGTTCTTCCTTCTGCTATCTTTCTAGCCCACTAAAACCTACTTGCCAGATGACACACGACTACTTATGTGCTATGGGGAGGCTCGATTGCTGGTGTCAAAATGCAAGATAATATTTGATTGCTTGAAGTTGGTAACGGTATGAAAGAGTGATGTTTCGGCACTATACTGTGTATCAAAAAGGGAGAGATAAATTTTTGAACAGATTCCAAACCTAGATTACAACCTATAAAATTCATGAAAATTTGAATAGAAAAGTAAATGAATCGGTAGTATTGTTACACAATCCACACGTTAAAATCATTGTTTCTATGTGTGGTGACAAGGTATTTGTTTAGAAAACAAATGTAATTTTATTTATTAGTTTAAAAAAGCTCAAGTAGTACGTCATTGTAGATACGACTATGCGATTTTGCCATGCTCTCAATGAGAATTAACTGTAATGTAGGCCCGAAATTTATCTCTCTTTGAAATACAGTATAATTGGAAAAACTGAATGAATATAAATATACTACATATCTATATAAATTTAATATATTCCGGAGGGCGTAGTGCATCTAATATTACAAAACTTTATTATTTATTTTTATAATTATAGTTTACTTCACCGGCTAAGTATTGTAAGAGTAAGTACTTATATATATATATTTAAAATGCCCAGTAATGTAAAATACTAAAATGTTAGTTTTTATATACATCTGTTTAATGGTATATAGCAATAGGAAATAATTACATGCACAATTTATGACATTAAATTTATAATAAATTTCCCCTGAAATATGTCCGTTTTGTAAATTGACTGACAAAAACAAACTGCTTAATTTAACAGAATTTGTTCCAATTATAACCTATAACATTTAGAATTCCGTGCAATAACTTAAGAGCACCAATGGCAATGACTTAACCTAACCATTTAATTGCTTACGAGATAATTGATAATTATATCAGAAATTCAAAAAAATTTTCAATCAAGTAGCCGTGACGAACTACCAACCATATCTGTTGTAATTAATCCTGCAATACTCGTATATATTTAACATTCATCGTGAGATGGTGTTGTGAGAGAAAGAGAGAGACGACATTTATCGCCCAACTTCACTTATTAATAATTTGTTGTTTCTACTTTATCTTATCTTTGGCGTTAGTTTGTATAAAAAGAAGTCGAAAATAAGACGGCTTTTTTTATTACAAAAATAATGTACTTACGAAACATATTTTAGATAATCGTAATATATATTATTTCACCGACTCTTTCTATCACTCATCTTCACTCATAACAACATCCTCTGGATCTCGTCTTTACAGTGGAAGGTGTTGATTCTTGAATTGTCAAAAGAATCCTTGCTTGTCGTAAGTTCTGCTGAAAGTAGAGGGCATCTGCAACCATACGCACGTGCCGCTTGATTGTTTCAAAGAATTTGTTTCTTAATACTGTGCGTTCAGCGTTATTAGATTTATAATCACAAATAGCGTTTATTGCTGCTATATTCATATACTACTATCACAAGCGCTCACTTATTTTTTGCCTTTAAACGCTAATATGTGTTCATCTACAGTCAGATATTCGCTTTGAAAATTATTTACCATTCCGTCAAGTAAGTTGGATCGGTCTCTGAATTTATCTGTTTCAGTATATATTAGTCTGTCTTGAACATCATCGAAGCGTAAATTGAACAAAAATCTAAATCTATTTCTACCTAGTATTATCCCAAGTACGTATTTTTTTTCTTGAAGATTTAACAACGTTTATTGCGAAGACAATTTCGATTTACTGCCTTAGTTTTAATTATCTCTGTTAGTCTTGCCACTATTATTGACGAATATGCTCAATGCGAATATTTGGTTGTTATTAAGTGCTTCAATTTCCAATTTAACTTCGCGAGCTGTTACTCTGGGGCCAGGAAAATCGATTATATTATGTGCTCGAATACACATTTTAGTCCATAGATGTAATATTTTTCATATTCGCTATTATTATTACTACATTCTTCTCTTCAGATAACCCTTGCTCTGACGGTGTTTCGTGGCAACTTTCCTCTACATAATTCTCGTCATATTCATCATTGGTATTGTCCTTCCTCATTGGACGCCATTTCTTTGTATCATTTCATCCATACGTTTGGATCTAATATAGTTTCCGTTCTAGCGCGTTTCCCAGCCATCTACGACGAATTAAATGTTCCTATAAATATGTAAAAACAAATATTTATTGCTTACCTGTTTTTATATAACAACTGATCGCGTGGTTGATAAATGTCACCTTGTTAATCTTTTCAACAGTTCGCCAACAATGGAACAACCGTAAATACAAAATGAGAGCCAGTAAGATGAATAATTGTCGACATTCACGCGAGCTGAATACTTTGTTTATGTATCGCACAAAGTAAAAGCTACATCCGGTTGTATTTCCACAGGGTTAAACGTCAAATATAGGGATACTAATTTAAATATATCGACATTTTTGTGGCTTTATGCGCTATTTTTAGCTTGCTATTTGCCAGTTTATAAATGTAAATTATTCCTCATCATATTATACTTTTTGCATACGTATGTATATAAAAGACAACGATTATCCTGAATTGCCTTTATTTCTGTAAACATTTATTTTTACATACGTATATTAAGGTAATTTTTCACTATATATTACCAGGATATAGTTGGTAATGAATTTAATAAAAGTTTTGAGTATTTTGCTTGTAATACGATTCCGTTCCTTTGTTACTGTTGGTTCTGCTTTCCAAAATGGTAATTACCAAGAAATTGAAGTAGCAACAATAGACTAGAAAAATTCGACTATTCTGTATAAGCCTTTATACATTCATTTTATTGCGTAAGATTTAATTTTTGTGGTTCTTTTAATGACTTTTACATGTAATAAAAGCCGATTATACATTGTTAGTTTAAATCTGACTTTACTTTAAACCAAAGATAAAGTTCGATGCTTTTCAAAAACCGCAATTATTCAATACGACGGAAAATGTTGCGTGGAGGTTCAAACATTTCTTAATTTGAACCGCCAAATTTTGTACTTTAAGTTAGGGTTCAATTGAATTTAATCCCACTTATATATTGTGTTTGCGAACGATGAGTTTATAAACGTGTTCATATAAGCATTATTTAAATACATTATGTATTACATATTATTAGATACAATTTATTTTTCAATATCATAATAGATTTGTATAATATAAATAGTAAATACAAACTGAATATACATAGAACATGCTTTATTACTCAACTCTTTCAGTAATGGATCGAATATGAATCATAAAAACCGCGCACGCACATTTGCTATTAATCTGAGCTTCTCTGTAGCTTAAACGCGATGTAAGCACGATTTGTACAACGTATTAAAATGTTAAACTTAAATTAAGTTGAATTTGAGTTCAGTTAAGCTTCGATGATTTTTACGATCGGTTCAAATTCAGACATTTCCTTGCATTATTATAGCAAGGGTCACTAAAGTCAGACGAATGTACCTAATTAACAGATTCCGTAATATTTTGGGAATGCAATTTTCAAACTGAATTCGTTTAAAACTGTGGTCTAATATAATTGATGCAGCAACTATAAATAATTTCTGAATTTGCCTGAATACTTTTGAAATTCTGCCTAAGACCACAAAGATTTAAAATAGATCAAAATACTACTTTAAAATAAACATAAGTAAATTCGCACAAAGATCAGATGTTGCACGAACTTCAAGAAAAATGTTTACAGAAAGACAAATCTTTACAAATATATCGATATATCAGTCCTATAATTAGACAAATATACTCCTTTTGTAAAAAAAAAAAAATAGTGGCCTAGTAGGGATAACTACTATTTTGATTTTAGAAAGTTTGAGTATTAAAAACTGCTAATAACTATTAAACGTGAATTTATTTAATTACCTTTATCAATGAGAATTTTTGAAACTCGTAGTTATTTTTAATAGCCCGTTTAACTGCTAAAAATTGTAATAATTTGCTACTCCATACCGTACAAATGAGAAATATTAAATTGTATACATATTTTGACAATGATATTATAACTTTCAGAAGTAATAGTAATCTTCTATTTAATTTAGCATTACCCCTGAAGATGACAACATA
Source organism: Dermolepida albohirtum (assembly GCA_031893035.1). NCBI lineage: Eukaryota > Metazoa > Arthropoda > Insecta > Coleoptera > Scarabaeidae > Dermolepida > Dermolepida albohirtum. Next base: position 565,518 of record JAVIWB010005640.1, read on the forward strand.
TCAAAATACGTATATAGTTTAACATTTTTCTCGAACAGAATTGTTCTAATTTTGGTTGTGTTTCTACCGTATATAATATACAAGACTAGTTCCATAAAAACAAAAACTCACTAGCTACGTCGATGATAGTTTTATAGCGAAATTTTGTTTATTGTTCTCTTTAACAAATTAAAGAAAAAATAAAATTCCCGAAAAGGTTGAGAAAATGCAAAATTCTCAATGTTGGAGGGAATGGGGTAATACGTTGAAATAATCGCGGTAACAAAAAGAAAAACAGTTTAGTCCAAAGAAGCCTAAGATTATTATTATAAAATACCCAACAGGATATGGATTTAAGTATGGACATAACTCCTGACAAGTTTTATGTAAAAAATATTTGTCAGAATAGTAGCAAAATCAAACAAATAAGCAAAAAAAACAGTGCTACTGAAGATTGTATTAAACATTGATTAATTGGTTTGACATATGAAGTTGAGACGTGATTGGTATTGGCAAAAAAGAAATTGGGGCTATTAGACAACTTCCATATCAAAATTTTTTCCAATTGCACAAAATGGTGACTTAGTAGAGTACCTCAAACTAAAAGTTTCAATTCGTATAAGCCTTGAGAAATTGTGAGACTTTTGAAACATCGCCAAATATTGACATCTTCAAAGAGTATTTATTTCCTATTCTCTTTCAACCATGTCTAAAAGTAACAGAGGTATACATAGTCGTTCCTTGGTGAGTTTTGGTTGATTCGCCGCATTGCTTGCATCGCAGAGTTGAACCAAGCCTCGCTGATGAATAACTGTTAATTTTAGTTCATAAAACCAAGATGAGTAAGAATTCTTATAGAAAAACCTTGTAAAACTTAAAAATTTTAAAGCCGTTCAAAATATTGATTTCCCTTCCCAAAATTTACTAAATGAACTGAAAACCAGTTTCCGCTAACAATAAACTAATAAGATAGGAATCGATACGAATTATGTAATGGATTTTTATAGAAATACCTGAAAGAAAAAAAGCAGTTATAAAACCAAAACTATGTTAGCTAAAAAAAGTACGAAAAACTTATTTTGTTTAAGGAACACATTATGATTTTTTTTGTTTTTTATAATTTTGTATTAATTATCAAAGTTATTTATTAAAAAAAGCAATCTTTAATAAAACATCAAAGAAAGAAATAATCAAAACTCCATTTATTCCAAACAATAACAGATATCTCTCAAAAAGTAATTGTTTGCCGTTATATTATATTATTATTAGTAAAATAGTTTTTTTTTGATATAAGTCGATCTTAATAACAAATAAAAAATTGCTTTCGTAGAAGAAAAGAAGCTGATTATATAATTAAAGGAGCTTACCATTTTTCTTAGTTTATCATGTTATTAGAGAAATGAGATCCTATAAGCTAGACGATAATTTATGCAATTTAGTGTAATTCAGCATTATACCATATTAGAACGATACGTCTATTGTGTCGCCTTTTCAAATGAAGACTCGTTTGATCTTTCTCTTTATTTCTTCGATTTGTATTAATTTTGCAATAATGACAGTACACATTGCCAAATAATGTATAGCATCGTAGTGTTGCAAATGATACATAAATATATATAAAAAAACAAAACTATGAGAAATTTGTGATAATATTGCTAATTGAACAGTTAATTTTGAATATATTACGATAAATAATATATTAATATATATATTATATATACACATATATGTGAATTGAATTTATCTATTACAATTGATATATTCCTTGTATTATCGGTAAAGTGGGTGATTTTATAGACGAAGTACGGGCTTAGGTATTGGTGACTCGCTTGGAAAGGACTTTGTTTTCAAACGTTGTTGAGCATAGTTATATATAAACAAGTGACGAATATTAATAAATATATACATAAATTTCTCACTTCGCAATATATTAACAGTCATTCGCTGTGTTATATGTAATGTAAGCATTTTTAAACAACATATTAAAACTAAACATCATCAAGTAAATTATAAATATTATATTGAAAATATGTACACGATTTCAATATTGCTCAACATGTGTTATATTTTAAGTTCGCGTTCTACATTATTAGATACAGAAGGTTCATTCTGCAAGTATACAAGAAGATTTCACCGTTTGCTAGATACTTCAGTGGATTTATTCCAATCTCTAATAGTTCAACCCATGAATAAGGCAAGGCGAGTGCATTATTTATTTTGTTTATGATCGCGCTTTGGCTTTCCGCCACTGACTTCCCTATTAAATCACCAACTTTATTATGTATTTTTTCCCATTCTCAGAAAAAAAAAAACAATAAAAATGTTATTTTTTATCATTATAATTTTATATGAAAATATTGAATATACAAGGTGTTCTTTGGGAAATGAACCATTAATTTTTTTTTATTTTCACAAAAACAAAATATTCTTATAATAGCTAATCTAATACTGTCAAAATTAAGACAATAGTTACCAAAAAGATCTGTATTTTTTTAAAGAATGCCTGTAATCAATGCAGAAAAAATGAATCTTGATTTGTAAATATGAGTTCATGTTAATAAGAAATTAGCATCATGGTAAAATAATTCTCTTGTACATATAATATTCGAACTTCGAGTTTCATTTTGTATGGATTTGACAGTATTTTATTTGCAATTACCTTTTTTTCTGGAGTATTAATATAATTTTTCCTTCATATGTATATATGTACTTATATATATATATATATATATATATATATGTTCATTTAAATAATTTGATTTTTTTAGAAGTTGTCAAGTAATATCTAGAAATTATTATTCTTATGCTTTAAGGTAATATTTTCCAGGACCCCGCTGTATATCAATAATATATTTCCCTTAGCATTTTTTATGTTTGTTAAAAGAGCATTTGATATGAATTACTTGTCAAATTTCATAAATAAAACTAATTTGTAACAAAAAAGAAATCGTTTTAATTATATTCTTAATAAAACAATATTAGATTTAGTTATATGTGTTAAGTAAGTATTATGCTTTTAAAATTCCAAGTATTCTCAAAAAAGCTATATTGTTAAATGGAAAATGATATGTAAATATGACGTATAATTTTTTTTATATTATGATAAAATACATACAGAGTGATTTTAAATGATTGAGGATGGTTTAAAATTCCCGCTTCGAAAATTTTTTGTTATGTTGGCCATAGAGGCATAACAGTTGCGTATTATCAGTGGCGTTTGCAAAGGGAGTTTTGACATTTTGAAAATAATGCTTTATTAACAAGACTATTTTTAACTAAGACCTTGATTTTGAGAATTACACGTTTTAAAAACGCCGTTGTAACTATGAAACAGGAATCTAAAAAAATATTCTCCAAAGTTAAATGTAAGATATACTAAAAATGAATTTGGTTATGCGATGTATTATATTTGAAATATGTTACATATTTTATAAAAACAAATAAATATGGCATCTTTTTATTTCAGTTGTAATCTATAATTTATTTTAAATAATTGTCATTTAAAACATTTCATCTTGTATAGTAACATCATATTATACAAAAAAATTGTACACTAAAAATTACATTTAGCTTTTATAATAAATGCTCAAAATGTCCACCGTTGCTTATCAAACATAAATTAACTCTATTCTTTACACTGTCGAACACATTTACTAAATGAGATTGATCGATTTGATTCACTTCGTGAACAATTGCTTCTTTTAACTCTTCTACGGTGTGGAATCGATTTTGATATACTTTGTTTTTCAAGTGTCCAAACAAATAAAAGTCTAGTGGGGTTAAATCAGGAGATCGAGGAGGCCACCTATCTCTACTTATTAGTCTGTTATCAAAAAATTCCTGCAAATATTGCAAGGTATTAGCGGCAACATGTGGTGGGGCTCCATCTTGTTGGAAATAACCTCTTTGTAATTCATCTTCATGAAGTTCATTTATTAAGGGTTCTAGTAACTGCTGTTGATACCGTTCTGCAGTTAGTGTATCATAAAAAAAAAATAGGACCTATTATTCTACGTCTAGACATGGCAAGGAATACTCCCACTTTTAGCGGATGCAAGCCAGTTTCTATAAAATTATGAGGATTGTCTGTTGCCCAAGTCCTATAATTTTGGCTGTTAATATAGCCCGATAGATGAAACCAGGCCTCGTCAGACATAAATGTTAAATTCAATATTTCATCATCATTCAGGTGCTCATTAAACCAATGACAGTACTGAATCCTTCTGTCAAAATCTGTACCGTACAGTTGCTGCGTAACAGTTACACGATATGGATCCATATGCAAATTTTTTATTAAAGCTTTTCGAGCTGAACTGTATGATAAATCTAAAACATACATACATAACATGTAAATAAAAAGCAAGCTTTAAAATAAATATAGCATACCTGTCTGAGCTGCCAATTTTCGAATTGACTTGTTTGGGCTCACTTGTATTCTGTTTCTGATATCTTCAACAACACCTTCGGTTAGCACTGTTGGTCGACCAGAGGACTTGCCTTTACATATGCAATTTTTGTTTTCATACCTAGTCACAATTCTATCCCTGTGTTGAGCGAAAACTTTGTACGTAACAATTTCATTGGGATACTCTTCATGAAATTGTTGTAAACAAGATTGCAAGGAGTAAGTCCATGACCCGTCTTCCTGGCGAGTACCACTTCGATAATGAGCCTTTAAAATAAAGGCATTTTGCTCTTCAGTAAGCATGTTATTCTTCAAAAATAAAACAGGTTTATGTTGTATAAAATAAATTTTTGTATAACATACCTAAACAAGGTAAATTCTTGCACAGTAGTTTTAAAAAAAACTGTTTATTATAGAAAGTTAATGTAGAGATAGAAAAAAAGAAATAAAACACGAAAAATAAGCACTATAAGAACACAATAATACAGAAACAGACGAGACGACAATGGGTACAAGTTTTAAATTAATTTGACATTACACTATCTCAAACAGCCACATTCGAAATGTAAAATACACTAAAAATTCTGGCGCCAAATTCAAAGCATCCTCAATCATTTAAAATCACTCTGTATAATATAGAAACAACATATATTATTTTAATAAAATCACACGAAATACCGTTTGATGTCTGCTTTTGTCTATTCAAAAATGTTCAAATATTCTCCATATTTTAGGATTTTGCGCAAATATCGTTTTCGTGAGATCTCGTCTTACTTCTTCAACGAATCTTATAGTGTGTTTCAAGTTATTTTAATTTGACTAAACAGCTGGTAAGTATTTTTGCAGAACTTTCTACGGTGAGGGTTTAATGAAACGTAGAAACATTTAAAATGTAAACTGTTCCTTACTTTTAATAGCCAGAATGGTATTAAATAAATTGTGTCTAAATGTCTTAATTGGCTTATTTACATTAGTTATGGGAATTAAATTTAATGGTTATTATTGAACATCGTATTATTAGATTGACATAGCTTAACATTTCTTACATTTAAGTAATACAGTGTAACGGCCTGTCCTTAGTAGGACAATAAATAAATGCTCGTATTCTCACTTTAAACGATCCTTTTGCTCGACTTCCAGGGTGCTACAACTAGCTCTACAAATAAACTCGGAATGGGATTGAATAGGACGCCGCAGTATTGTTATCCCGAAAGCCCTAAACCAATACTGAAGTAAAAGGCGCATCAATAAAATACGTTCAGTATTTAGTCAACAAAGGGAAAAAGAAGGAGGTCCCTTTTATAGCCATAAAAAGAAAAGTTGAGCAGTACTACAAGTTTATTGTTTGTTCAAATATTTTGCAAGACACGATCAATAAATCACATAAGAAAATGCTATTCAGTTAACCACTGAATCAATAATTGAATTTATGCTGTATAGTTGACTGTGGTCTAAGAGAGCGATATGAGCAGGCTATTTAACTTTTATGCAGCTCAAAGTATGAGGTGAAAGAGCAAAATGCTGACATATTATTATGAGAATTAAATAATAAAATACTGGGAATAAAGAAATAAATATTATGACAACAATAAGATACATTTTGCATATGACAAAAATCCATATAAATTTTCGTTAGTAGCAAAATACAAATTGTAAAGTGACAAAGCATAGCGAAGACAGGAAAGGTGAGCAATATTAAATAAAAAACGATAACTGTTACCGAGTGACAGACAATATAATAAATAGGTCAAGCTAAGCAAAAACTGTTAAACATGAATAATAATTTACAAGAAGGAAATGCAGAAATTACCGAGAAGGCCATTATAGAAAGAACGTCGAAGTTAACTGATGTTTTATAGCACAGTGTATAAAATAGTGAAGCATGGTATTACGGAAAAAAGAATTAGAAGCGATAAAGTTGGGACGTTGATATCATTCGACGAACAGTATGTACAAGCAGGGTGAAAGTTGCCACATTAAATATCTCACGCAAAAACTAAAGAAAATGCCGAAATATAAGCCTCTAGAATAATATGGCAAATATTAAAGTAAAATGGTGTCCGACTTGAGACAATACGTGTTATAATGGAATTACATATGACAACACTTTTATTTGAAGAGTGGTTTCAAAAAGATCTCTTACCAGTATTACCCGAAAGAAATATCACTGTCATGGACCATGCTTCATACCATTCATGACAAGTGAAGAAATTACCAAATTCGAACAGTGTGAAGGCTGAAATATCGAAGTTTTTATCAAAAAAATGATATTTAGTATGAAGATACTTAATTACACAAAAAGTCAAAAACAATCTTTCAAACAAAGCCTTTCGAAAAAGGATATTGTAGATAGTATGGTCACCGCCGCAGGACACATTGTTTTACGTTTGCCGCTATACTATACTGTATATTTAAGCCGATCGAGTTAATTTGGAGTCAATTTAAATAATGTTTCCCGCACTAACGATCGTTCCAAATTTAACGAAGTAGTCGTGAATCGATTGCTAATATAACGCCAGAAAAATGGAAAAATTGCATTAGACATACAATTGAAATAGAAAAGTCAATCTTCATCGGAAATTTACAATTAATAAATTAAATGAAATTGATAGAAACAGCACTGACATTGAGGCTGTCCAAAGTAGTTTATGAAGTACCTATACTTCATTAATATTGGATTATTGTTAACATTACCAATTATTATGTATAAATGCAGTTATGGGTAATTATAAGAAAAGCCTTAATTAGGATTATATTAGCAATATAGATTTTACAATTACGTGTTGTAAAACAAAAAAAAATTGTTTACAAGAGAAGGTTAAAAATAATAAGTATTTGTTTATAGTTCTGTTTACAATAGCGCATTACGTATGTAAGAGTAATATGCAAAACCTCGCTTCTTATATTTGTATATTTCTACTTTCGCGGACGTTATCTATCTTTCTTCATCTTGATAGTTAATCATAAGTAGATTGCCTCTCCTTCTTCTTGAACATCTCTAACCATCCTAATTGCGGTCTATTTTTTTAACGCGCCTGCTTATAATTTTTTCCTCAATAGTTTTTGAACAAATTTGTGGAACAATCTAGATCTTTCGCGATATGATGCTGATTTTACTCTGTATAATTTGAAAATATTAAGTGTATATTTTCGATATCTTGTTGTGTTTTAGGTCATTGTTATTTCGGATAACCAAATCGCGATACAATAACTTCTTCGGAATCTGTACGACGTTCGGTTTCGGAGATATTTCAGAAAAACTGCAGTTATTTTGACGCTCTTAGGCTTGTTTTACTTCTTTTGATTCAATAGAAAGTTGCGATCGGATGCAAAATACGGTTGTTAAAATTTGAAAAATACGAAGCGTCGATTATCGACGCTTCGTATTTGATGCCTATTTTATAATTTCGAACCCGCTCTAATAACGAAACCGTTACGCGATACAGCTTTCGGTTCGACAGATATTTGTGAAAAAAACGCGAGACATAAGTGTCGATTTTCGATGCTCTGACTTTACATATTTTGACTCGCTGGTTATGAAACAAAAGATCACATTACCGCATCTCTTTCCGTTTTAGAGTTATTCGCCAAAAATTGAACCCAAAATTCGAAATAATAAAAAACACCGAAAGAAAACGCGAACTTTCAGCGGAGAATTGTTCGTTGTCTTCCTAAGCGTGTCTTAAATTCCTTGGGCGATTTCCGTTATAGGGGTTTGAAAATTTTGTGGTTTCTGTGAATCTCAAGCGATGAAATTTAAAAATTTGTATCGATTTTCAATGTTTTAATGCCCTTACATTACGCATTCGGGACAACTGATTAGGAGAAACGCAACTGCAACGGGTTCGCTCATCCGGTTCTCAAGATATTTGCGCAAAAATGCAAAACACGTTGATTTTCGACATTTTAGATACTGTATTTTGAACTTGTGATTACGAAGGAAAAGACAATCTTGTATCTCCTTCGGTTTCCGAAATATTTACGAAAAATGGTTTCAAGATGTGAAACTGTCAAAAACAACCAGGGAAACCACTAACTCTCAACGAAAAACCATTCCAACAGTCTTCGCAAGCATGTTTGGGAACCTCTAGATATTGTTCGGATCCAACTCGCGGCGAATTCTGACAATGGATTTTCACCCACCGTCGACCGTTTGTTTGTACACCACTACATGTGTATTGACGGCACGAATCGATCCGTCAAACTAGGATTAACTGCGACATCCGATTCTTGAGGTATACCCTATTACGATCGCTGCGTTGTGTTGAACGCTTGGCTAGCTCGGGCGACGCAATAAATGCAGATGAATCAAAAGAACAAACAACTAATGATATAGTACTTACGTGAATAAAGGCGCAGCTGTAATAAAAGGTTAGCACGACGTAAAATAAAACAGCAAATATGTCTGTGATCTCACGTGTTATTGTCCTCAGCTTCTTCGTGTATTCTCATCCAAGAACACTGGATTCCCATCGGCGCTACCATCAGGGAGGTTGCATCTTGCTGATGCACACACTCACATTCCCACGCACTTATCGTCCTTACACTAACGCGATTAACTATACATAGTTTTGTGTCTGCGGCGTTTAACACAAACGTCTTCGCGGGAACCAGGGGTTGCGTCAGTTTAGCACATAGCACAATCGTGTACCTGCACTTCTTATCGCACTTTCACCCGTCCGATGTATCTGGCGGTTCTTCTTCCGGCGCTGCGGGTGGTTCTAGCTGGTTAATAGCGTAGTGCCTCAATTGGTCAACGTGATACTTAACCGGCCGGCCATTTCTGCGTCTTACCCAATAGGATGTGTCGCCGACGGCTTTGATAACGGGGTACGGTCCTAACCATCGGGCGGCGAACGGCTTTTCAGCAATCGGGTAATACTTAATTAGCACCATCTCATTCGGACGATATACCACTGGCATGGGGTCGTTGTTGTTACCATACCTCTTTTCTCGGTACCTGTGCTCATTGCCTTGCAGATTGGTTATTCTCTCACCGGCCGTTTCCTTCATTGTAAATCGCCGTTCCCTCCAATCACCTGGGCGTGGCAAGTCATTTCCAAATAAGGCTTTCGAGGGAGAGTAGCCTGTTGCAGCGTTACGACGGCTTCGTATATTAAGGAGAACTGTGTCCAGACGCTCATCCCATCTCGCTATGTCGTGCTCTACGAGGTGTATGCGTAACCCTTTCTTAATTTCTTGATTGCGTCGCTCTACTGGATTAGCTCGAGGGTGATAAACCGGTGTGGTCCAATGTGTCGCATCCCAGCGTTGCGCAGCCTCTTCCCATGCTGTAGATCGGAACTGGGGCCCGTTGTCTGTCAGTACGCACTTGGGATATCCGTAGCGGCAGAATACGCTGTCTAGGAACCGAACGATCGCTTTCGTCGGCGTTGCTGCCACCGCCAGAGCTTCTACCCAGCGTGTGCATAAATCTGTACATACAATAATATTTCTCTTATCACTCCGACTCTTCGGTAATGGCCCAATTAAATCGACTGACACTACTTGGAATGGTCTTGTTGGTTGACGTGGACGTAAGTGGGTACGCTCTTGACGTGGCCCTCGCTTGTAACACGTGCATATCTGGCACGCGCGAATATATTCGCGGACGTCTTGGCGAAGTGTAGTCCAGTAGAAACGATTTTCGATGTTTCAGATGGGGTCCTCCGCACTTGGATGACCCGCAGTGATGCAGTCATGGCATTCGTAAAGAACTCGCGATTTTGCGGCCTGGGGAACCACTAATACCTCTTGATCACCTCGGCGGCGACGGAGATATTCATCCAAACTCGTATACAGTTCCGCGATCGCTTCGTTGTTGTTTTCGGTATGTTCTCCACTTTGGAGCTTCCGAAGTAACCCAGCGACGGTCTCATCCTGCTGTTGGTCATCCTGAACTTCGAGGACAACGCAATTAATGTTATCGGCTATTGTGGTAGCTGCAGTAACTTGAAACAAACAAACGGCAGACTCTGTTTGCTCACAAGGAGAAGGATTATTAGTATGCATAGAAATTAATCGATCTTCGTCGATGACCTCCGTTTCAAATAATTGATTTCTTGGTGCTCGCGAAAGCGCATCGGGTAGCTCATTCCCCTTGCCTGGATAGTGTTGGATGTCGTAATTAAATTCTTGCAACAACAACGCCCATCTCGTTAATTTCGATCTGCTGTCTTTCGTGCGATCTAACCACAGCAATGCGCGACTGTCTGTTCGTAACGTGAACTTCCTATCTTCAATATAGGGCCTGAATCGTTTAACTGCCCATATAACGGCCAAACATTCCTGTTCGTTTGCGTGATAGCGTCTTTCGGCGGCGTTGAATCGTGAACTCGCGTATGTGATAATACGTCTTCCCGTAGGGTGTTCTTGATACAGCACGGCGGATATTCCTTCTGCAGATGCGTCCGTCTGCACTACGAATGGAAATTTGAAATCAGGACGATGTAAATGTAGCGGATGTGAAAGTTCGTTTTTAATCCTTTCGAATGCTTCGTGTGCTTTATTATTCCACTGATAACTTCGTTTCGTCGTTAATAAGTCCGTTAAGGGGGCCAGAATATCTGAACATCGTAGAACATAATCACGTAGCCAGTTCACGAGACTTAAAATTGTTACGTGTTTTCGGCGGCGTCGCGGCGCGAATGGCGTCGATATGTCCTTCCTGTGGCCTGTTACCACTCTCTGTTAATACGTGACCTAGGAAAGGTAATGTAGGTGTGCCAAATACACATTTGTCTGGTGCTAACTGTAGATTATGCTGTTGCAAACGTTCAAACACTTGCCTAACGTGTCGGTGATGATCTTCCCAGGTATCAGAATAAATAATAACGTCATCTAGGTAAACTAAAACAAACTTACGTAAAAGTCCGACTAGCACTTCTTGCGACATCATCTTCTGGAACGTTGTCGGACTATTCTTCAGCCCGAACGGCATCACGTTACATTCGTACGCCGCTCCATCCGGCGTAATGAAAGCGGTTAAATGCTTCGATTTCTCTGCCATTTCTACTTGCCAGTATCCGCTTTTTAGATCTAGCGTCGTAAATATCCGCGCAGATTCGAACTCCTTCAACGATTCATAGATCGGTGGCAGTTGCGACATTTCATCTTCGGTTTTACTATTAAGCCTACGGTAATCAATACAAAAACGTGTCTTACCATCTTTCTTGTTGACAAGCACGATCGGTGAATTGTACTCGCTTGTACTCGGCCTAATTACCTTGGACGCTAACATTTCCTCAACTTGCTCTGCAATCATCCGTTTCTTCTCGGGAGAATAGCGATACGGTGGAACTCGCACTGGCTTTGTATCTCGTAATCTTATTGTGTGTTTCGTCGCAGTAGTTCTATTGAGTTCGTTACCTGTAACGAATAAACACTGAAAATCGTCAACAGTTCGTTTAAACGCTTTTCGTTGATCGGCATGGACGGTATTTAGTAGGGTTCTAACGTCCATCTTCGGTATTGACTCAGGTGTTGCTGTCGCGTTTCGTGTGAAATGAATCGTACGCCTGGTTGTGGTACCGATATGTACGCAGCGGCGTTGAAGGTCGATGACGGCTGCCTGACTATCGAGCCACGGGAATCCGAGGATTAATTTCTCTCGCAGATTTGGAGCAATAAGAACGGGGATATCGATTTCTTCGTCGTTCAATGTAGCCCGGTGCCCGTCGTTGTCATAACTGCTACCTTGCTACCTAAAATTACACTACGAACCTCTTTTGATGTCGTCCGGTATATATGGTCTGGTCTAGCGAAGTTGTGACTCGCGTCTATATCGATTAAAGCACTCACTGTGTCTGTTTTTACTCGTAATGTTAGTCGCGGTGTTCCGTTTAACGTGGGATATTGAATCGAGTTCAGGGCCGGTCCGCCATTGTCCTGGCCCGTGATCCTTTTCCCGACTGTTGGATTTTCTCCCGTAATACGGGACAGTCACGATGCCAATGTTGCTCTGCACAGTGTCGACATCTTGGAGGTTCTCTGTCGTTTCTTGATGTCGTATTGTCCTGTCTTTGCGACGTAGACGCGGGCTTCATTAACTTTCCCGCCGCGGTTTTCGTTTTTCTTAACACTAACGGCGTTACATTCGATTTCTTCGCAGGCGCTTCTGCTGGGTCGTCATGTATGTAGTCGTCTATGTCCACACATGCCCTCCGCAGGTCATCGATTGTATTCAGAGGATGTGGGCCAAGCGCTACTTTGTAATTCGGCTGCAGTTGACGGCGAATTAGCGCAATTATACGGCTATCGTCCCAGTCTAGGTTCAACCGACTGCACAGCCGTCTCTTTCGTAATATAAATTTTACAGCGCGTTCGTCTTCCCTTTGTGGCACGCCGTATAGCATTTCCTGCAGTTCGTCTGTCCTTTCCTCTGAGGAATATCTCTCTGTAAACAGTTGTTCAAACCCGTCGAATGAATCGATATGATTATTCAGCGAATCGAACCACAGAGCTGCGCCGCTAGTTACGAAAAGCTTGATTTCGTTAACTATGTCCTCCACCGTTAATTGACGATTTTGTAGATACAGTTTTAACTGCTTCATAAATAGCTGCGGATCTTGTAGTATATCGCCGCTAAATACGTCCGGCTTCGGTGGTGCTGCTGGAGTAAACGTAGCACAGAATCGTTCCATTACGTCTGTGACTTCTCTTGTTAAACTAGTTTCTGTAGGTGCCACCGGATTTGTTGATCCGGAATTGGATGTGCTTCCCGTGTTTGCTCTCGTATTCACCATTTTGTCGTTATTTTCCTTTTCCGTGGATTCGTCGATTACACTTAATCTGATTAGCCTCACGCTTTGGGCCCAAATTTATTACGATCGCTGCGTTGTGTTGAACGCTTGGCTAGCTCGGGCGACGCAATAAATGCAGATGAATCAAAAGAACAAACAACTAATGATATAGTACTTACGTGAATAAAGGCGCAGCTGTAATAAAAGGTTAGCACGACGTAAAATAAAACAGCAAAAATGCCCTTAAAGTACTTTATTAAATCAACACGCAACAAATAAATGCAGATTTGTCTTAATCTCAATAAAATTTATGTAGCAGTTATAAATTAAAACGAGAAATTCACTAGCTTTAATAATTACATGAAAAGACGCCCTAATGTACTCGCGAAGGCCACGTGCATGGAGTTTATTTGTCTGTGTTGACGAATATCGCGTAAGAGATTAAGAAGTGAAAAATCAATTACAGAACGAAGGGATACTTATCTTGCAAGCGTGGCTGTCCTGTATTACCGGAAGATGGGTCGCGGCAACACGAGGTTAATGCTCATCAAAACTGTACGGGCGTACAAGGGTTAAGATGGCGTAGCGAAGCAAGAACTTACAAGTTGTTGATGAAGGCGACGAGATGGCAAAATGCAGAGAGGACACGCTTATCGCGTCGCTGGTTTTTTATACTACCCGGAGGGGTACGGTAAAATGGTTAAAAAAATAGTGGGAAAGGAAATAGAAATGCACCAATCACAGAGTACGGTCTGCAGAGAATGATTATAATTAACGATACGCGAAAGGGATCGCGGTATTGATTAAAATAAACACAATCAGAAGATTCGTGAAAGAAAGACGATTAAAATGATACCTCACAGTAGGTGTTTTGCTGTCAGTATAACGCAGGTAAATGAGATCAGGTAAGCCTCAGGTGAGACTTACGAGAGAGCGTTTTTATATTCGCGGAATGGGGGACAAGGGGTGGAAATAAAAAAACCAAATTATTTTTCTTTTTCAATATATTCACCTGCAAGACGGATACATTTTTCATATCTTTCAATTAATTTATTTATACCCTCATAAAAAAATGATTTCTCTTTATCTGCAAAATACGCCGAAACTGCCTCCTTGACTTCATCATCGGCAGTAAATTTTTTACCCCGCAGCTCTTTTTTCATTTTCGGAAACAGGTAATAATCACTCGGGGCCAGGTCTGGGCTGTAGGGTGGGTGATTCACAATTTCGAAGCCCACTTTATGCAGGGCAGCTAACGCAACGCGGCTCTTGTGGACGGGCGCGTTATCATGCAAAAGCAGAACATGTCGATTTTCCCCGTCTTTTCTCTTTAATGGCTTCTTTTAGTCGCTCTAATATTGAAGCGTAATATTCTCCAGTTATAGAAACACCTTTATCTTTATAATCAAACAACAATATTCCTTCCGAGTCCCAAAATACCGTTGCCATGAGTTTCCCAGCTGATTGTGACACTTTAAATTTCTTGGGAGGTGCTGTGCCCTTTTTATGCCACTGCATGGAGTCTTGTTTGGACTCAGGTTCATAATGGTGAACCCAAGTTTCGTCTCCAGTAACAATTCCACTCAATACACCATCCTTGTCTTCATTACAGAGGTCCAAAAATGCACGCGAACACTCCAAAAATGCACGCGCTGTTGTTTTTGCGGCGGCGTGAGCATTCTCGGCACCCATCTTGCGCTGACCTTAGACATGCCGAGATGATCGTGTAGGATTTTAAAAATTGTTGTATCGGATACTCCAATCATTTCTGCGAGTTGTTTCTTCTTTAGTCGAGCATCTTCGAGTACAATTTGTTCAATTTTTTGGATAAGTGCTGGCGTGGTCACCTCAATGCTCCTGCCCGGCCTCGGGTCGTCTTCAAGGGATTCCCTTCCTTGTTTAAATAAACTATGCCACTTGTACACCATGGTTTTTCCTGGACAAGAGTCGCCGTAAACCAATGACATCTCATTCATTATGGTCGCGACTGATTTTCCTTGCCTGGTAAGGAACTTTATAACGGCACGATATTCGATTTTTTCCATATTTCACTTTTCACTCCTGATTATGTTACTTGGTTGACGATAGCTCAAAGACTAACTGTCTAAAAACAATGAAACTTCGTATTTATACTAATCATGAGTCGCTGCACAGGCCACGCCCCCAATGCGCCTACTCACCCCTCTACAACCCGCTCATTCCGCGAATATAAAAACGCTCCCTCGTACCTCTACCTGAAAGGTAGTTTACTAAAGTGATCGTTGCTGTAAAACGGATCAGTTTAATGTTATATTCTACTAAATAAAATGTAATTTACTCTCTTATTTAATAGGATCGACAGAAGAGAAATAATTTTGGATAAAATAAATCAAATTATCTCAACAGTAATATAACATAATCAAATGGGACTTTAGTGAGAGACTTGTGGTAAATTATACGAACGTATGATACAGTTTGTGAGAAGTGGTTTTAATTAAATCGGGTAAAAATTAATGGTAAAGCAATCATAATGTTAAGTATTAAGGCATCTAAAAACGTACATTAGCTAGAATATCACTCGCTTAGGTAGTAATTTCCAGGAATGGGGGAATCACCATGAAACGGTAAAATTCTCCTTGGAATGTATGTTAGCAACGCGGAAGGTTGTATACACGGGTTTTGAAAATTAAAGCGCGGCATTAAAATAATAATTTTAAAATACTTTAGAAAGTAATATATTCGAAGTGTAACAACCCGAAACAACTTTCCGCAAAAAATATATATTTGGGGAAGTTCTAGTGGTCGCCGTCTTCACCTACTGAGGTATTTTGGGCTCGTTTTGTTTCTTCCAACGGGGCACTTTAAATTGATGCAAAATTCGTCGCGATCAGATGAAAAATGTTAAATGTAAAAATTCGTAAAAGACCAAGTTTCGATTTTCGATGTTTTGGTGCCTCTAGTTTATGAATGCGAGCTCGTTAATTACGAAAAAAGAAACTGCCACGCGATGCAGTTTTCGGTCTTTAAGATACGTGAAAATGTGGAACCCAAAAAAACGTAATTTCACAAAAATTCGAACCGTCGCCGCGTCAAAATGGTTGCATTTATTTTGGCGCGATTAGACTCGTTTTGTTCAGTGCAAAGTTCGCTGCGATAAGATAAAAATGTGGCAGTTGTAGAGGTTTAAATACTTTGCGATTTTTCTAAACCTCACGCGATGAAATTTGAAAATCCGAAAAATGCGAAGTTTCGCTCTTCTGCTGGTTTGAATTTATGAATTGGACACTCTAGTTAGTTAAACGAAATCGTACATGCTATATGTTTATTATTGCATGTACTTTGTACATACAGTACTGTGCCAAAGAAAGAAGCACCTAACAATATTTTCCAAAACTTAGTTACTGAAACATTTTTGCTAATAATTATTGGGTTAATTTAATTTATAATACTTAATACATCTTTCCAAGAACAATTTACTTATTGGTAGAAATATAATCACTGGAAATTTCCAAGTTTATAACATCATACTTCCGCGTAGGAATGAGATCAACCGCCTGATAAGAGGGTTAAAGTTAATAAATTTTATTGCACCACAATGCTCTGCAATAAAATTTCAAGGGAGAGTTATCTATCTATAAAATTTTGTTTTTAAATCAGTGGTAGAAACAATACAGAGCGGTTCCACAATAGAATTTATTTAGATTCTGAAAAAAACGCGCCTACGAGTGAAATTTTCATTTTAAGAAAAAATGGTGAGCTGTAAATCGCTATAGTAGATAGAAAATGCCTAGAATAGCATTACTAGATAGAAATAAAGTTATTGTTTTACACTAAGAGGGTTATAGTCAAGTGAAGATACCTAAGATAGTGAAATGTTCCCGGTATGCCGTGCAACAAACAAAAAGAATGACTGAACCCGCAGTGAAAGTGGAGTCACAGTTTTTAAAAGTTAGTTCCTTAAGAAATCGTAAGAAAGTTAGCACAGAACTAGCTCAAGATCTTGCGCGAACATCTGGTACTTCGGTACATGCTTCAATAATGAGTAGCGACAAGTACTATGGACTGATGAATCTAAATATCAATTATTTGGAACGAACAGACGAAAATTCAAGAAGGTGCCCATGTTTTGCACAGTACTGTACATAAATATAATATTTTGTGAATAGATATTATTAATTGTTGAACAAATATTATTATAGAACAAAAAAAAAACACTATGAAAATTAAAACATTTATTTAATAACAATATTTATGTTTATTTAATAATAAATATAATACTCACGCAACAAAAATAATTTAAAAATATGTATGTAGATATGGAAATGAAATGATAATAAAGTATTGAACTAACAAACATTAAAAGGCTCTAAACAAAAAACTTGAACATCGATGTGAGAATGTTAAGAAGGCTTTATTAGTTCAGCTTTTTTCTGAAATTCAAGATGACTCGGTACAGTGAATTCGGTTTCTTTATTCATGGAATGTTTTGTAAGCAATCCCTAATTTGGGTCCACGTTTGTAAACCCTGTAAGTAGAAATTATATTTTAGATATATACAAGATACGAAATGTAAAAGTTATACTGACCTTTCTGGCAGTTTTCAATTGAAGAAATGCATAAGCAGCTAACGTTTCTTTCAGATCTACGCATTTTTGATTTTGAAATCTTTCTATGTCCGTCAGTGCTTTTGTACAGAAATCGCTGAAAAGAAAAAATTGTTATGGGAAAATTCAAAAATGAAAATATTAAAATTAAGATATTAATGTAATATACTAATAACCCATGTCTTTATATTTTCTAGTAACTTAACGTCAATTATATAATGGACATTGGTAAGTAAGCCATGAGTTATTATTATGCTCGCGCTCGTGGTGTAATATCAGTCGTTTGATTGTCGGCGTTAATCTTAAACGAGTAGGGAATTACAAAAAAAACTCAGATATATCTGAATGAGATTCTGAAACCCATTGTTATTCCACATGCAGGAGCAATTTTCATTTTTATTAACGGTAATGCTCGTCCTCATCAGGCAAACACCGTGAAATGGACTGATGAAGTTGGTATAGAGAGAATGGAGGTGTCGGTCAATTTCCCAAATGGTAATTTAATAGAATACGTTTATGATGTGAGAAGAGGTGCTGTATTATAAATTACTGCCAGGAAGGAATGAGAAATGATTTCCCAAACAATGTTCGGCATGCTAATTCAATGAGAAATATTTTTAGATATTTGTGGATATAATACGGACTATATATTATTTAATATAAAACACGTTTTCTTACAAAAAATTTTCAATGGGAAATAAATTTCTAATTCTAATGCTTACAAGCTTCTGTATCCTTCAAATTCGCATATCAAGATAAAATTTATTCAATGTGTTTCAGACACGCTGTTGTAAATTTCCACATTGTACTAGTTTAGACCAGTAATTTCTTAAGTGTATTACTACAAAAATAGCGTGTGTATTAACATTTTTCATTTTCCCACTTCATATAATATAGGATAACGTAGTAATCGGAAAATATAGTAAAAGATTGTTAAAATTCCATATAGCTACTATATTATTCTGTAAAGTATATTTTTTATGTTTACAATACAACCAGTCTATTGTATAACAAATAAATGGATTTGTTATAAGTTCGATATATTTGTCTAAAGTAAACTTACATTCATGGTATGTAAAAGTTAAATTTTTTATATCTCTCTTAAGTATTGCTATCTTCAATAAAAAAACATGCCACTAATTACAGCTAATAACGGGTGAGCCATTTAAAAGTTTAAATTTAAAAATGCAATAAAACAAAAACGGTTTGAAATTTTGCCAAATTTATTTTTTTGTTGTGAAGTACAATTGTTCCGGTTAGAGATGGAATAATATTTCATTCATATGGCTGCCTGGCCTCACAGTACCCCATTCGATCGGACCAATTTTCGAGCACTTTTTCAAGTGTATGGGGTCGTATCTCGGCAATGGTATCACGAATGTTGGCCTTCAAATGCTCAATTGTCTCTGGTTTGTCGGCATAATACTAGTCTTTAACGGCGCCCTATAGAAAATAGTCCAACGGTGTCAAATCGCAGCTTCTTGGCGGCCAATTGACATCACCATTTCGGCTAATTAAACGGCCATCAAACGTTTGACGCAATAAATCGACTGTGGCATGAGATGTGTGGCAAGTTGCACCATCCTGTTGAAACCGAACATCGTTCACATCAATACCATGAAGAGCAGGCACAAAAAAATCGGTTATCATGGTGCGATAGGTGTCTCCATTGACCGTAATGGTTGCGCCGTCCTCATTTTCAAAGAAATATGGGCTAATGATGCCTCTGCTCCACAAGCCGCACCAAACAGTCACTCGTAATGGGTGCTTTGGCTTCTGTAAGACCACGTGTGGGTTTTCTGAGCCCCAAATGTGGCAATTTTGCTTGTTAACGTAACCACCAAGATGAAAATGAGTTTCATCCGAAAAGATGATTTTTTTGGCAAACGACATCATCGTGCAGTTTCTCGTTGGCCCATCTAGCGAAGCGAAAACGAAGCGGATGGTCATGCAGAACTTTGTAAGGCGTCATACCGAGATCTTTTCGCGAAATTCGACGTAAACTGGAGCGTGAAATGTTCAATTCTTGAGAACGATGACGATTTGATGTTGATGGATTCTCACGCACACTCTCAGCCACAGCTTCGATATTTTCGGGTGTACGCACTGTACGAGCACGCTCTTGGCGCATCAACAATGAAACCAGTTTCACGAACTTTAGCAATAAACTTGCGTATACCGGGCACTGTTGGTCCTTCTCTGCGACCAAATTTTGTACGACATTTTCGTGCAATTTCCGACCAATTGTCTTTGTTTTGGAAATAAATTTCCAATAAATAGCAACGTTGCTTAAGCACAAATCGATTCATTTCGTTCAGTGGAGATAATATACTGAATTTTGTGACAGAATAGAATGACACAAGTGTTGCCAGATTCGAAGTAACCGGTGGTTCAAATTTAAACCGATAGATGGCCCACCCTTTATAAGCAACCTTCGATAAATAAATAAGAATTCTATATATAATTATGAAAATGACAAAATATGATTTTAAGGATTGTATTTCACATTTAATACAATAGTTCATTTAAAAGAAGCACGAAATGCGCAATAAAACCATTGTGGAGTGAATGTTCGATGAAAATGTATCTAAAATTCATTTGTGTGATACACTAAATTGTTTTTAGGTTAGGTTAAGTATTATTTATCGTTAAATTGTAATGATGTCTTACAACAAAACTCTTTCTGTAATAAAAAATTACAACAAACGTTCCTTCACATTCCAAAAAATTCACTAAATGATCATAATGCTTGAATAGCATTTCCTAAGGAATTAGGACTTAAATCTTTAACAGTGTTTATTTGAACACAGTTACAAACTTCAGCTTCAAAATAACTCCACAGATATAGTTTAGGGGTTAATTAGGTAGTTTCCATCAATAAAGAACGTAATTATTCCAGTTCAAACATTGACTATTGACATTAAATTGATTGTGGGTTACATTTTGTATATTATCCACAGTAAATAATCAATACCTGTTAAAATAACAAAGGAGTAGGAAAATGGAAATTAAAAATTGATAAAGCAGTGACCCAATTTGTTCGTTCGTCATCTTAAACAAAACAATACACCTAGTCGCAGTGCGCTCAATCTGAGAGACTTTCGGGCAATTAGATTATAATACCTATTCACACGACTTAATTCCCTGTGATTTCTGTCTACTTCAAAATTAAAAAGTGAGCTGAAAGAATGGAGATTTTATAACATAACTGATGTTCAACAGAACGTGAGAACTAATGAATATTAATATAACTAATATTCGAAAAAATTAATTCCAAGTCTGCTACCAGAAACGTGTAATCATGTGAAACAGTGTACAGATGCGCAGAAGGAGTGGTTGAAAGGTAACAATATCCTCTAGCCCAGGGGTTACCAAACTTTATCAGTTCGCGGCGCAATTAACTGCCTCTGTATACTCTCTATAGCTCATACTTTGAGAACCTTTGCTCTAGCATAAAGGAAATTACATCGTCACATTGTATTTTCATTGGTTAATAGTATATTTTGTATATACTTTACTATTTATGTAGAAATAATTAAAATTATTACTTAAAAATGGAAACAAGTTACGGAAAATTAATATGATATAATTGAGAAATAAAAAAGATTAAGATTGTATCTAAAGCATATTATAAGGCAAGTTTAAGAAATACAGGATCATTTAATACACCTAGGAATAACAATAAATATATGCTTACAATTGTGTATACATATATAATTAAGCGCTTCACAATGTTGTTAAATTAATGAAAATTAACATTTTCTGTTATTTTATTCTGTTATTAATTACAGAAAATTAATGAAAAATTTCCTGTATCGGTCCAGGACTCGAATCTGTATCTATCGTTCTTCAAATGATCGCTGTAACCAATGAAACTATTGTGCAGATAATTTCATTCATTTTCATCATGGTAAAGTACACGAACGAACAACGTCTGCAAATTATAAAAATTTACTACAGAAATTCGGAGTCGGTGACCGCTACTTTAAGAGCGTTAACTCCGATTTTCTGTCGTAATTCTCGCCCTAGTAGACAGGCAGTAACAAGTTTAGTGCAAAAATTTGAGTTTACATATTCGTTGTGTGATGTTGCCGTGCCAGTGAGACAACGAGTTGGTCGAAGTGTCAAAAATATCGCTGCCGTTGAAACGTCCGTAGCAAATGATCCAAATCAGTCAATTCTACGGCGTTCTCAAGAGTTGGGCATTGCCCAGACCACTTTATGGCGAATTTTGCATAAGGATCTTGGTTTACACCCATACAAGATCAAGCTGACTCAAGAATTGAAGCCGATGGACCATTTGAAGCGACGTACGTTCTCCGAATGGGCTCTGGAAAAGATGCGCCAAGATGATCAATTTCATCGCAAAATCATTTTCAGTGGCGAAGCTCATTTTTGGCTTAATGGGTTCGTCAATAAGCAAAATATGCGTTATTGGTCGGGTGAAAATCCACATGTGCTTCATGAAACACCACTTCATCCACAAAAATTAACTGTTTGGTGCGGTTTGCATGCCGGCGGCGTCATAGGGCCATATTTTTTCGTCGACGATAATGATTGTCACGTTACTGTGAATGGTAATCGTTATCGCACCATGATTACCGATTATTTTTGGCCTGAATTGGAAGATATGGACTTGGACAACATGTGGTTTCAGCAGGACGGTGCCACACAGCACACGTTACAATCGATTTATTGAAGGGTAAGTTTGATGAGCGTGTTATCTCAAGAAATGGACCAGTCGATTGGCCGCCTCGTTCGTGCGAGATTTAACGCCTCTAGACTTTTTTCTTTGGGGCTACGTCAAGTCATTGGTCTATGTCAACAAGCCGACAACGTTGGAAGAGCTCAGAGCCAACATTGAACGCGAAATAGCAGCCGTTTCGGCCGAATTGTGTGGCCGAGTCGTCGAAAATTGGGTTCAACGAATCGACCGCTGCAAACGTGCCCGTGGTGGTCATATGAACGAAGTCGAGTTCCATCCATAAATGTTTTGATTGTACTTCAACCCGATAATAAAGTTTTTGAAATATTTCAAATGGTCTGCATTTTACTTTGAAAAAAAGTTGTCAAGTCCTTATTGGAAAACCCTTTATAAATATATAATTAAGCGCTTCACGATGTGAAATTAATGAAAATTAACATTTTCTGCCATTTCATCATTGCATTAATTACCTTTATTTCATTAATTTTCTTTCTGTACTGAAAATGGAAACTTGAGTTCGAATGTAAATATGTTCATCGAATCCCCTATTTGCGTCTACTTAAATGAGGAAAATTTTATTAAAATCTTAGTAGACTTGTAAAGATATTCGAATTGATCCATATATGTATTTGCCTAGCCCTGTATACTGAGTTATGGTTCGTTCATTTGTGTACAGAGCGGGAGATTCCATTGAGTTAGAAGTATGTTAAGAACACGACGAAGAAAAAAACATCAATTAAGAGAGAATGACATGATATGTCTGAATATACATATTTCAATCGACATAAAAACTATTTTTAATTTTTTTTCCTCCAAATCCCCATTTAATAAGCATTTATTCATCATGCAATGCGTCAGTTAATTTATGTAAATGTCTAAACAATGCTGTTCTAACAAAAAGCGACGCACTATTCTTCAATTGATTGATTTGACAATGTTATTGGCACGTTTCGCTGAACTCACGCATACAATAAGCGTTTATTCATGTATAATATAATATACTTATATTACTTACACGATAATTGAGCAGGAGCAAGACGTTTTTATAGTAAATACACGGATATACGATGACAACGGCGACGGTGGCGGGCTGATTGGGAAATTTGATAAATTGATAAGCTTCGAACGAATGAGATAATACTTTTTTCACCGATAAAGTGCGTAAAGTAGTGGCATTGTGATCACATTTTGTTTCCTAACCTTTCGGTGCGGCGTGAAACATGTGTGGAAAGTGAAGTTTTCCGTGAAAGAAGAAAAACGGTAGGAAACTTTAATTTAAGAATAATGAGGGTAAGATTACTTTATATTTTAAAGCATGTTGCTACTGTTTATTTTGTATTTCGCAATTATATAATAAAGTTGTCAAATATTTGTTTTTCATAAACAAATATGCGAGTTTGACATTGGTTAAAGTTACAATGATTCTGGTTTTCTTTAACGCATAAAAGATAACTAAAATAAAACAAAAATATAACAACATATGCAATATATATTTGAGTTCCAATGCAAATTATGCATCTTCAGCCAAGTTCCATGCGCCGTAATTTTTAAAAAGTATCTAAGAGAAAATGCTAACAAAGAGAGAAATTGTGAGCATATAATAAAGAAATAATAATAAAAAAATATTTCAGAAAGCAAAATTCTTTAATCTCAATTTAAAGTCTCTATATGGTAATATTGGGTTGGTACAAAAGTTCGTAAAAGATTAGCATAGAGCATATGTCAAAGTTAGTTAGTTTAACGTCGTATTACAGTTTAACCGAATAGTTTTTGAATTGGTTATTTATTATCAAAAGAAAATGATAAGTTTCGATGGGGATTGTGGTTAATTGAATTAATCAAAAAAGGTAAAGAAAACTCTGTTCAATGTTCTGTATACGTATCTCGACAACTAAGTTGTCATCATCAACAAATAATTAATCGATGCCGCATCTGGATCCGGTACAGAAAAACACCATACAACTTTCGCCGCTAAAAACCAAACACACACTGATTTATTTCAGTCACAGTTTAATATGTTTCCTATTCCTAAAACTAATATTTATGCTAAAGTACACCCCATTTCTACTTATGGGCCTTTTTTAACGGTCACATCTAGGAACTCATAGAAGACAAGAATGTTATCGGATCTTTATCTATGTTTAAAACATGGTTTTTATTTTTCACAATAAATATGCTCTCGTAACTGTCCAATTCACGATAATTACTTATATTTTTGATTGAATGTAGACAAATCGCGGTTATACAATGATTATTTTCTAACACGTGTTACGCTAAATTGTATTACCGATTAAACTTAATGTGCAAGATATGTTCTTTATACCAGGTTCCTACTAAGTGTGTAGTTTGACCAATGTATTGTTTATTACAATCTCGCTATTTTATTTCGTAAATCCCCGATTTCTGATTTAACTTATAACTTTAACTTATACCTTATTTATTTTTTTTTTGTATAAGGTGAAATGGCAAGCATATAAATTGCTTGTCTCGATTGTTTTGAAGTGACAAATAAGTGGTATCCTAGATTGTTTTTTTTAAGTTAATTTTCCTAATTAATTCAATGATTGTTTCCGAATCAAAACCATTGTACCTCACAATGTTCTTAATAAAATTTAATTCTCTTTCGTATCTTACTTTTATTAATGGAAAAGCAAGGAAACGATTGAAAAGAAAATTGAAAGGAACCATCTTTTGTTGCATGCTATGATTGGAATCCGTTGTGATAAAAACTATTAACATTAATTTCCATTCGGAAAATTTCAATTTCTATTTTATGATCCTAATTTACTAAGGTATCTGAGAAAGGTAAGGTGTCGCTGTTTTTTTTCTACCGTGAATTTAATCGTATTAAATAAATATAAAATTGTGTGTGAAATAATCAGTGTGTTTGGTTTTTAGTAGGGAAACTTGTGCAGTTATTTTGTGCAAATTTTACCGCGGATCCAGATGCGACACTGTGATCAATTATCTGCTTATGATGAGTTAGTAAATGTAAAATAGAAAAACAATGAGCATTTCCGATATTTTTTGTTCAGATTCAATAAAGAAATCAAGTGTCATTTGCGCAGTTTATGGAGAAAACATAGTTAGAGAGAGTACAGCACGGAAATGGGTATGAATGTATTCATGAGAAAAGTTCGTTCTGCATCGAGTGCTTGTAATGAGTTAATATTGTGGTCCCCAAGTTTACTTCAGCTCAATCGTTTTAATCTTTATATGAGGATTAAATTAGAAATCATATTTACTCCACAACGCCGACCGATATAAGCAATTTAGAAGGCAAAATAAGTGGAGCAAAACATTTGCTAAATATAAGATAACTCATGTATGTGTATGTACAATACCCAGGGGAAATTTTGGATTCTTTAATTAAATGGATATTATAGATTTTCTGCCCCTCTTAAGAACTAAAAGACATAAATATTTCCAAACTATTATTTGCTATAACAAACAAAATACATGAACTAATCAAGAATATATTCCCCCTCCATTATTTGCGATTACCTCCCAACAATCTGGCAATTTCTCAATTCCACGTCTGAAGGAATTCGGTGATTCGGAAATGAAAAAGTCAAGCCAATTTTGAAACATCGTTATTAAAAGAAATTCCTCGAAAGTTAGAGCACAAGAGATGAAAATCCGACGTAGCGAGATAAAGAAATAAAGCTTATGTGGAATGAGGGTTAGCATTATCGTGCTACAAATGACTTGATGTTTTCCCGTCTTTTTTCTTGAATAACGACCTCAGGTCGACGGGGTTATTCATAGTAAATTTTAACAATGATGGTTACATTCGCCGGAAGCAATTCATAGTAGACGAAGTGATATTTAGTGGGAACTGCCTTTTGTTGGCTTCCGCCGTCTTAAATTGTAAATTGTTTTTCTTCCTTTCTATATGAAAGAAATACCAACTAATTTTACGAATGATAAAGAGAACAGCCTTGACTAATTTTTATCATACCAACAAGTGCTACAACAATTTTCTCTTATGCAAATGCGCTGCTAACTAGAAGTTTACTAGAACATATGGTATTAGATTCTAGAAAGTTAAATAAAATCTTTTATGGAGTAGAAGACAATTATGCATAAATTATAGCAAATCTAATTTTATGGTAATGTTGGACAGTTAACCTAAAGGAACTCGATTATGGTATATTACCAATCCAATAAATTAAATTTGCAGAATCTGTAAGATTAGATGTTTCAAATTGGCTCACGTGTGCTTTACATTAACAAGTGCGTTGTTCTAGTTCAACAAAAACGTTCTTTTGGACTATTATTATGGATATATTTACCCAGTTCTAACTAAAATAAAGTATCGCAATGAGAATTTCTTTCAGAGTAAACATGTTTTCACATTATAAATGTCTGCTATTAGTACAGTTCAGAAAATAGATGAAAGGGAATGCTGCTGTAGGTATTTAGTTATTTTACCTTCCATTTATATTTATGAAATTCTTGTTTTGTAATATTATTTTAGTAACCAATAATTTATCGTCTCAGCAGAGGGCAGCATTGTGTCACAAATATCTGGCAAAATACGTAAATGATTAAAAGTCACGATATGTTTGATAACACGTAGAGCAGATAATGATCATGTCTTTATAAATTTGGAAAGTTATTTATTATTATAAATGTTGAATGAGAGTATATTATTAACGATTTTTAGTCTCAAAGTATAAAGGTTTTAAATAAAAATACAATTCGCGGGTCATGGTTCAAGGGGTTTATATTTAATCAACTTAAAACTCATCTTGATTAAATACATCTATAATTATGTACGGGAAACTGTAAAAATTAATATCATCCGTCTTTTTAAGTGCACATTTTGCAGATCCGATAAAAAAATTACTTAGTGAATTATTTATTTTTCAAATATACACGATATTTTAGTATTGGATTTAATTGTATAAAAAATTAGCAATTATCAACTACTAAACATTGTCGTTTCATATTGAATGTGAAGGAATTCGGTTACGGTGTATTTTTATTAAATTAAATTTGCAGAACCTGATGTTCCAAATTGGCTTAAATGTGCTTTACATTAAAAAGTTGATTCCTTTATTACAACAAAAACGTTCTTTTGGACTATTATTATGGCTATATTTATCCAGTTTTAACTAAAATAAAGTATCATAATGAAAATTGTTTGTCAACGGGTTTTCATCTTATAGAAGCCCGTTAGTAATGCACTTCAGAAAATGAATCAAAGGCAATGCTGCTAAAAGTACTTTTGCCTTCCGTCTATATTTATGAAGTATATTGTTTTGTAGTGTCATTTAGTAACTAAGTAATTTTGTTTCTTCATTTAGATTAGGACTTTTATTTCATATAAAGACAAAACAAGAACATTCATTAACTTACAAATGCCTTTCTTTAGTTTCTTCATCTTTTCTTCCGGGCTGGAACCGCGTCTTCGACAAGGTTGGTATCGTCATTTCGTCGCCACTTGTGTGGGACGTCTTCAGGGCTTAAATGTCGTACTGTGACCGAGTCTCAGTGCGACTTGGCGGTTCCAGCCCAGAAGCCAAGATGAAAATATGGACCACGTTCGCGGAAGTCTACAACCCACCTTTTCATTAGTTTTTTACCATTTAGCTAAAAGGTACCTACTTTATAAAATTATGAACAAATTTAAATAGCAATCAATGCTGGTGACCTACATAAAAGTAAAATTTATATTTTGCTTTCTATTAGCAAATTCGTAATGTACGTTTGCCTGTTTACCAATTTTAAGTTTGCAGTAACAGCTAGCTTTCATCAAAAATACAAACATTTATTTCGCAGGCTTCCTAAAAGCAATCGTTCTGTTGACATTGCTACTTTCCTATTCCTAAACTCGAAACTGTTCATTTATTTTAACAGACTCTTTTAGGAGAATATATTGAAAAATAAAAATTATTTTGTATTTAAAAAATTCGTTTTTCTTTTCCATTCTAACTACTTGTCAAACTACCCTCGTAACTCATTCGCATTATAAGTTTCCCATTTTATTACAAATAGCGGTCGATATTGCGCACTATTTCTGCATAAAATAAAAAATGTATGTTTTATAGGCCGCGATTTAATAAATTTAACATATATTGAGTATTCATGCTTTTCCACAAACTAAATAGACTGTACGCTAGTTATTCAATACTATGAATGATTTATTACATATATTGGGTTGGCAACTAAGTACTTTCGGTTTTTACTGATAGAGAGCATTGCTTTATTTTTTGTATAACGTATGTTAGTGCTGCACTTTACCGTTTGTCGCGTGATACTAGTCACATTGACGTAACTTCAGAAGCAAATAGTGCGTGATTTTTATTAAAGCTATTAGTTGTGGGTTAATTTTAAATGGAGTGCAGAAACGAACATTTTCGACATATTTTACTATTTTATTTCCGTAAAGGAAAGAAAGCTGCTGCGGCTCACAAAAAGATATGTGAAGTTTATGGTGCTAATTGCTTAACAGAGCGCACGTGTCAGAATTGGTATAAAAAATTCCGTTCTGGAGATTTTTCCCTCAAAGATGAGCAACGTTCTGGTCGGCCTACTGAAGTTGATGATGACCAAATCAAGTCATAATTGAAGAGGATCGTCATATAACTGTTCGAGAGGTTACGGAGAGGTTACATGTATCGCACACAACAATTGAAAAACATTTAAAATGTCTTGGGCTAGTTAAGAAGCTTGATATTTGGCTACCTCACGAATTGGAAGAAATTCATTTAACACAAAGAATCAACTTTTGCGATATGCACCTTAGACGAAATGAAACCGACCCTTTCTTAAAAAGAATCATCACTGGTGATGAAAAATGGGTTCTGTACAGTAACATAGTTCGAAAACGATCGTGGAGCAAACACGATAAACCAGCTCAAACCACATCGAAAGCTGAATTGCATCCAAAAAAGATCATGCTGTCAGTTTGGTGGGATTACAAAGGTGTTGTGTTTTTTGAGCTGCTTCCAAGGAACCAAACGATCAATTCTGATGTTTACTGTCAACAATTAATAAAACTGGATGAAGCAATCAATGAAAAACGGCCAGAATTGTCAAATCGGAAAGGTGTAGTTTTCCACCAAGATAATGCAAAGCCTCGCACATCTTTGGCAACTCGTGGGAAACTATTGAAGCTTGGCTGGGAAGTGATGCCACATCCCCCATACAGCCCTGATCTAGCACCATCTGATTACCATTTATTTCGAAGTTCGCAGAATTCTTTGAATGGTAAAACTTTCACAAATGACGATGACCTTCACTCGCACCTGGTTCAGTTTTTTGCTGACAAGGACCAGAAATTTTATGAGCGCGGAATCATGCAGCTGAAAGAAAGATGGCAAAAGGTCATTGAGCAAAATGGAAAATATATAATTGATTAAAAACTATTCTTTGTTTAAAAAAAAAGTGTTTTATTTTATACTACAAAACCGAAAGTACTTAGTTGCCAACCCAATATTATTAATTGACTCCTTACTATAAGCCATACGTCATCGTCCAAATACGATTAACTTAATACAATCTTGAAACAAAGTTTTGTTTAAAGTCTGTCTTGTATAGAGATGGGCTAGTTCTAACATATTGTATTAAGAAATTAAGATAATTATTGTTTTAAAGAGGAACTATATATGCGGAAGTTGAATTCCTTGCGATTGTTTATATTGGAATCTAGTGGATGCTTTTAAAACTTTGCAAATTCTCTGTTTCTCTGTCGTCTCTTCTATGTTTATCGAGTGTCGGAACTGGTTATCGTTTAAACAGAGTCTGTGGTCCCCAGTACCGAATGCTTCTACCCTTGTATGTTCTTAGCCATGGTTTATGTTTAATTTATTATTTTGCCTCTGCTTATTTCTATGTTTCGTATTTATTGCATTGACTTTCTTATTGGATCTCCCCTCCTTTTGCTCTTAGATTAGCTTGTTTTTAAGATTATACGTATTTTTTTCTGTTTTCTTTATTAGTGCCTACTAACTCATTTCTCTTATCTCGTCGTTAGTCATTTTAACCCTCTTTATCTTGTGTCCATTTCTCTTAAATACTTTACTCACAGTGCATTACTCTAGATGAATTATCCGGTTATTTGTGTATAAATTACCTACGAATTCAGAAAAGAACTTAATGCGTCCATTTGATTGTTAAGAATTGACCAATCAGGCACCACAAAATTAAAAAATTCTAAAAACAAATATTTATTCCTGTTTTTTTTCTTAAATAAATCCGTTATACGTGTTTTTCTAATAATGTAATTATGAGATTACTTAATACTTAATCATTCAATGTTTCATGACAGCTTAAAAAATATTTTATTTTAATAACACAATTAATGGATTATCTAGACAAGAGAAGGAAAAATATTCATTCTACAACGTAGTGCAATTTTTATTATCACAATGACCTAATGTTATGTTTGTGACTAACGGACATTCACTGCAAAATGTAACTGGAATGATGAGTACGTGCCCGGCAGATGAACTATACAAATACATGCGTTTGTTTGCTCCCGCTATGTAAAGTAGACATGCGAGATTTTTAGATACAATAATCCGGAGATATTTTAATTACTAATATGTTTTTATTGATTAATTTAATTTGATAAACTGATTTAAACAAGCACGACATAAATTGGTAATATACAAGGTGTAACCAGAAAATATTTTTCCAATAAAAAGATTTGGTTTTGAAATACCTGTTTAATTAAAATTAGTATTGTAATTGCCCATGATTGCCACAAATATAAAGATGTCAGTTTTCTGATTTATTTAATTCTATGTTTACAGCATAACCTAGAAATGTAATCTAAATAAACATAATGTATGCCAGCAAAAAATTGCAAAGTTTTTGCCATATGAAAATAATTAATTTAAATACGCCATCGAAATTGCTCACTTTAATATTCAATATGAAGTAAGTGCAGTTTGTATGGACACAGTTAAGATTAAATCCTAGAAAATCGACCGTTCATAATTTTGTTAATATTAGCAATATGATTTGAGTTCTTCGGCTATTGAGGATAATAAAACATTTAGTTCTTATTATCGACGTTTCTATGGCTTTTTACCCTCTCTTTCAAGTTGTTTATTTAATTGCTTTTCTTTTTTTTCTCTTTTAACATTTTTATCCTATTGAATATTGTAAATCTACATATAAATTTTAAATTAACAAAATTACACCGTGTTGATACATATGTATGAAACTGATGGAACTTCGTCAGTACCATACAAGAACCCAGACACAAAAGAATAAAATTTATAATTAGAATAAAAGGACCAACATATTAAAAGAAAGATACATCCGTAATATGAATAACAACTGATCTTTGTGACGTAAAAAGCCTAGATTTATAGTAAAGCCTCAAAAATTTGACATATGATGAATTATTGTATTACTTGTATAACTAAGATAATGAAGATTATGCATCTGGTCAAAAGCAAGTCGATACGACAGCAGTCTGTTATTATTTCATTTTTGCGCTAATAATTGATCGTTAATGCACGGAGCGATATCAACTTAACAAACAGCCATACGAATCTAAGCCTACAAAACTTGTGTGACAAAAAGAGTTGTGCATATATAAATTATCTCAAACTTTCCGTCTTAATGACAATTGAAAAAACCCTGATGAGTAAAATTAAATATACATGACAAGATGGCTCAAGTAATATGGAAAATTTTGCTTTCGCTGAATCAAATAGGTTGTTACTAGATGTCGTTGAAAATGCCGACCCTTATTGGTTTTTCTTTTTCAATCTTCTTTTATATGATGAATTATTGAATATTATTTTAACACTTTAATTAATATGCATGTAAACTTCTTATCTGTGGAAGACGTTGCTTTGATACAAAAAGTTAACTGTGTTGTGTGTGAATTAAACAACTGCCGTTGTTTAATTCACATACACTACACATTCACGTACATTGTCAATAAGTTTAATCGCACTACAGATAATTTTAATTGCGCAATGACATTAAAGAGACTGTTTATTTTCATGGCAAATTTATTTATAAAATACTAAATTAACATACAATTCAAGCAATTGACATTATTAATCTAAGTAATATTATAAAAAGTTAGCTTAAATTTTACTTTCGTCAAAGTAACCACTCCTAGCTGCGATCACGGCTTCACACACACACGGCATTCAACTAGTCGGTCGAGATATTCCTCATCGACAGAGTTCCATGCATTCCGCAACTTACACCAAAGATCCGTCTTGCCAGTAGGAGGTATTTTACGCACTTCACGATCCAAACAGTCCCATAACAACTCTATCGGATTGCAGTCCGGACTTTGGGGTGGTCATGTCATTAATGTAAGGATTCCTCTTTCAGTTTGGTCGGTGAAAAACCTTTTTACAATCTTTGCTGTGTATTTGGGGCCGTCCGTTATCTTGCTGATAAACAAACCCCAGACCCACTAGCTCCATCGCTGACGGAAGAGCATGCTCTTGTAACATACCCAAATAGACTTCTTTCGTCATTCTTTCTGTAAATTGCACCAATTTTCCGATGTGCCCACGTCCAAAGCAACCCCAAACCATCACATTTCCACAACCATGTTTCACTGTCTTAACCACATATTCATCTAATATTCTCTCCCCGACACGACGACGAAGAAAAGTACGGCGTTTATTTAAAAAAATTTCAAATTTGGATTCATCTGTTCATAAGACTTGTTTCCATTCCTCGACAGCGCAGTACCTGTGCGTTTTTGCCTAGGGTAATCTTTTCTGTTTATGTTGTGCAGACAGACGTGGTTTTTTTTACTGTTACTCGACCTCAAAGTCCAGCTTCAGCTACGCGATTGCTTGTTGTTACGCTAACCGTAGCTTTGTGGTGTACGTTATATTGTGTTGCTATTACCGGGTCTGGAAGGCGACGATTGCGCAATGACATTAATTTCAGATATTCATCTTCTCTTTTAGTAGTTATCCTCGGTCGTCCACTGCGTTTTCGGTCCCCGAGTTGGTCTGTTTCTGCCATTCTCTTTATAGTTTGACGAACACAATACTATTAGAAAGCTTTGTTTCGTGCAAAGCAATAATTCTTGCCCTTTGTTCAAGAGTTAGTTGCTTTCTCTTAGCCATGTTTTAAACAAAATTTAAAAAATACGCGCACTCGATAGCACTTGCTGACAGTTCATTAACAACGTGAATACTGAGTATTCACTGTGTAATAGACATAAAATATACCCTTACAAGCGCACAAATATCAGGTAACGACTGGCTATTACGTCCACGTAATAAGCCTTACAATAAACAATTTCGAGTAAGGGATAATCTCCACGACAGCTTCATTATATTTCTTACCTGAATATTATTTCTTGAAATAGAAAATAAAGCGTTCATTCGTTTATACAAAATACTTCGGTTAAATAACGTGCAAATATGTAAAATGATTTTAGTTTGGATAAAATTTCAATATATTATATTAACTTAAATATTGGGTCTGGGAAAAAGTTCGTGGCGTTTTTTCAGTAAAATTCAACTGGTCCCCGCATGGCGCGTGGACAAATTCATTTAAACCGAATATGCTCCATTATTATCGACAATGTTTCGCCATTTTTTTGGTAGATCCATGATCCCATCGGTGAAAAACTTCTGTGGTTTCTGGTCGAAAAACTGAATCAAGTAGTTTTCACAGGCTTCTTTTGAAACCAACTTAATTCCATTGAGAGAGTTCTGCAGAGATCGAAACAGATGATAGTCAGAGGGTGCTATATCCGGACTGTAAGGTGGGTGCATCAAAACTTCCCAACCAAACTCTCTCAATTTTTGACGGGTCATCAAAGAAGTGTGTGGTCGGGCGTTGTCATGATGGAAGACAACACCTTTCCTATTAATCAATTCGGGCCGTTTTCTTTCAATCGCCTGGCGTAATCTCTCTAGTTGTGCACAGTAGAGTTGAGAATCAATCGTCTGACCAGTTGCAAGTAGCTCGTAGTGGACGATTCCCCTCCAGTCCCACCATACACACAGCATCACTTTTTTTGGCGTCAATGTTGGCTTAGCGAACGCTTGTGACGGCTCACCATCCTTTATCCACGATCTTTTACGCTTCCGATTATCGTACGTAATCCATTTTT